>CM050508.1:140881601-141209101 GCA_027563665.1 Antrozous pallidus
GCATTCCTTATTTTGAAGTTTTAAAAAGACTCTGCCAGCTGTCTTTCTTCTTTGTAGGCTGTTTTAAAAGAATTCCTGCTTTAACTGTAAGATTGGCAGTCTTCTGTGATAAAAGGGTTCTCTTGTCCTCTCCTAGGGCTTTTATTTTCCAACACGATTTTTCTGGGGACCCTCTACTTGGGGACAGTGGTCCCTCCCCAGCCTTTCTCCAGCCCGCGGTTTGTCTGAGCTCCTCCCCTCCAGAACCCCGCCTGTCTTTGAGCAATACCAAATGCAAAAAATCACCCGGCAGAAGAGAGAAATGGGAAAGGGGTGTTCGATTTACTCCCCACCCACGAATGAGCAAGAACAGAATGGCTCATTGCACAGGGCGCGGTCAGATAGAAATACAAGGGCGATTGGGACAGAGAGAAGAAACCCCTGTAATGGTCTGGTTATTCTCTGGAGATGTGGTCTTTTCTTTCTTTCTTTCTTTCTTTCTTTCTTTCTTTCTTTCTTTCTTTCTTTCTTTCTTTCTTTCCCTTCCTTCCTTCCTCCCTCCCTCCCTCCCTCTTTCTCTCTTTTCTTCCTTCCTTCTTTCCTTCCTTCTTTCCTTCCTCCCTCCCTCCTTCTCTCCCTCTCTCTCTTTTCTTCCTTCCTTCCTCCCTCCCACTCTCCCTCTCTCTCTCCCTTTCTCTTTCTTTTCCTTCCTTCCTCCCTCCCTCCCTCGCTCCTTCCTTCCTTCCTCCCTCCCTCCCTCCCTCCCTCCCTCCCTCCCTCCCTCCCTCCCTCCCTCCTTCCTTTCCTTCCTTCCTTCCTTCCTTCCTTCCTTCCTTCCTTCCTTCCTTCCTTCCTTCCTTCCTTCCTTCTTTCCCTTTCTTTTCTGCTGCAGGTTTATTTGTATAAACAGCACAGGACTGCACCAGCCGCTCACAGACAGCGGGGCCCACCAGTCCTTCCTTCCGTCCTCACATCGGCAGACAGAGGTCTCTACTGCGGAGCCTTCGTGGGGGCCTGGGCGCCTTTGGGAGTCTGAGCTGCAGCCGCCCCCACAGCCTAGGGCTTGGTTTCCGCCTTGGCCTTGGCCTTTTGCCGGTAGAGCCTGAGCCCCTTGGCAATGCGGGCAGGAGCACGTTTCCCAAGCTTGGGGTGAGCGATGCAGGCAAGTCCACTGAGACTGCGGCTGCAGCCCTTTGGGATGTTGGCCCTGGGCTCCTGGGGCTCGACCAGGGCCTTGATGGCCTCGGGGCGTGCGCTCATGGCCTTGGCCTTGTTGGCCTGCGTCTTCTTCAGGCCCTTCTTGTGCTTCCTGGCAAAGCGCATGTTCCTTAGGAACTGGGGGTCTACCCCTTACGAGATTCGTATCTTCGTGACGGGTTTCTTGATGCCATTTCTGTGCCATTTTCGGGACTGGTTGTGCGCGGTGTGGTTCTTGGACTTGGCCATCTCTGCCCAGAAGCGGGCGGCTCCCGAAGCGCCAGGGACGGGAGAGGAAAAGCGAGATGCGCTCTTTTTAGTTATTGGCCGCTGCTCTGCCAACGGTTTTCCTGCCAGAGGTTCCGGGCGGAATGAAACTAATTGCCAGTAAATGTTCATTAGCAGCTGCCGTCGAGTTGGATGAGAGCAAGCGATTGCTGGGTTCTGGGTTTTGAAATTTCTTCCAACATGAGCGCAGGGAATTTGGTCGTTCACCAGCAGGCAGTTGGGCCTACACCCGGCTTTTTCTGGACTCTTCAGTTCAGAGCGTGTTTTTTAAAGTCCAGGGAGGACTACATCTCCCAGGATACAGCGAGCATTAACTGCTCCAGTGTTTTCTCACATGAACCAGGTCTCCTTAATTACTCTGACAACCCAACGTTTGACGTGCTTTGAAAAGTCACCTATCTGCCTCTGTGTGTGTATGCACATGTGGGGTGTGTGTGTGTGTGTGTGTGTGTGTGTGTGTGTCTTCCAGAAAAGAAAAATCATCATTTGCTGTTTAAATCATTATGCTGTTCCTTTAAGAAAATCTGAGGAATAGGCATGAGAGCTGGTTAAAATTACAGGTTTTTAAACATATAAAAAGAAAATAGATATAAAAAAAACTTAACAAAATAGAGATAAACAAAGTTTAAATTGTTTTAACCAACATTTATTGCCTACTAAATGTTGCAGGCATTTTATATACAAGAGCTTCTGTAATATCTAGAATAGCCCCCATTAGGTAGCCACTATTAAGCCCATTTTATATATAAGTGAAACAACTTGCTGAAGAATATGCAATTAATAAGAGACAAAATAGAGGTTTAAACCCAACTCTATCTTATTCTAAGGTCCATATTTATGTCCCTACATCCGGTGACTTTTAAAGAGATCATATAGCACATCTGTAAGGGGAAAATGTCCTTTACCTCTCAACCAACCAACAAGAGATTACTAAGCATTGAATGGGATAGAAGTTAATTCTCCTGAGTTACAGGTGAGTTACAGCTGAGTAGCAGCTGGGAAGGTGGCTTGTTGGTTGCTATGCCAAATTTGCTTCTCAGGTAGCAAGAGATGAAACTGCTGATGTTTTTCTGAAGGAGGCGGAAAAGAACTGGGCATATCCTACACAAGGAACCAGCAGACTGGGGTTGTGTATCTGCTCTGATATAAATTGTTCTATTACCCAGACCTGTATTTCAGGCTCCCCTCAGAGGGCAATGCTAGTTAAGCTGTACTCTGGCTGGGACACATACATACTCCTCTTCACACTTCACCTGCCCCTCACTGATGCAAATCAGTAGCATCCTATATAATAAACTACATCCTATATAATAAAACCCTAATATGCAAATCAACCAAATGGTGGAATGACCAGGGCAGAACAACCAGTTGCTATGATACACACTGACCACCAGGGGGCAGATGCTCCATGCAGGAGCTGCCCCCTGGTGGTCAGTGCACTCCCACAGGGAGAGAGCCGGTGGTCAGTGCATTCCCACAGGGGGATTGCTGCTCAGCCAGAAGCTGGCAAATGCAGTGGTGATGGCAGGAACCTCTCCTGCCTCTGCTATAGGCAGGCAGTAAGGAATGAGGGGTCCCAGACTGAGAGAGGGCACAGGCCGGGTGAGGAACACCCTCCCTCCCCACCATCCAGTGCACGAATTTTGTGCACTGGTCCTCTAGTATTATATGTAACTATATAACTATAGGTAAATATAGAGAGGAATATATAGGTAGAGGTAGAGGCATATTATATATATAACTTTAGATATCCTCACTCCTTCATTATTTTCAATAATATAATTTAATGTGGAAATACTTCTCATTCTATATAAGTGTACTATACCTATAACTCTACCTATATATCTATACCTATATCTATATATTCTTCTCTCAAGAGACAATGGTCTCTCTCCTGCTGGGCCTCACTGACAAACACTTTGTCTTTACGCATTAGGGATATAAAGGATACTTACCACCTAGACCCCATTGTTCTTGCTGGGCCCAGACAAGACTGTGGGGAACACCAGCTATTTGGCTGTGCCGGGTGCCTTGCCAAGGCCACTCCCACAGAATGTCTTCGGGCAGCAACCCCAAAATCTTAGCCTGGTCCAAACAACAAGACAAAAGCAGGGTGGTAACTCAAAGGCAGAGAAAACATACACCAAGATCCTAGAATTTCCCTGCTGTTAACTGTATTTCCCAAAAGAAGCCACCAGAGCAATTAAAAATCAAACAAAAGAGAGGCCATGTACACAGAGACACCCCCACCTGAAGGTTCTGGAAAAGAGACCCCAAGAGAAAAATAAAATTTAGGAGGTTGTTGAACCCACTGTAGAGCTGATCCAGAATTTAAATTGATTCCATAATTTATTGCATTTTAATTAGCAATCACAAGAGACCAAGTATTGTTTACTCTCTTGTTAGGAGCTCAGGCTGGAAACAAATACCGGAGAGCCTTAATAAGGATGAGTTATATTTACTGTTTTCCATTTTACAGTCTTGTTATAATCATCACAAGAAGAGATTCATTTAGTGCTCATCTGTTCTTGGTATGACATTTGTTGACCACCAGGGTGACATAAAATCAGAACATACCCCATAAGCCAAGAAATAACCCCTCCCCCACCACACCCTGCGCTTACTCCTTCGTTGTTTTCAATAATATGATTTAATGTGGAAATATTCTGGCTTAGGTGACATGAGATCCCATGTGCCTTCGTCACCCAAAATGCATCTAAATGACTGCTGTTGGTTATTTATTTAGAGCAGAATAATGCTCCTACCAACAGACAGCTGCATTTATATGCACCAGCCAACATGGAAACATCAGCTGTGTCAGACGCCCCCCCCCCCCCCATCGATGGGCTATCACACTTGTTTTATTTTATTCTATATTTTTGTTTGGGGGGTTCATAGAATATGAGTTCTTTTTAATGACATTTCCCCAGGGCCAGATTTTTTGGAGTTTCCAAACAGCTTTTGCTACTACTCCTCAAGCAGGAAGAGCCCTGGACTCTTGCTTGTGGAATGGGCTCTCTGGGACAATGCATTTCTTTGGGAGCACTCTGCGCCCGGTTCCTCGCTGGGAACATTATAAAGTACTTGGTAAATACCACTGCGTGTTATCACAGTGATTCCATCAGTCATCCCAGTCTGGCACTTGGGTTGGGCACACCGGCAGGTAATTGAGCTCATTATCGTATTTCATTAAACGAAGAAGGACTGATTCCAAAAGGCCACCCTCAGAAAAGGGATGTTTTGTGTAGCCTGAATATACACAGCCTTTTGAGGCTTTTCATTCAAAATGGTCTTTTCCCCCCAAGAGTAGGTAAAATAGGCGCCATTGTTTATTTACTCCTTTTTCTTTTTTTAACCCAGTTTTTCTACCCAACCACAGAGGCACCAATCTGATGCTCAAGTTTTAATTAAACCTTGCTCTCTGTTAAAAAGCTCCTATTGTTCTTTTCATTTAAATAAGATCCTTCTTAGATCTTTAACAAGACCACAAAGGAGTAATAAATCTAAGTAACTGTCCTTATTAAGAGGAGATTATTCCCAGGAGATTGTAATAGTCACTAAAGTAACTAAAACTACATCCGGGTTGTACTTGGAGCATCCTCCTCCCACCCCAATACAGAAATGTCTCGTTAGTCACTTCCTTTGCAGCTCAAATTAAATTAGATGGCATTCTGTTTATTTTTCATATCTTTGCCAACAGAAAGAGATTCTCCCTTTGATGATATCAATCAGAAAACCTCAAGTTCAATCACACCAAGTTCATAGGATGGTGATGACTCCTTCCTTCTTCTTTTTTCCTTCCTTCCTTCCTTCCTTTTCTCCTTCCTTCCTTCCTTCCTTCCTTCCTTCCTTCCTTCCTCAGCTGATGCCTAACTTTCTGCTATGCCAGGCACTCTGCTAGGCATTAGTGGTTCAAAGGTGAAGGACATAGTCCCTTGGGTGGTATATTATCCATTCATCTAATATTTACTAAATATCTTCCATGTCAAGACACTATAGTAGGAGCTGAGTTTTCAGAGGGAAAAAAGCCAGACACAGTTCCTGCCTTCTAAGAACTTGTAGATATGAACTTAGTAATTGCATAATTACTTAATTGCAACCATGGCAAAAAGTTATGAAAGAGAAGAACAGGCTCACAAACACTGCAGAGTCAGAAGCAGTCCTTCATGGTTGCCCACTCAATCTGCTGTTACAGATGGTCAGACCTTTTTGCCCTGAGAACTGCCAGAGAGGCTTTCTCATTTCCCAAGTTCTTGTGTAGGCAGTGTCTCCTGATGTTTTCAGTTTTTATTGAAAATTCATATTAAACTAGCCTCCCTTGGTTAGAGAAAGCTAACTTAATGTGTCTAGAATAGAGTTGTCAACGAAGAAAACAACAAAACTATTTCAGTAGCATACACATGTACTAGTATGCATGTATGTATGTGTACATGAGAACCTGCCAAGACACAGAAGCCCTGAGGAGCTTGGGGAAGAAGCTTTATATAAAAAAAAAAAGAAAAGAAAAAAAAAGGAGGAAATATTCATTGCCAGTCTTACTGGCCCAGTCCTTGCTTTCAGATTTGAGGACACAGATTACATCAGCTCAGCTGTTATGCACACTTCATGTGGAGGGTACTGTGATTTCTTGTTTAGGAATTGCTAATAAGAACTAATAAGTTTATTGCCTCCCAAATTATTCTTGGCACACAAAAGTAAAGCAACCTAGAGCTGTGCAGAGATGAAGATTGAAAGCTTGCCATTTGAAATGGAAAATAGCCATCATATGACAATAGAAAGGGGGGAAAAAAGAGCTCTCTTTCACCCACCCAATAAGTCAAAAAGTTTTCTTGATAAGCAAGATCCACAGTCCATCTGCTGGAAAGCCTTGATGTTTGGCTATCACTACCTCTATGGACGGCCCCGGGCTGGGCTGGCCTGTAGCCCTGCAGACTCTGAATGTTAATAGCCCACCTTGAGCAGAACCATTTTTGGAAGTAGAGACTCATCAATCAAGTTGTGAGACTGAAGGGTAAAAGCCATATGCCAGGATACTCTTTGACAATGACAAGTAACTATCATAGGGACCAAAATGCTCAGAAGTCTACATAATGAGCACAGCATTTTCTTGCAGGCGGACTCGTGAGTTGCGATCAGAAAACTGCTTGCAGAGGAGAGAGAGGGTTATGGAATTAGAGCAAGAAGTGTTAGATGACTTGAATTATCAGCGAAATCAAACTAACAGAGACTGATGATTCCATCTGGCAAATGAAGCTCAAAGTTTAGGATTCAACTGGCCTCTGCCCTTGAGTCTATTTTCACATTACAGGCCCATTTGCCAGTGGAGTCCAGTGACTCTGATTGTTGAGTTAGATCCCCTTGAACATGGATGGTCTTCCCCAAGCAGCACTCGGCTATTCACAATACAGAACCCGAGAGAGCAGCCTTACGAGACCAAGGCATAACTTCTTTAAGGAAAAAATCCTCATCTTATGTTTGAGCACATATGATGAACATTTATAATTAACTAAAGAATCAACGATTATGTTCCAGAACTATGCCCTCTATAAGGCAAGATTCCTTTCCATGGCTTCCTATTGCCTCTGAAAATGTTGAGGAGTTTTTCTTGGAAGATACAAGATAATATAGTATTAGCTAATGGGAGCAAGTAGAGGAAAAGGGGCCCTAAAATAGTTTAAGAAAGAAGAAAGAAAGAAAGAAAGAAAGAAAGAAAGAAAGAAAGAAAGAAAGAAAGGAAGGAAGGAAGGAAGGAAGGAAGAAAGGAAGGAAGAAGGAAGGAAGAAAGAAAGAGTAAATAGAAGGGCACTGAAGTCAAATGCACCATTTTCATCACTTTGGGATCCAGCCCCAAACCCTTTGCGTTCCAGGTCCTTTGCTTCTGCCATCAGCACATGTAACCGATTCTCCTCTTTTCCTGGCTTCTAGGGTTGACCAGCTGCTCTTCTAGACACATTCTTCCTTTACATTTGATTCACCTTCCCCGCTTTGTCAGCGGGCCTTCACACTGCTAGTCGGGGCGCTCCTTCAAGTGACTTTGCTTCTCTCTGATGTTGATCTTATTGTTTGGCTCTCAAAGGGCAATCTTATTTCCTGGTTCTTAGAGAAGTGGGGTCAGAGGACAATACCATATTGAAGTCCCAAGTACACAAATAAAGGCACTGTCATCATAGCATATTTCCAACTATCAGCATTAACGGGGTTGGTATCTCTAGCATGTGTGTGAAAACACCTGCACTCTAGTGCAGACTACACCTTCTGTAGTCTGTGTTTCGAGACTATTTTGAGGTCCTCTAATGAGAAAATTCTTTTGAATGAAGATGTGATTACCTAAAGTAACACAGGGAATCTTGCATTTTCTCTTAGCTTCATAGAGTGCATTATTATAACATTGTCTAGGTCAACTTACTACAACTGAATTTTCAGTGACAGTAGTTGCCAGTGATGATCAGAAAACTATAAAGTGCTTTAGGACCAACCATATATTTCCAGTTAGAAAGAAAATGATTTTTAAAGTTGAGATTTACCTACAACTCAGGATGACCTGGGCATATTCTGGGCAAATTTATGGGTTCCCAAGAAAGATGGGGTGGACTTGTCTTTCTAACACTTGCCTTTATAAAATTCTTGCAACATACATTGTTGAATTTCTTGAATCATTAGATCTATTTATTGACAAACAAAGAGGCTGTTCCCCTTTTGTCTCCTGTCCTAATACCTAATGTTTTCCTGTAGCTCTGGGCAGGAGACAGGAGATTCAGGACTTCTGTATCAAAAGGTCTCTAGTTTAGTGACTACAAATAGGTAAAAAAAAAAAAAATAGCCTGGTGGATAGGATTTAAAAAGTCTAGAAAGAATTGAAGATGATTTTGTAGTTTTAAAATTGTCCCCAATGACCCGGCCAGTGGGACTCAGTTGTTGAGCATCGACCTATGAACCAGGAGGTCACAGTTTGATTCCGGGTCAGGATCGTGCCCGGGTTGCAGTAGGGGTTGTGCAGGAGGCAGCCAATTGATGATCCTTTCTCATCATTGTTGTTTCTATCCCTCTCTCCCTCTCCCTTCCTCTCTGAAATCAATAAAAACCTGTTTGTCCTCAGTGGAAGTGGTTCCTCTACTGTGTATGGCAGAGCTGCTGGTGCTCACCCAGACCCACAGGTGTGTATGCCATGTCAGGGCCTGGACCCTGAAAGGCCCAGCAACATCTTCCATGGTCCCTTGCTTTGCCTTCTCCATGCCTGGAGTAAAGACTTGGATACATCAGAGCCACACACCTTATCAGGAGCAGGACCCCTGAACTCAGGACTTAGTCACCCAACCAGTGACACTCATGTTGGACCTCATGTGAGTGAAGAACAACTTGCTTTGTGATAAGCTCCTAAGAGTTCGTAGTTGTCTGTGGGTAGCAGACGAGCCCGGTGAGTGAGATGCTGCCAACCATCACGGTTCCGTCCTCAGGGGTATCTGTCCTCTTTGCTCTGATGTATGAACACAGGAGGCAACTTTCACCCAGGACATGTTTTTCCCCCTCTGGCCAGCCCCCTACTTTCTAGCGCTTTTTAATGATTTTCTTATGGAATAAATATTTCAGATGGATGAGCCCATCGGCTGTAATATCGCACCCCAAATGACCTGGGGTCTATTCAAGGGAGACTCTGCTTTGAGGCTGGGTCTGAGCCAAGCTTGAACCCAGGTGTAAGCCAGTGCCTGGCACATATCAGGTTCTCTACAAACACATTGGTGGAATGTCCAGATCCCGAGGGGCAAGCAGGAAACAAAGTCAAGAGCTGGGAGCTGGCGGAAAGCGTCATAGAGCAGGCAGGACCAGTCTGAAGAAGGCGGCTGGCAGAGCCATGTGACCACACGGACAGGGAAGCTCGGGTGGCGCATTGAGCTGTCCAGAGGCACTTTTAAAAAAATCTTTATTGTTGAGAGTATTGCATATATCTCCTTTCTTTCCCCATTGACCTCTTCTAGCTTGCACCCACCTCCCACCCCAGGCCTGCACCACACGATTGTCTGTGTCCATGGGTTCTTTGATTGCTCTCTTCTCTCCTTCCCAGCCACCCTCCCCTGACTTCCCTCTGAGGTTCCACAGTCTGTCCCAATGTCTTTTTAAGTCCAGGTATAGGTTCACAGGAAAATTAGGCAGAAAGTATGGACAATTTCCAGATATCCCCTCCCCCGACACATGCATAACCCTCCCATCATCAACAGTGATGATTTGTTACAATCTAAACTGACATATCTTCATCACTCAAAGTCCATAATAAACATTACTCTTACATTCTATAGGTTTTGACAATACATAATGGCATGTATCTACCACTATAGTATCAAACTGAATAGTTTTACTGCCCTAATCAGAGATACATTTTTATGGTGGACACAAATAAACGACTTTGTCCACAGCTTTCTCTTAGGAGGCATTTTCCCAGCCCCCAGCTGACAGACCCCACGCATTTTCCAGATATCCATATGGGAAAGGAAGGCCCATCTAGGATCCTGGCAGATGTAAATGGAGCCTGTGGCTCCATTCCCAGCATTCTCTGGAGTTTAGCTTAAGAAAATAATAAGAATCCTATAGGATCAGTGATCTCACTCATTTAGACTACAGTAAATCTCTTCTATATTACTGCTCAGCCTCTGAGAATATTATATTGGGCCACATTTTATTAAAGAATGCCATGCATACCCAGAAGTCGCTATTTAATTTTTAGCTGCAAGATACAGTTTTGAAAAACTATTATCTAGAAAGTACAATAATCAAACAATGTAATCAGGAATGTTAAACCTTCTTGGAATATTATTTTAAATGCTTGCCAGCTGGAAGCAAGAGTTGACAATGAAGTGTGTGTGTGACTTGGTCTGCTTTATGACTTGTCAAAACATCTACACTTTCCAACAAGATACATTTGTTAAAATATGGTTTTTCTCTGTGTGATTGTTTTGAAAATATCAAATATACAAAATCCTTAAACCAAGAAGATAGATTTGCATTTTCTATTCATCCCAGCCTAAGATTTAGGATTAAATCACTTTAAGAGACACAATTGAATCCTTTCTCAGAGGAGTCAGACAGCCCACATATATCACCAATTGCCTTTCTGGCTGCTCTGTGAGATCAGACCCGTAAATTTCTTGACATGTGGAAAATATCAGAAAATCACAGCCTGCATTTTTTAAGAGAAAGCAGGACTCACACTGTCGTGAAACATCATTGGTAATTCACCCTTTTTTTTTCATCACCCACCCACGAATCTCTACAGAGAGGGCCAGCCGGGTATTCAACTCGTGGCTGGGCATCTGAGGAGTGACGCAGCTGTTTGGGACAATGAGCCACCCTCTCTGCCCAAAGGGGTCCAGCAGGAGTGTGGGTCCCTGAGCAGTACAGCAGGGAAGATGTCCTTCCTTATGACCCTGAACTCTGGCACAAACAACTCCTCCTACCTGTATCTATCTCATTGAATTTCCCATTTTGTTCCCACACACTTCTCAGCACTTGTTTCATTGTATGTAACTGACACTTCCGTCTTCACGCTGGGGCATTGCACTTATGAAAGCCAACTAGGCTGAGGCCTTATTGCCTTAGTGCGCCCTGAATGTGGCAGGTGGTTAGCGATGAATGGATGAATGTGCCACCTGTGTGGGAAGCCTGGGGAGAGAGCAGGGATTGGTCTTAGCTCCTAGCTTCTCTTCTTCACACCAGTTTCATGACCTAAGCTTTCTACGTCCCAGTTTCCTTGTCTATAAAAATGATAGTGGTGCCTCCCTCATTAGATGGTGTGAATATTGAATGATTTCTACATGTATAAAAATAGAGATATTTACTAGTAAAATTATAACTTGCAATCAGAAATGATAGCTAACAAAGTGAACTCTCAAACTGTGAGAGCTCCTTATCAGTCGGAATAATGTCCCAACTCCACAGGATGCCTGCAATAGCCCAGGGCTCTCCTCCACTAGAGTACGAGACAGTACGTGAGGGTCATTGGGTTTGCTTGGAGGGGTGATTTGCCGGGGGTCTCAGGAATTCTGGTAAGAGAGATGGGGACTTTTTTTCTTTCCCGGAAATGGGCCTTCCTTGGCTGTTTGAATGACAGAATAGTAGGACTTCGTGTCTGCTTAATGACAAGACCACTTTCACACTTGTCTCCAATGCCATCTCTAGGGCTCCTTGAGTGACCCTGGAGAGGATGGTGAGTGTAGTCTGGGCCTAGCCTTGGCTGGCACTTTGGGCTCTAAGGTCCCTGAAAGTACACAAACTCAAGAAGGACTGAAGGGAATGGGAATGACAACCCTGAAAGCACAGCCAGAAACTATCAAACCTTAAACATTTCTAGGCAAAAGGAAAATGGGGAAATGGGGTGTTTGGAGGAAAGGGAGTGGTTGGGTTGGATAGAAATGAAAAGTTGCCCTAGACAGAAAGGCAGGTGACTTCACCCTCAGACCTGTCTGGCCCTCTGAGCCGAGCCTGTGAACTGGGGAGCAACAGATCTGGGCATCATCTTGAGGAGACAGGAAGTAGAGAATAAGAACATGTCACCCTAGAGATGTATACTCGAGAGACTCACCCAAAAGGAAGAGACCCTCAATCACAAGGGAAGATTTCCATGATATCGGCCCTGAGTCACAGACCAGGGACCCAGGAGCAAGTCCCAACTCTCTGCCTACTTGTTTGGGGCCTTCAGTAGTCACTTAGTCTTGCTGAGCCCCACCCTCTCTGCCTGTAAAATGCCATTGTCAGTCTCTAATGAAGTAAGATTTATGATGTGTTCTGAGAGTTAGATTACTAGCAGGCATCCTATATAATAAAAGCCTAATATGCTAAGTGTTCGGTCATCCAGTTGTCTGTTCAACCAATCAAAGCGTAATATGCTAATGATATGCTAAGGCCACTTAGCATGATGTGCACTGACCACAAGGGGGCAGACATTCTGACTGGTAGGTTAGATTGCTGCTGGGGTTGGCTGGTGTCCTGCTGATTGGAACTGAGTGAGATGGGCTGAACAAACCCTGGAGCCCTCCTGTGGTTCCTCCCCAGCTGGCCAACCTTCTGTGTCCCTCCCTGGCTCCAATCATGCACCAGTGAGGTCCCTCAGCCTGTTCTGTGCCATCTCACAATCCGGGACCCTTCAGGAGATGTTGGAGAGCCGGTTTCAGCCCGATCTCACAGGCCAGACCGGGGGACCTCACTGGTGCATGAATTCATGCACCAGACCTCTAATTTATTTATAATAACCAATATTTAGAATGGCTTGAAGATGCCTGGGTGGATAAAACTGAGCCAGGTTTGGTCTTTGGAGGCCAGCAGCCACAGTAGCAATGGAGGCAGATTTCCAGGCACTTGGATGTCCTTTCCAAACTGGCCCCTCTCCCTCCTCCTTCTTCCACAACCTGGACAAGACTGGCAGTGTAGGGCAGTGGTTTAGGGTATGGGACCGGACTGTCTGCATTGGAACCCTGTCTCTGTCATTGAGCAGCTTCGTGGCCTTATGCAAGATACTTAACCTTTCTATACCCCAGTTTCCTTGTCTATAAATTGGGGGATGATACTCGTGTCCACCTGATAAGATGTTACATACATTGAATGGTTTGTTACATGTATTATATATAAAATGATAGCTAACAAATGTGAGCCATCTCCTTATCAGTCATGGTTATGTTATTCTAAACGAGCCAGCTCCGTTCAGTTCCCTCATTTAGACCACACTGGGACCTTTCCACCCAGGCAGGCCAGCCAGGAAGTTGGAAGAAAACACATTAGAAATCTCCTAAAAAATGAACATTCTTTCCACTCAGATATACTTAGAACCCAAACTGGGGCTATCCCCTTACTATCCAATCTGACTTCCTATAGAGGGAAGTACAGATCCCACGTCATCTCAGACCAGTGGGACCAGCTCTCTTCTCCTCCAGTGAACAGTCATACGTGTGAAGACTGGAAGGGACCCAAGAAGGTCACTCAGGCTAGTGGGGTGGTTGGGGTTCCTGGGGAGAAAAATAATTGATGGAGGAAGTTCTGTTTTTTAGGGGAGAAGCCACTATCTTCCTCCCAGGGCAAAAAATGGACTCCCTGTGCTGCTGAGGGATAGATAGTACATTCCAACAGTCCCATCAATACCCATTGAGATATACCACAGTCCTACACCAGCGAAAATCTCACCTTGTAGTAGAGGGAGGCACATGGTGAACAGATGTTTGCAACAGGAAGTGGTTACCCCATGTTGTGGGTACTCATGGGGTGCTGTGGACGCCAAGGGCAAGGGCACCAGGACAGCCTGGGGTGTCTGTGGAAGGAGCTTAAAAGAGTTGGTGATGCCTGAGGTAAGTCTGGGAGGATAAAAAGGACTAAACTCAGGGAAGAGAAGTGGAAAGTCCATCCCGTCAGAGGGAAGAGAATGAACAAGCAGGGACTAAGGTGCCAGACACAGGGCTGGAGAGACTGGGGCTGGGGATGCGCGACCTCGTGTGCCACGGGAAGGCCCAGACTTGGAGAATCTGTAGGATTCTCATCAGAGGAGCTGAGCAACCAGATGTACATCTGGAGGAGCCCCTCAGGGGCTGGCTGGGTGGAGGACAGAGTGCTGTGGGCAGGCCTGGAGGAGGTTGTCCTGTTAGCCCCCTTGAGGGTGTCTGATGTTTTTCCTTGGCTTCTTGGTGAACCACTCCAGAGACCTAGGGCACCACTGTCACAAAGACATCCCACACGTGGCCAACAAACCCCTCCATGTTAACGGGTCTTAATCATCCAGATATTCCCCGCACCCAATCACAGCCCATGTCCTGCAGGAGAAATCCCATTCCTCTCCTGAAGCATGGAGCTTAGGCTGCAGAGAATGAACATAAGGTCACAGTGTTTGCTTTAAGAATGGGCAAGCCCTTCCATCCCGGCTGCTGACACCCAGGGCAACATTTCCAGAAGCGAAGTGTGTGGATGAGGCGGGAACACGAGGGAAGGCAGCCCCAGACAAGGCTGGCCATGGGTCGCAGAAAACTTCAAGGCTCTGATGATGGGGTGAAACCAGATCAGACCAGGCCTGAAGCACATATCCCTCTCCCCAGAACAAACTTCTGGAGTTTTCACTTATACAAGCCAATAACTTCCCTTTGTTTATAAACTTTTTTGTCTTGGTCTCAGAAGCTCAGAGCTCTTGGGTTCTAATAATCTAGGGCACAGTGGCCAGAACTGACAAGTTCTAAACATGTTAAAAAAAATCATGAGGAGGCTTTCCTGACACCATTTTAGAAAACTTAAAAATTGCTTTAAAGTAAAAACCATTTTGTAAAGCCTTTTTTCGAAATGGGACTTGCCTCTCAAATCCAACTTCAGCTCTGGGTCCCACTAACATAGTGGCGTGCTGCCACCTGCTGGTCACAAGGCAGAATGTGAGCCAGAAAGTAAATTGTTAAGAGTGGAAAAGGCCTTCAAGATCAGTGTGGGAAATAGAAAGTGGAAATTCATTCTGTGCTAATATGTATCTGTGATCTGTTTGAATCTGGGTTAGTATGTGTTATTTTCATAATAAGAAAAAATACAGATATTTACTTTGGGAAATATTTACTATACTTTGCTGTTTTCACCAACACCTGCTGTTTCCTTGAAAAACAACAAATTACTACTCCCTTCCTTCTCTTTCTCTAAAAATCAATGGGAAAAATATCCTCAGGTGAGGATTCACAACACAAAACAAACAAACAAAAAACTCTTCTTGTTTTCTCTTTTCCTGAACAACTGGAAACACACACTAACTCTAGCTTGTCTCTACTAATTGCACAAAGCAGCAGCCGCGTCATTATTCCTGCTTCCAGGGGGG
Source organism: Antrozous pallidus (assembly GCA_027563665.1). Taxonomy (NCBI): domain Eukaryota; kingdom Metazoa; phylum Chordata; class Mammalia; order Chiroptera; family Vespertilionidae; genus Antrozous; species Antrozous pallidus. Next base: position 140,896,879 of record CM050508.1, read on the forward strand.
CAGCCAGCCCATTTCCAGCCTGTTAGCTCTTCCAGGCAGAAGTCAGATCCCAGTGCAGTGTCTCTGTGTTCAGGACACACTTACCTAGCTCCCCAAGTGTTCTTCTTAGAGTCTCTCTCGAGGTTTGAAGCACAGAGTAGCAAGGGACCCCTCCCACCAATTCAGGGAGAGATGGGATCATCTTAAAAGTTCTATCTGCAAATCCCCTCTCCCTTCTCTAGTGGTCAAAGAATTTAAGAGTCGTCCTTGATACCACTTTGAAGTCTCTGCACAGTGGCTCCTTTGGAATTTATCATCTATTATATGTATGTCTCAATCAAGACTAAGACAGTAAGAACCCCATCGCCAATGCTGTTATAAATTCCCTCCTGGCCTCCATTTGAGATGGAGACTGCCAGGAGACTAGCAGCAGCCTCATCCCACCCGCAGGTGGCACCTTAATTAGCCCTATTCCCAGGGCTCTACCTGAGATCCATATGGGTTCCCTTGATTGCCACTATCACATTCCCCATAAACCCTCCCTCCACTACAGCTCCCCTTCAGCCTGCCAGGGCTTTGGCTTCAGTTTTCCAGTAAGTCCTGAGACTCACAGAGGCCCTGAAACTGTCTAGCTTCTATAGACCACGCCCCCCTCAGAGATCTTTTCCTGTTAACCCCACTCCAACGCCCCCCCACCACCACCACCGCTGCTGCAGCTGACTTGGCATCTCCCTCGTGGGCTTACACAGCTACCTGTCTTCTGCTCTGCATCAAAGCACCTGATGTGACCACACCCTCTGTATCCAGTTTGAGTTTCCCCAGTCCATCAGGACACAGCACCCTGGACTGTCAACTAACTCATTTCATAGGAGTTCACCCCATGGGCAAGCTAGCTTTTCCTGGCCCCTTCCTAGCTGGTCCTGGAGCCTGTCCCTCTCTAGGGGCAGTGTAGATCTGCTCCTCTAGATCCCCAATACATGTGCATTTATTGCCTGGAGTCTGCAAGCTCCAATATGATCTGGGCCCACTCCAGCCCCCTGCCTGACCCTCCTTTCCCCAGCCTTTCTTCCCCCTCTGAGTGCACTAACTTTCCTCCTATCTTCAAACAGATGGGTTCAAAGCTGTGGGAAACCAAGCTCACACCCACCTCGGGGCCTTCTGCCCTCCAGCTCGTGCCCAACCCTATCTTTCCATTTAGGTTGCAGCTCAAATGTCACATCCTCAGAGGATCCTTCCCTGACTATTCCGTCTACACTGTCAACAGCTATCACACTCTGTGCTCCTCCCCTGTTTTTCTCTAATACTCGTCACTCTCTGAAATTGTCTTACATCCATTTGACTTCTTTGTGTATTATCTAGACCGGTGGCCGGCAAACTCATTAGCCAACAGAGCAGCAAACCGTGGCTCGCGAGCCGCATGTGGCTCACCAGCCGCAGTTTGACCACTGATCTAGACAGTTAAACTGCACCTAGAATATAAGCTCCATGAGGACGGAGACCTCGTCTGTCTTGTTCACTGCTATACCCCCAACATCTAAAACAGAGCATGGCGACGGTCCATCAATATTTGTCAATGAATGAGTGAGAGACCTGTGCCCCAGGCTGCTCGGCCTGAGTGTCAATCCCCAGCACCTTCACTTCAGTTCATCTGCATAAAATATTGCCACATCATTTGAATCCACTTACATTTCTTAGTCTCTGCTCTGTGCTTAATTGGTATAAACTCCAGTTGCCCGTGGAAACCAGCCTTCCTGCTATTTCAAGAGTCTTCAACTTGAACCCACTCTGCTGCCAGCTGGTGCCTGACGTATTTCTCCAATCCTGTTCCTTGAGGGGTGCCTGCTGCTGAGGTTGCTGAGGGCCACGGGCCCCGCGAAGGCACCCAGGCCTTGCCACACTGCCATCCCCCTCAATGTGCACCCGTGTTGGTGAGTCACCCTCCACTGTATCACAGCTCTGAGCACTGTGGGCTCAATGCCACAGACAGGCCTCCCTCCCTGCCTTGTGTTAACCTGCTCTGCATGACCAGAAGGTATTTTCCTTCTTGTCCATCTCTCAACCTCAGGTATTGACATTAATGACTGCTGTGGACTGAATGTTTGCCCCCCTCCAATTCATAGGTTGAAATCCTACCCCCAAGATGATGGTATTAGTGGGTGGGGCCTTTAGAAGGTGGTTAGTCATGAGTGGGGGGCAACCTCATGAATGGGAGTAGGGCTCTAATTAAAGACTAGAGGCCTGATGCACAAAATTCATGCAAGAGCAGGCCTTCCTTCCCCTGGCTGTCAACACCAGCTTCCCTGTGGCAGTTCCAGCTTCATCCAGAAGGACATCTGGAAGGATGTCCTATCTAATTAGCATAGTACTCTTTTAGTATTACAGAGTATTGTAGATTAGTGCTCTTATAAAAGTGCTCTGGGCAGAGAGCACTATAAAGGCTCTATCCCACAGAGCACCAGGGCCCCTCCTGCCAAGGACACAAGAATCTGCAGCCGAAGTAGGGCTCTCACCCTGAACTTGGACTTCCCGCCTTCAGATGTGAGCAATTAATTTCTGTTTCTAGGCCGCCCAGTCTGTGTTATTTGTTACAGCAGCTCAAATGAACTGAAACAGTGACCTGTGAAACTGCCCTGTGTTTGGAGGAGACACCTGGCACGCTCACCTGCATGGGGGCTATTGCACCTTCACCTTGGTCCTGAGCTCCTCTTGCTCAGCCTCCTCATGCACCTGCCTCCTGAGCCCCACCGCTGGCGGGGTCTACCAGGGCCCTTGGAATATCTGGCTATGGGGTCTGGAATGCAGTGCACCTGCGTGCAAAACCTGGCTGCCCCAATCACTAGTGCTGTGTGACAAAGGGCAAGCAACGGAACCTCTCTGAGCCTTTTCTACCTCTTCTGTAAAATGAGGTTGATAACAGCATCTGCCCCATAGGGTAGCTGAGAAGCTCAAAGGAGATGGACAGTGCGCGTAGCGAACGGACTAAGGGCCTGGCACGGAGTTAGCGTTCCATAAGTGGCTGCTGTTGATAGCTGCAGAAACCTGGGCTGCTCCCAACTTTCCTCATCTCCAGATAGAAGTTCCCTTTAAAGACAACTCCTTTTCCTCAGCTTTACGCTCCCAGCCCCAAGGATGGTGCTGGATACACAGTAGGTCTTCAAATGTTTGTTGAAGTTGAAGGATTTGACAGCAGAAAGTTCCTTCTTCTCATTTAGACTTTATCTTCATTAGGGATAAAAATTATATGTTGGTTTGGGGTTTTCTTTTACAGCATGATTTTTTTTATATATTGTGGTAAAATACACATATAAAATTTACCATTTTAACCATTTTTAATTGTACAGTCAGTGGCATTAATTATATACACATGGTTGTGCAATCACATGGTATTTTTTTTAAAAATCCTAACAGCTGCCTGCAACCAGGAATAGAAACTGAATCTACACAGACTTTATGGATGAGAATTAAGAAGTCCTCCACAGCAGGTGGTCTCTTTCAGAGAGGGCCCGGGCCTGGCCCCCACCACTCAGCACTGATCCTTGACACAGGAGGGGCTCAGTGATGTGAACAGAGCCACCAGCGGAAGTGGCCAGGTGGCAGGAAAAGAGGACGGGTCCTAAGACACGCTGCTGAGGGCCCAAAAGCTTTTTTGTCTCTTTGCCTTCCTAGTTTTTAACAAGGTGTTCTGAGTAAGCTGCAGTGTTACACACGAATCCGAATGTGGAGTGAAAATTAGAGCGACTTGGGATGCATTCTTGGTTGGAAGCACCTGCCTTTGCTGAGTCACAGCTGCTCCTGCGGACGGCGTGGGTGCTCTCCAGGCCACTGCAGTCCCTTCGCTTACTCCTCCGGTCCCTTCGCTTACTCCTCCAGTCCCTTCGCTTACTCCTCCGGTCCCTTCGCTTACTCCTCCGGTCCCTTAGGCATCGGAGGTTTTGACCCCTGGGTTAGAGTCAGATGAACTGGCTTTGCCATCCACCTCCCCATCTCACTGAAATCAGGCAGCCCTTTGCGCCTTCGGGTCCTCGTCTCCAGGAGGGAAGAGATGGCAGTGTGTCGTGGGGCCTGTGAAGAGCGTTGCTAAGTAACACACGTGAAGGTGTGTAAGAAAATGTAAAGCTATTACACAGTCGTTGACCGGGTCCCGGGCCTGCGGCTCCCAGCCCTGCGGCTCCCAGCCCTCTGTGCCTGTGTTGAGGATGTTTGGAGTCGCCTATGGATTGGCATCTCCAGGTTTCATACATGGAATCCTTACTTGTCTGGAAAGACAGCAGCACCTGGAAAAGCGAAGGCACAGCTGACAGGCACCCCCAGCCCCTGCCGGTCATCTTAGGGCCACTGCAACGGCCCTGCCTGAGCGAAACCCAGACAAGAGCCATTTGCCCAGGCCCAGGCCCGCTCTCCAGCATCTTCCATCTGAGAGCCCTCGACACGCTGGACAGCAGCCGACGGGCCTGCGCCTCCACGTTGCAGCCAGTGCAGAAACGTGGGGCATTTGCCACCTGGTAAAACCAGCTTCCAGAGCACCACGGTGCCTTCTGCTTCCTCTCCCTTGCGCTGGGGCATGGCCTCTGGGACAGCTTTTCCTCCTCCACGCCTGGAGGAAATAAGGTTCTCGAAAGCCCTTTCAGTCTTTCTACAAACTCCTTTCTCCCGATTCACCTCAAGACTTGGGTCAACTGTGTTTCATTCCTAGCAGCTTGATTCTAAAAACGAGTTCAAGACAGGCAATAAATAGAAAGGCAAGTCAGGTGACACGGTTTTGAAATGAAATGCTTCCTAACTGGTTCCAGATCGCCTTACGGTCTTGCCTGGCAGGTAGAGATTTAGCCCTGACAGCGAACCAGATGTCACACTTGCTCTTCTAAGACATTTGCCTTCATCTCCAGCAGTTCCTGATGGAACAGATACGAAGAAAAGACGAGCGCCTGTTGAAGCAGGGAGCCGCGTGTTTGCATCCTGACACCGGAGAGGATCTGATCGCCGGAGCGCCTCCAATCTAGGTCTTCACAGCTTTCCGAACTCAAACAGAACCAGTGTAACACCGGAGCCCGGCGGGGCCCCCGCACGTTCTGCAGTCCTTGGTGCAAGGAGACAAAATGTGTCCATGACAGGAAAGCCACCTGCAAAAAAGAGGGGCTTTGGCGCTTCTGGAAGAAAACAAGGCCCCAACACGTGGCTAGTTTTTTGTTTTGCTTTTTGTTTAATATAGAAAACTATCCGTCACTTGACCATGTTTCATTGTAGCCAAGAGCCCAGAAGCTCCTCTGAGACTTGTCTTAGCCAGAGCGCGGCCTCCTCCCCCAGCCCTGGGCCTCTTCTGCACCTCCCTTCCCTCCTTCTCCCCAGGCACAGCCCTGCTCAGACTTTCTGAGTCAGCAGATGGAAGTGCTCAGACTTACTGGTAAGTCCTACAACCCCACTGCAGATCGTGTAAGAGAGAACCGCACGGTCCTCAGAACTCCAAAGGCTCCGACCCAACGACCTTGTCTCCAGACTTCTGTCAGCTCCCGGGAAAGGGCTCCCAACCCCTGGTCCCAGTGTCTCTTCGCTCATAATCCGGGAGCCCGCTGCACCCGCGTGGCGCCCACGTCCATCCTGCTCCGGGCAGTTCTGCCCTTGGTTGTCAGGGCTCATCCTGGAGGCCGTGCAGGGCTGGTAGCGGGAGGGGGGGGTGGGGGGCTGCACGGGCCTGCCAGGTGCTGGGGAGGAATCTGCCAGGCCACGTGACTTGGCTTTGATTGGCAGCTGTGGCGGGGGCGGGGGAGGCTGTGGAGAGGGACTCTTTGGAGAAAGGCTTGATTTATGAGGAAATGGGAGATTGCATGCGGAACCCCGGGGCTGTGGTGGGGAGGGGCTGTGTTAGTGTCCTATTACTGAGATAACAAATTAGTGCAAACTTAGTGGCTGAAAACAACACAGATATGTTGTTGTCTTACTGCTCTGCCTTAAGAAATCTGATAGGTCTCACCCGGCTGAGGTTAAGGAATCAGCAGGGCCCTTCTGGGGAGAATCTGTTCCTTGGCCTGTTGTGTTCTTGACTGGAGCACCTTCCTCCCTGTTCAAAGCCAGTGATATTGCCCTTCTCACTCCCTCTTCTGTCCTCACAACTCTCGCACTGACCACAAGGGAAGGTTTCTCCACTTTATTTCGGTAATCCTCCCCTGAGGATTTTTTCCCACTGATTTTTTAGAGGCATCGGAGGGAGGGAGGAGGGGAGAGAAACACCAGATGCAAGAGAGTCCCATCAATTGGTTGCCTCCCACTTCCCCTCCCTCCCCTCACCTATTACCCCGGTCCCACAAAGCGAACTGGACCAGGGAATGGACCTGCAACCCAGGTATATGCCCTTGATGGGGAATGGAATCCGAGACCAGTCCACAGGCCAACACTCTAACCACTGAACCGCACCAGCGAGAGCAGAAAGGTTCTTCACTTTCTAGGACATGCAATTAGATTGGGTCCAACGAGATAATTCAGGATAATTCCCTCGTCTCAAGGATCCTAACTTTAATCATACCTGCACAGTTCCTTGTAATGGGCTGCATCGTGTCCCTTCCGGCCCAAATCATATGTCCAAGTCCTAAACATAGACATCTTTGGGAGGGCCACTATTCTCCTTACCACAGGTTTGACCACTGAATCCCAGTCAACTGTTACTTGCTTGACTTTGTCTTGGGACTGTGCCCAACGGCTCACATACCATAAGTGAGGTAATGGACTGGACCACAGGCTTGTTGCTCACAAACACCCCGAAAGCAAGAGATCTTTGTGCAGGAAACATGGCCGGCTTTCAATGCTCCACACATTTGAGAATCTATTCCAGTGTTTCTCAAAGTATCGTCCCTGAGCATCAGAGTTAGCATTCTGGGATGCTTATGAAAACTCCCAGTCTTACTGAGTCAGTCTTTCAACAAGGACCTTGAATAACGTTCATGTACGCGGGGCTGGGGGCTGCTGATGTAGAGTCGCTGAGCTCTTCCTGTATCTCAAGTGCCCTTCTCCTCATCCACTGCTCTTGAGGCATTGTTCATACAGCACCTTCTTCTCATCAGCCAGATAAAATTTCTCCCCTATCTCTAGTCCCTTGGCACTTTATACAGACCCTCAGAATACAGCTTTGTTTCACAGATGTCTGCTGTGAATCTGCTGGATTATGTTCTATTCGTCTTTTCCCCTGAGTGACTATACAGTGTCTCCGTTTCCACACTGGGAGATGTGTAACTGACCATGTTTCCCATTCCCTCAGGCACTAGGGTCAAATTCACAGCTCAAGTATCATAATTGTAAAGGCTGCCATTGTCTGTGTATCCATGTCCTCTTTTCCCCCTGGGTGCTACCTATTTTATGTTCTCCTTGCTGCAGAATATTAAAAACCTATATCCGGCCATTTTATTTCATGTTTCCGCTACAAGCTGCCTCAGATCCTTTCTGAACCAAGGTGAGAAAGATAAATTATTCATCTCAGTATTCCTTCCTTCCAGGACAGTGTCTGGCAGGTAGAAAGTACTCAGTAACTGTTTCCTAAATTTAATCAAAGAAAGAAAGTTATGTGAGTTCTGTGACAGCTATTTTACTCGTTGCTTAGAAGACTTTTAGTTACGTCTGATTTTTATTACAGTGTTCAAGAGCTAAAGCTGCTAGAAGAATGCATGATGGGTAAGTGTCTGTTCTTACACAAAATTCACTTGATTTCAGCAACCTAATCATTTTAATTCTCCTCCTCGATCCATGGGCAAGCCATCTTAGGGACTCAGGCTACTCATGAACTCTGTAATCTGTGATCAGTCTTAAAAGATGGTAAACAGGGAGATTTCTGCTGGGAATTGAGAAGGGGAACAAGGTGAGCAGGCAGAGCAGTGTTAAATCTGACTGTGCAAGGATGGAGCCCAGGAGGAACTCAGGTGCTGAGGAAGGGACGTGAAAGCTCAGGGGTAGATTCCAGATTCCGTCTCCTGAAGACGCACCACTGAGATGCCACCACGTGCTGCTGGAGATATGTGTATTCAAGCACATAGTTAAAGATGTCAGCATCAAATCGCTGCAAAATAAAATACAAAAACTTAAGAAAAAATCTAGAAAAAGGGAAAAAAATCACTTTTTATACTCATTTTTCTTCAATTTACAACTCATATTTCTTCAAGAAAAACCATCTTTTCTGTCTTCGTGTATTACATCTGAAGAAATAGCAGCAGCACCCAAGGCTCTTTAAATTGGAGATTTCTTCCTAGGAAACACATGAGCAAGTGTAGTCTTGACTTTCAGTTGTCACCTCAACTTTCTAAACAAGTCCCTCACACTATTTTCAAAGCACCATTCAACTGGAATTTCTTTCCTTTGCAGAAAAATAAAAGGATGCTAACCTACCAGTTGTTACACGTAACCAACTACATGGAAAGCCACGTGCCTAATTCAAATTTGTTTCCAACATCTTTGTTTCAATGAAAAACATCAATACAATGTGTTTTCCCCATGAAAACCTAGAGAATATAAGATAATTCCTTGAACAACATAAAAAGGGGTGTTGGTGTTAAATAGATTAAGATAGAAAGTGTGTAGGAATGAGTTTGGTCACATTGTTACCATGCGAGATATATAATGTGACAAAAATCCTTGTCTATTATAAGAAAATATGGCTCTTTTCCAAAAAATGAAATTAATAGAGGAATTGATATTATAATTTAGAATATCTGGAATGTTTATGTTGTCCTGGGTCAGTGAGCTTAGGACTGGCTGCGAGTTTGGTCTGGGCTTCAAAGGGTTAAGTGTTAATGGCAGGACAGTCACCTAGTCAGCTGAGGCCTGGAGGCCTGGTTAACCAGTGATCTGAGGATCACCTGGCAGACTATGTGAGAGTGAGACCAGGGTCAGAGGTTATGTGCCAGCCCCTCTGTGAGGGAGGCCACCTGCTCAGCGGCAGCTGAGCTCAAAGTCAGGCGAGTCTCTATTTGTCATCCCCAGTCCTGGTCCATGGACCCATACACTCTGACTTGTAGGCCGTGCCTGCCCACATCTGAACCCATGATCACACACAGGTATATACAGGCAAGCAGTGCATTCAACGGGACCCAGTGCAGGGTGTGAGATTAGTCTGGCTTCTCTAAGCCTGAGTGAAGGTGGAGGCAGCCTGGAATCTCCCTGTGCTCACTCTGCTGTCTCAGCTTTCTTTAAACCTGTCCACAACTCTCCAAGTCTCATAACTGCTTCTGTTCCCTCCATAACGCCCTTTCTGGGACCTCAACTTCTTCGCTGGAAGTCCTGACACCGTGTCAGGGTTTGGCCAGCCCCACCCCAGAGCCTGCAAATTGACTTGTTGAAAAACAGACACACCATCCCCTGCCCTGCATTCCTACTAGGGGCCTTCACAATTACACCTGCTGTGACGTCAAAGTCATAATAAACAACACAAGCTACCGTGTCTTTAGCTCTTGCCATGTGCCAGGTAGTGTGCTCAGAACTTTATATACATTATCTTGGTTCATCCTCACAACAACAGGATGAGGTAGGTACACTGTATTAATTTTACAGCTAAATAAACTAAGGCTCAAAGAAGTTCAGTAGCTCGCTCAAAAGAACAAAACTCCTAAGTGATAGAGCCACGACTGAAATCTGGGCCTGAAAAGGGCCAGAATCACAGTTTCTGCCTCTTTGTCCCTTACAATGAATTAGAAACAACGAGGCCATAGACACAGTCTGGAATCTGAACGCTGTTTCATTGAAGTTGTTGTAGATGTCCATGTACCACTCCGAGGACCTGCAGCCCTTCGACCTCTTCCTCCAGCCACCGAAGAAGCAAAGTTCTGCGTGAGTTTTAATCAGCTTCACGCACAAGCAGCCTGGCAGTGTCTGGCTCCAGCCTGCACCTCATCCTCTCACTTTCTGTGTTATGGCTTCTCTGCTATTAAGTACTAGTGGCCCAGTGCATGAAATTCGTGCATGGGAGAGGGGGATGGGGGATTCCCTCAGCCCAGCCTGTACCCTCTCCAATTTGGGACCCCTCAGGCCTCTGGCTCCTAACTGCTCACCTGCCTGCCAGCCTGATCCCCCTAACTGCTTTCCCTTGATAGCCTGTTTGCCCTAACTGCTCTCCTCTGTTGGCCTGGTCCCCCTAACTGCTCTCCCCTGTTTGCGTGATTGCCTCTAGCCTCCTCTGCCTTGGCCCTGCCAACATGGCTTTGTTGGGAAGGATGTCTGGAAGGACATCTGGAAGGTTGCCAGGAAGATGTTCAGTCTAATTAGCATATTACCCTTTTATTAGCATAGATGCTACCTTGTCCTAAAAATGCAAGTTATTCCCAGGTTTTCCTATCGTGAAAGGGGAGCCCGCAGTAGCATCCTGGGTTCTGACCAGGGCTTATGCGCTTGTGCTTTATCTCAGCAGATGTGATTCCTAGAAGAAGACTCTTGGATGTACCTTGTACATTTCTATCAAATTTGCCAAATCATCCTCCAAAAATGTCGAACCACTTTAAAGTCCCACCATCAACCATGTGTGTGCCCTCCATCCCACTTTGATGCCAATATCATTGATTTCTCCCTAGAAGCTTCCCTCCCATCAGCTGGGAATGCTTGATACTTGAGCCAACCTCATTGTTCAGCTGGGGACTTGATTTCCCGAGATAGAATTATGGAGGAAAGAAAATAGTTTTCCTCAACCTTTCTGAGTTCTTAGTGGAGGCCCTTGTAATGAAAGACAGATCGCCAAGAGAAAAAAGTTCATTAACATGTGTACCTCGTGTATATGTGGGAGATCTCAGGGAAAAATGAATAACTCCCCAAGCTGGTTTAGAATGCAGATTTAAATACCTTCTTGCTAGGGAAAGGGAACAGGAGATGTAGGCCTCCTAGAGGAGAGTAAATGACTTTAAGGAAAGATGAATGGGGGTGGAGAGAAATAGTTTGTAACAAAGTTTGGGTGTTATGTCCTGTGACAGGAGTCAGTCTTTTCTGCCTGACGACACTTCTCCCATCAAGGGGACCTATGACATTTAAGCTCCTTTAGGAGGGTCCAATTTTAGACAGATCAGGAGACTTCAGTGAAATCCTCTGCATGCACTTGCAGTTTTTCAAGAATCTGCAGCTCAAGATCATCAATATAACAACACAGCATATGCTGGAGTGGCATGTTCTCTGACCTTCAGAACAAACCCAACAAAAGCTTGTTTCCTCTCTCAGATGATTTGCCACAGTAGGTTATGCCCTGGAGACGGCATTCTGGGAGTGGTCATATACCCTGTGTATGTAGAAAGGTGTGGGCCACTTCACTAAATAATCCAGGGGCAGTTTTCTCATCTTGAGGAAAGGGAGATAAAGTTATAATAGTTTATCTCCCTTTCCACAGGGTTCTTGTGGGTTTGCGTCTCAACTGCCCCCGCCTGCAGCGGCCCCCCGAACCCAGCAGCCCCAGAGCCTACGCATTGGGCCTTGGGTCTGCTGGCTGCCAGGCCTGCAGGTTTGTATCTCCAACCCACCCCCTTCCCAGCCCCCAGCCCAGGTCTGTGGTGGCGGGGCTTGGGGCTGCTGAGTGCTGGCCTCCCTGCTGGTTTGTGTCTCAGATCCAGCCCCAGGCAGCCCCAGCGCCCCCATGGCAGGGCTTGTAGCTGCTGAGTGCCAGCCTCCCTGCTGGTTTGTATCTCCAATCTGGGGGCCGCTGGGTGCTGGCCTCCCTGCAAATTTATGTCTCTGATTTGGCCTTTGCAGCTCCAGCACCTGGGTAGCAGAGCTTGTGGGTGCTGGGTACCGGCCCCCTATGGGTTTGTGTCTCTGATCCAGGGGCTATTGGGTGCCAGCCTCCCAGCAGGTTTGCACCCTGCATGCGCCCCGCCTGCCGAGCCGCCCGCTGAGCCCCCCACCAGCCCAAGGCCTAAAGTCCCTGCCCCGGCCCAGCTCACCCCACCCTGCTGCTTTCACGTTCTTCCCCCCCACCCCCCCAGTACTTCAAACTCACTCCTACAGTGGGTCTGTCACGAGAACTACATTTCCCAGAATTCCTGGTGCCCACGATACCCTGCATGAACCAAGAGCACCGTGAATTTTCTCCACTGGTGGTGGCCACCAGAGTCTCCACACACCCCAGAGACTGGCAGCAGCCCCCCACTCCCATCGTGGGTGCTGGGCTGGGGAGCATGCAGGGACCCCGGGCGCTCATTTGCATGTGATTCAGGCACCATAAATGTAAGGAGGGCCAGCTCTTAAGTACCTTGTGGGCCACACTTATAGGGTGGTGGTTGCTTTCACTGCACTGTGGCCACACTCCTGCTGACCTCACCCTCTTTGTGCTGGCCATGCCCCTGCCCTACTTCACCCCCTGCTTCACCCCCTGCTTCACCCTCTGCTTCACCCTCTGCTTCACCCTCTGCTTCACCCTCTGCTTCACCCTCTGCTTCGACTGGCTGGTAGCATAGCTAATCAGGAGCCAAGGTGCGGTCACATTTGCATGTTACTCTTTTATTAGATAGGATGGGACAGCATGGCGCAGCATTCCCACATAGACAGCTCAAAACGCAGAAGAGTTAACACCTGAGATCACTCTTGACTAGGGGCAGATAAGCACTGATAAAAAATGTTCCTGCTTTCACCCCCATGGATGTTCTGAAACGCATTTCATATAGATCCTCAGGAAGTTCCTCAGGGTCAAGCCCCAGATGCCCATCGATTCAACAACACATCCTTGCCCTGGTTTTCCTTTGTCTCTGTCACTTTTCCATCACTCCTGCTCCCTGGGACCACATTCCCAAGACAAACTGCTTCTGTCTCAGCTCTGCTTTTAGGGGAACCCAGATAGGTGGACAGAGAAGTGCTCATTTCTCAAGAAAGCCAGTCCACTCATTCACATATTACTCTCTGCTACTGACCACAATGATTTTTCTCTCAATTGCTGTTCACTTGTTTTCATCCTGGGGACATGATGGGATCCCGAATCTCCTTCCTTTTTAGAAGTCACTACTGACTTAATTATCCTGAAGAGATAAGGAGGAAGATCTGACTATGGCAGAGTGCAGCCAACATCCCTGAGCCAAAGCCATAGTAAGGGGTTGGGGAGTGGGGGGCTCCCATAAGGCAGATGAAGAATGTGAATCTAGACAGAAGATATAAGCCTTTCATGCCACAATGATACAGTAAAATCATTATTCTAGGAAGAAGATTCTCTCAGAACCAACATACAAAGATCACACAATAGCAGGCATCTGGGTTGCAGCTGCAAGTTTACCTATCTCTGTCCTACCCACCAGGCTTCTCCCTGTAGTGGTCAAGGTTCCAGACTCCTTGTTTCCTTAGCCCATTGCTCCTTTTAATCAGTGTTGCCTCTTCTCCCCACATACATTCTCAATGGGGAGGTCAATGCCATCACTGTCAGCCTGAAGCTGTGCCAAGGGAAATCAGAAAGATGAAATAAATAGAGTCCCCCTTGCAGCTACACGCAGCCTCTCATCCCAGCAGCAGAGGCATGTAGAGGACATCGCTGAGTGCCCTACTTGAATTCCTTCCATCTTCTTGAGCACAGGCAAAACTGAGGAGTGTGCCTGCCTCTTTTCCAGCCCTGAAATAAAATTTATTCATTTTCCCAGATGTTTATTTAGAGCTGATTTTATATGGATACTTTCTGCTAAGATAAGCTTTAGCCTTTTAATTATTTTCATTGCTTTTAGATGCAATGATTTATTCTCATATTTTGAAAAACCTAAACTTTAATAAAAGCGTGGTACCTATAATAAATCACACAGAGAAATGGCACTTTGTTTTGCTAAACCTAGTAATAACATAATACAAGGGTGAGGAACTGTTTTTCTGCCAAGTGTCCTTTGGATATTTATAACATTATTCACAGGCCACACAAATATCAACTTAAAAATCAGCCTGCTATATTTGGTCAAACGTTTCATTAACTCACACCTAATGCCTAGGCAGGGTCAGACCAAATGATTTCATGGACCTTATATGGCTTCCTGCCCCTGGTAACAATTGTCTGCAAATATCCTAAACCACTATAGCAATAATCTCAAAAGCCATTATCCTGTAGGTTGTATCCCAGGGCTATAGATCTCTAGGGCTTATGGAGCTATTACAAGAGATTAAACATATTTGATGCTCTCTCTTTTGTATGTCAAGCATAATTTGTGGTCTAAATACTTAATACCTATTGCACGCATATGTATGACTTTCTCAAAGTGTTCGTACATGCTGCTGTGATAAAATGCAAACCCATAGATTTACTTTATCTCAACAAATATAGTGGTGAGGCTAGACAGTTTTTAAAAATATTTTTAAATTTTAAATTGAGGTCCCAGTATCCCAAAATATCAGAGTAACCAATATCATGGGAAGAAGTCCCAAGATAGGAGCCAGTAAAGACTCAGGCCCATCTTCTAGCTCAATCATTGATCAAAATTTAAAAATGTGTCATTCCCCCAAAGATTTTGATTCACAAGTCATATGTAGTATCCAGGATTCTATATTTACAATATCTGTAGCTAATTCTGGTATAAAAACTACCTTTGAAATGATCTACAAACTAATAAGTGTGGGTTAAATTCTTTTGAAGTTGTACTCTGCTATGAAAATAGAAAATGTTATTACTAATAAGTAATAAAAAAAATTACTAATAAGTAATAAGTAAACATCTCGTGAAACTGCCCCCGCCGGGTTGGCTCAGTGGATAGAGCACCAGCCTGTGGACTGAAGGATCCTGGGTTTGATTCCGGTCAAGGGCACATGCCTGGGTTGTGAGCTCAATCCCTAGTGGGGGGGGGGGGATGTAGAAGGCAGCTGATCAATAATTCTCTCTTATCATTGATGCTTCTATCTCTCTCACTCTCCCTTCCTCTCTGAAATCAATAAAAATCGATTAAATAAATAAATAAAATATCTCATATTAGCTTAATATTTAAGGGCTTGTTTTTCAGCAAAAGACCCTGTAGGGTCCTGGCCAGTAGGAGGCATCTAAGGCAAGTATTTCAGCACACCGGTTTCATGTTCTTTGTCCATGGAGAAAATGGCTATGTTTGAATCAAGCAAATGAAACAGGAAGAGAACTACACCAAAACATATCATAATCAAATTTATATAAACCGGTGATAAAGAGACAATATTAAAAGTAGCCAGAGATTTAGAGTGGGAAGGGGTGGGATAGAAAAGCAAACTAGATAGAAATGAACAAAAATAAAAATTATTGCAGACTTCTCATCAGAAGCAATGCAAGCCAGAAGACAATGGAACAACAAATTAAATATACTAAAACAGCTCCTTCCTCAGGTAACCATGTGCGACCGAAAGGTGGTGATCAAAAATGCCGATATGTTGGAGGAGATGCAACAGGACTCAGTGGAATGTGCTACTCAGCCACTAGAGAAATACAACATAGAAAAGGATATCGTGGCTCACATTAAGAAGGTGTTTGACAAGAAGTACAACCTCACCTGGCACTGCATCGTGGGGAGGAACTTCGGTAGTTATGTGACACATGAAACCAAACACTTCATCTACTTCTATCTGGGCCAAGTGGCCATTCTTCTGTTCAAATTGGGTTAAAAGCATGGACTATACTACACACTCAGTGATCCATCCAAAAATAAGGATTGCAGCCTAAATTCCAAATCCAGAGACTGAAAATCTTCTGCCTTGCCTAAAGGAACACCTTGATCTTGAGTCTTTATTGTGTTGTTTTGTACAGGGTATTCACTGTACTCATTTGTTGTTACAAAACAATTAGCAAAGAAGCTTACATTTGTATTTATTTTCTGTTCCATACCTCTGTGCCCCATGTTTTTTCTCTTCAAAATCCATTTCTTTCCCAAAATAAAATTTGTTGGAGAAATAAATAAATAAATATACTAAAACAAAAAACTATCAACCTAGTACTTTATTTTTTATTTCAAGGAAAAATTATTTTTTTTAAAATATATTTTATTGATTATTTACAGAGCGGAAGGGAGAGGGGTAGAAAGTCAGAAACATCGATAAAAGAGAGACATCAATCAGCTGCCTCTTGCACGCCCCCTACTGGGGATGTGCCCGCAGCCAAGATACATGCCCTTGCCGGAATCGAACCCAGGACCCTTCAGTCCGCAGTCCAACGCTCTATCCACTGAGCCAAACCGGTCTCGGCAAGGAAAAATTATTTTAAATATAATAATGTTACATGCAATAAATATTAATATTTTAAGAAAAATGATCTTAAATATACTAATACATGCAATGACCTAGTACTTTATACCCAGAAAGAATATCTTTCAAAAATGAAAGGGGGGGACCTTTTTTCAGGTAAATGAAGCTACTAGAACTAATTAAGTGAGTTTAGCAAGGTTGTAGGATACAAGACACATAAATCAATTACTTTTCTCTATATTAGCAATAAGCTATCAAAAATTGAAATCAACAAAACTATTATTTAGAATGCCATCAAAAGGATGAAATACTTAGAAATAAATGTAACATACTACATGCAAGATGAAGTTAATAAAAACTATAGATTATTGTTGAGTTAAATTAAAAAACACCCAAATAAATGGAGAAATATACTATATTAACAGATTAATAGATATTATACATCCTTCCCAAATTTTAATCTATAAATTTAATGTAAATCTCATTCAAAGTACCAGTATCTTCTTTTGTAGAAAGTGGCAAACTGATTCTTAAACTCACATACAAATACCAAGGGCTTCGAATAGCTACAACAATTTTGTGAAAGCAGAACAAAGTTGGAAGGCTGACTTTACCAAATTTTCAGATGTACTCTGAAGCTACTATTATCAAGAAAGTGTAGTATTGGCATAAAAATGTACATGCAGATCAATACAATAGAACACAGAGTCTAAAAATGGAACCACAAATATAGGGTCAATTGCTTTTTGATGGAGATATCAATGCAATTCAATAAGGACATAATAATCTTTTCAATAAATGAATACTGGAACAACTAAATAACCATATCATATGCAAAAAAATAATTTTGACCATTGCATCATAAGATAGAAAAAATTTACTTTGAAATGGATAATAGACCTAAATGTAAGAAGTAAAACTATAAAAATTCTAGAAAAAAGCATAAGCCCAGCCAGCATGGCACAGCAGTTGAGAGTTGACCTAGGAAGCAGGGGGTCAGGGTTTGATTTCCGGTCAGGGCACATGCCCAGGTTTGGGGCTCAGTCCCCCATGTGGGGCGTGCAGGAGGCAGCTGAACAATGGTTCTCTCTCATCATTGGTGTTTCTACCTCTCTCTCCTTCTCCTTCTCTTAAATAAATAAAAATATATATAAAAAAAGAAAGAAACATAAGATGAAATCTTAATTTGTGTTTGGAAGATATGATTCCAAAAAAACACAGACTATAACAGGAAAAAAAGGTCAATAATTTGGAATTCAGCAAAATTTTAAAAATGTTTGCTCTTCAAACGGTAAGGAAATGGAAAGATAAGTCATAGGCTGAGAGAAGTATTTGAAAAACGTATGTCCAACAAAGAAATACCTATTTTACATAATGAACTTTGACAGTAGTATCTTAGTTTATTTGAACTGCCATAACAAAATACCATAAACTAGGTGGCTTAAACAACAGAAATTTATTTTCTCACATTTAGAGGCTGGAGGCCAAAGCCCCAAGTGCAAGCACAATTGGGTTTTGATGAGGTTTCTTTTCCTGACTTGCAGATAGTAGTCTTCTCACTGTTTTCACATGGCAAAGGAAGATGTTAAGCTTTCTGGTGTATGTCTTAATAAGGGCACTAATTCCATCATGAGGACCCCACCTCAATGACCTCATCTAAACCTAATTACCTTCCAAAGACCCATATCCAAAACCATCACATTGGGGGTTAAGGTTTCAACATATGAACTTGGGGGTGGGGGAAACACAGTTCAATCCATAGCAAATCGGAAGACAACCCAATGAAAAATGGGGAAAAGATTTGAACAATCACTCCAGCAAGAAGATAGAGATGGCAAATGAGGACCTGAAATGTTCTGGATCATATTAAGACTAACACAAGACACAACTATATATTCACTACAATGGCTATAATTAACAACAACAAAAAAGATACCAAGTATTTGGAAGATGTGGAGAAACTGGAACCCTCATACATTACGGGTAGAAATGTAAAATGACACCGCCAACTTGGAAAACAGGCAATCTCAGAATGTTAAGCATCAGCTTACCATATGGACCAGCAGTTTCACTCCTAGATATTTACCAAAGAGAAATGAAAGCATATGCCCACCCAACGGCTTGTGCATGAATGTTCAGAGCAGCATTATTCATATTAGCCAAAAAAATAGAAACAACCAAATGTTCATAAACGTGAATGGATAAACAAATTGTGGCATATTCATATATTTAAATACTACTTAGCAGTAACTGGGAGCAAGCTACTGATAAATGCAAAAATACAAGTGAAATGTCAAAAGCATTATGTTAAGTGAAAGAAATCAGACATAACAAGCAAGATATGTATAATTCTAATTATATGAAATTATCAAAAGGGAAATTCAGATAGAAAGCTGTTGCCAAGGGGGTGGTGCCAGTCTTTTCTGGGATGATGTGACTCTTCTATACCATGATTGTGGTAGTTACATGACTATATACATTTGTGAGATGTTATCAAATTACAGTTAAATTAGTTTTATTATATGTAAATTATACATCAATACATTTGATAAAGAAGGAGGAGAAGGACGAGGAGGAGCAGGAACACCATCACCACCACTACCACCACTAAGGAGAAGAGTTACCCTTGAGTTCAAAACTTTCCATAAATAAATAGAAATCAACAGTGTGGTATTATTGAAAAGATGGACCTAGAGATTAATGAAACAGATTGTCTGGCTACTAGAAACTCATTCCCACTGGGCCTATGGAAGGTGGTGATACATGTTATGGACTACTTAGCACTGTGTTCATTTATATTCTCTTTTTAAAATGGAGATTAGAAGACCATACCACCAACAAAAACAAACACAATCTTCTTGACTAGAAGGATGGACAGGTGATAGTTACTATGATGGGAGAATTTCTGTGCTGGAGACATCTTTATGGGACAAGACTTGCTTCAGTGGAGCTTTGGCACTCACTAAGCCTGCACCCTGAGTGTGTCTCTTATGTATCTGAAGAGTTGTAGTCTGGATGGTCTCTTTCTGACTGCTAGGTAAGTTGGCTCTTGAATCTTTCAAGGAGAGAGGCCACTCGCAGGAGCTACAGAGAGATCTGCAGATTCCTTCTTTTTTGGGGGGTCTGGAAGTGCCCAGATGAGGCCCAGCTATGAAGCAATGCAAGCTGCTGTCGAGCCTGGGGTCTTCTTTTGGAGGCTCTGGGGCTCTTGGTCCCAACTGCATTACATTAGGTTTCAGATTGCAAAGGGCCAGGCCACTCATATGCAAAAGCCTCTGTACACAAATTGGGTGGAGCAGGGTCTCAAGGAATCACCAGGGTGGAGCAAACAGCAGTGGCCGTCAGCTTTGCCTGGAAAAGGTCCTGTGTCTCTGTGTCCCATGGCACCGAGCAGGAACAATGGTCGCTGCAAGCACCTCTGAGAGAAAGCCGCCCTTGAGTTCTGCTCGATGTCAGATAGTCCAGTTTCTCCCTGTCTGAGTCTGGGTCCCCAGAGTCCTGCCCAGAACTGGAGTTCAGAGCAGTCAGGAACTTGTGTCTCCCTCCCAATTTAAAAAGACAACAGCAGAATCAGCCCTTCCCACGCACACACCTCTGTACCTCTGCACTTCACATTTGCACCTCTGTTTCTCCTCTGAGTCTCAGTGTGCTTTTCTCTTTCCCTCTACTTGTAGAATTTCCACTCAGCTAGCCTTCCCATATTTCTGGATGATACCCGTTTTGTCTTTTAGATGTAGTTTTGAAGTGGTTGTGTGAAACAGCAAGTTTAGATGTTTTTCTTTGCCGCTATCTTGGTTTCTCCTCCCCTTCTTTTAAAAATATTTTTTAGACATTAGAATTACACATAGAGTTTGATTTTTTTTGGGGGGGGGGAATCCTTTATTAAAAAAACAAAAACAAAAAAATCACACACACACACACACACACACACACACACACGCACAAACAAAAACACCTCTGTGATCTCTTTCAGTTCCAAAACCTGTAATATTCTCTGTTAATTGCTGAGAAGCAGTGTAGCATTGGCCATTACATTACAGCACATCAGACTGCCTGGTATCTGAATCCTGCTCCACTTTTTATTAATAGTGTAACTTTTGGCAAGTTTCTTTGTTGTTTGCTTTCTTCACCAGTAAAATAGCAGAATGATAGTACCTACTTCAACAGGTAGTTATGGGGATTAATTGATAATGTTTGCGAAACCCTTCCAAAAGTGCCAGACACCTGATACATGCTCAACAATTGCTAGTGATAGTGAGATTGATGCTGCTGATGATGAGGATGATGACAATGATGATGATGGGGCTATAAGATCTCAGTGAACATGGTTTGCCTTTGGGAATTTCCCTAAGGAGTGAGCTGGAAAAAAAATAGCAACCTAAACCAGGTCACCACCTTGTTCCCCGTAATTGTGTCAATAGTTTAGGGGTAGTAAAAACTTTGATCTCTGTTTTTTTGTTTTCTGAATATAATCATCTTTTCAACTAATGACTATCCCAAATTTTGTGTGTGTGGCTTAATAAAACATTTCCTGATTATATTAATAGTACATATGCAGTGATAAACATTTGAAAAATTAATTTAAAAATAAAATATGAAAGCACTGGTAATCTTACTACCAAAATATAAATGCTATTAACATTTTGATTCTTGCATATTTCAACTTAGAGTGGACTTTCTGGGCTTTCTTTTACACCATTTAAAAAGAATATATAAACACCACACAAAACTTTACCTATGTATTTATATGTTTTTGTGTGTATAGTTTTATGTCCTTCTTTGCTCAAATAAGGTTATATTGTAAGTAACATTCCATGACATTGAATAGTCTTTGAAAATAACATTTAAATGGCTTCTTAATAATTTATCACATGGCTCTAACCATGAATTATTTGACAAGTTTTCTATAATTGGACCTTTTTAGTTTAGAGTTAGTTTAAATAATGCTATATAAACATCCTTGGATATTAATTTGAAACATATCTGATTAGGGTACTGTACCTGGAAAAAATTATGAATTACCAATATATGATCATTTATAAGGCTTCTGATATGTATCTATATAATAAAAGCCTAAGTGACCATTATGGTGGATGACCAGTCACTATGATGTGCACTGACTACCAGGGGGCAGATACTCAATGCAGGAACTGCCCCCTGGTGGTCAGTGCACTTCCACAGGGGGAGCACTGTTCAGCCAGAAGTCGGGCTCATGGCTGGTGAGCACAGTGGTGGTGGCGAGAGCCTCTCCCGCCTTTGCAGCAGCATTAAAGAGCAGCCAGCCAAGCAGTCAGGAGTGAGTAGGTGGGTGGTAAGGAGCAAGGGGTCCCGGACGGCAGGAGAAATGTCTGCCTGCCATCTTGGGCATATCCTCAGGGAGTGGGCCTAAGCCAGCAGGCAGACAACCCCCAAGGGGTCTCAGACAGTGAGAGGGCACAGGCCGGACTGAGAGACCTCCCTCCCAGTGCACAAAATTCATGGACTGGGGGGTGGGGGTTACATCTCTCAGCCAAGCCTGCACCCTCTCCAACCTGGGACCCCTCAAGGGATGTCCGACTGCCCATTTAAGCCTGATCCCTCTCAGAATCCAGGACTGCTGGCTCCCACCTGCTCACCTGCCTGCCTTCCTGATTGCCCCTAACCACTTCTGCCTGCCAGCCTAATCACCCCCTAACCATTCCCCTGCCAGCCTGATTACTCCTAACTGCCCTTCCCTGTAGGCCTGGTCACCCCCAACTTCCCTCCTCTGCCAGCCTGGTCCCTCCCAACTGTCCTCCCCTGCTGACCATCTGTGTTCACATGGGAGCAGCCATCTTGTATGCTGGAGTGATGATCAATTTGCATATTGCTCTTTTATTAGATATGATAGAGGCCTGGTGCATGGGTGGAGGCCAGCTGGTTTGCCCTGAAGGGTGTCCCGGATCAGGATGTTCCTTTGGGGTGTGGGGCAGCCTGGGCGAGGGGCCTGTGGTGGTTTGCAGGCCAGCCATGTCCCCCAGTGACCCAAGTGGAGGCCCTGGTATCTAGGATTTATTTATCTTCTATAATTGAAACTTTGTAGCATTGAGCAGAGCCAAGATTCTAGCTTGCTTCTTGGTCACAGCTATTTTTATTGGGATTTATTTATCTTCTATAATTGAAACTGTATAGCCTTGAGTGGAGGCCAAGGCAGGCCAGGACTGCAGAAGCTTGGCTCTTTCCATCACTGGGGGCAACTCAAGCCTCCTGCTCTCTCCAGCTCTGTGGCTGCCACCATTTTTGTTGGGATTTATTTATCTTCTATAATTGAAACTTTGTAGCCTTGAGTGGAGGCCTGGGCCAACCAGAGTGTGCAGAAACCTTGGCTTCCTCCATTGCCAGGGAAACCTAAGCCTCCTGCTCACTCTATGGCCACAGCCATCTTGGTTGGGCTAATTTGCATACTCACTCCTGATTGGCTGGTGGGTGTGGCTTGTGGTGTAGTAGAGTGATGGTTAAGTTGCATATCACTCTTTTGTTAGGTAGGATTATCAATGTTGGGTTTCACTATAGGAACTACATTGTGGAAGCAAACTGTTGAATGTATTGCCCTTGTTTGAGAAATTGAACTGAATTTAAAGTTTACAAAATAAGGCTTTTAGGGCTTAATACAGGTCACATATTTCTTTCTGGAGCCCTTAAAGTTTACAAAGTTTGTTTTAAAAATCATTCCTATTGGACCATAAAATGAGAAGTCCATCATATCACACAGTTATTCAGAGTCTTTTTAAGCCATAGTGTTTACTAACTAGGAAATAAAGAAGTCATTATTAGTATTATTACCATGATCATTTTGATTACAACTTATTTCTCAGACCTTTTCATGTCATGTTTCATGAAAAACCAACATCCCATCACTTAATTAAAGTATGGTTAAAGGGATTCTCCATATCACACTAATGCTGACTTCACTCTAGTCCTTGAACAATTAATGTTCTTTGGTTTAGATCAGTTGGCCTGTGGTTCATTAAACATGAATATTTTAATTTAAATGTGAAAGACAATATGAAAATATTCCTTACACGTCTTTCATTCAAGCCCTGGCAACTTTAAGTAAGAAAATGTTCCAGGGGCAATGATGTGACTGGAATATAGAGCTGTGGAAAGCAAGATGGCATCATCTGGAATTTAAAATAGTTTTCTTTAAAGGCCTCATAACGTCACCTCCCTAGAGCCTGTCTGTGTCCTGACTGACATTCTACTCTCCATGGGACCTGATTGTACAGCTGATGTGATAGTTTCTTGGCCTCCTTTCTCTGAGTGTGTCTTGTGAGCATTAACTGCGTTTGTAACCTGAAAGAAAATAACAGAGAAGTGGGTCTTGTCCAAATCTCAGCATGACAAACAGACCACTAATAATCTGGACTCTTACTATTTCAGCCCCGCAGCCTGCCATACTTCCTCATTCTTCTTGCTAGTCAGGCTGTTCTTCCCACCATTCTCTGGACCCCCTTGATATTCTGTAACTGGATCAACTGTGTTCCCTAGAAGAGTCTTCTCCTCTGTGCAGCCTGATAAATTATACCCGTCCAATCAGATTTCCCCACACATCCCAGTCATAAACACTGAGGCCAAGATACCTTCTTTGTTAGGTTCTATTGGTTGTAAGGAATACAGCCTTCAAATTATTTTAAGTAACAATGGTTTGTGATTAACATGTCTGTTACGTGGGGGGGTCATAGGCAGGTCAAGAATCTCATGGAAACCAAGAGCAGCTCCTATTCAAGATCTAAGACAGGCCTAGAATCCAAGTGGTCTTGTCCCCTCTTCAGTTACAAAAGTCAAAGATCTCCATTCTGGTTCTCTGTTGTTAGGGATATACACTGGTGTGGCCCTCTGTGTCTTTGTGTGCTAGTTCATTTCTCTTCCCTGGTCTCTGCGCCTACTTCTGTCTCTGTGCCTCCCCGTTCAAACTTACTGGAAGTAGCTTCCCGGGTGGAGCTTTTCAAACAAGACGATCTCACAGGTGTGGTCCTCTGGAAGGCTATGTCGGGTGGCTTCCTCAGCCTGGCTCCTGTGGCCACCTTTCTTTCAACCCCAACCTAAGCCTCTGCAGTGTTCCTTAAAAAGGGAAAAAGGACAAGTTGAACATTTTGCCAGATATCTCTGACACACGAAATTCCTAACTCTGACCTTAAGAATATTACTTTTGTGGGTAAAAGATTTAGGACCACAGTTCTAATTTGCTTCATATGTTGTAAAAGAGAGAGAGGATTTATAGGCATCCTCTAAGCACTGTGCTGGAGCCAGATCAGAGAAATGTTTTTGGAAATTTATTTTACCTATTCCTAGAACAATAACCTGCCACCCAATGTCCACTCATTCCCTAGCCTGTAAATGAGGCTTGTTCATGTACACAGGAAGTACATGCAAAGCAGCCTTAGGCTATGACTCCAGTATCAGCTCTCCACCCACTCTTAGCCCATGAGTGCCTTCAATACCAAATCCCTTGGCTTCATTTTTTAGCTCCTTCTGCAGGCCTCTAGCCATCCTCCCCCTTCCCAGGATCCACTCTGCTCAGCATCTGTCCACTAGAATAAGAGTACCTCTCTGCCATTCATGATTTACCAGCATTCCTTTCTCTATCCAGCCTCTACTGCATCCCTTTATTCCCCTCAACCCTCAGGAGAGGAGATTTGTAATTCAGGACAAAGTGGGGGATCACCTTTAATGAGCTTATAGCTAAAAACCAGAATATTCTACTTACCTCAGAGATTTATTTTGAGGACTAAATGAGATAACATAAGTAAAGTGCTTTGAATAGCACTAACACTCATTATTACATCTTGGTATTTGGAGTCCTCTTAGCCATTTCCTCAGTTGCTCATCCTTTCACAGTAGGATCTGCTCCATGGCATTGTCTAATTTATGCAGAGCAATTATATTCCCAAGTGGTGAGGGTCAAGCATTTCAAGTAGAAAAGGCATAGACAACTGTTAGTAGTATTTTGTATTTATTGAGAGCTTATTAAATATCAGAATCTAGTGCTTTGCAATTTTTACCTAATTTTTTCTCATGAAGTAAGTTGCATCACATCCCCACTGTATTCATGAGGAAACTAAGGCACAGAGAGGTTTAAGAAATTTAACCAAGGATGTAAGTATTGAAGTCAGTATTCAAAATACATAGTCTTTTCTAGAGTTTGAACTTTCTGCCATTAAACTGCACGGTCTCCTGTTAAGCAGGAAATGGCCTTGGTAATCATCTTGCTTCTACCCCTCATTTTACAGGTGAGAAACAGTGATTTCCCCAGGATTGAAAGTCTTATTAGAGGCACAAGAGGACTAGAACCCAGAACTGGTCTCATTTCAGTGATTTTTCTGGCTACTCCACTTCATGGTAATGTTTTGCTAGACTAATTTTATTAGCATCTTACAGAAATACTATCTTCAGATTCATTTCGATTTGAGGAATAAGTTCTTCCCAGTTATCAAAGTAAGCTTCCATATTCTGACATTGTCTCAAACTTGGAGATAATAAATAACTTCTTAAGAATTAGTTTCCCAGCCTAGCTGGTTTGGCTCAGTAAATAGAGTGTTGGTCTGTGAACTGAAGGGTCCCAGGTTCAGTTCTGGCAAGGACACATACCTGGGTTGCAGGCTCGATCCCCAGTAGAGGGCATGCAGGAGACAGCCAATCAATGATTCTCTCTTATCATTGATGTTTCTATCTCTCTCTCCTTCTCCCTTCCTCTCTGAAATCAATAAAGAAATATATTTTTTAAACAGAATTAGTTTCTTAATATGTTATATGTAGTGGTTGAGTTAGATGAGTGGTTTCTAGATTTTGGATATCAAAGAACAACAAAATTTCAAAAAACATAGGGACCAGAATAGAATTGCCATTAAAAAATTTTTTTATTGATTCATTGATTTTATAGAGAAGAAGAAACAGAGAAGCATTGAGTTATTGTTCCACTCCTTAAAGCTTTCATTAGTTGATACTTGTATATGCCCTTACCAGGGATTAAACACGCAACATTGGCGTATCAGGCAACACTGACTACTCAGCCAGGGTGCCGTTTTATTTTCATAGGCAAGGATTTTAAAAACCCATGTACAAAAGATAAAACACAAACTACCATCTGAAATGCTGTTATTATTCTGTAAAATGAAGAATAGCTCAACCAAAAACTAGGAAGACCATCTTAGAATGCAATCATTTAAAATGAGTCTGAGTGTTTTCATCACACACCCGTGACAATTTAATCGCGGATCAGCATTTGAGAATTTGAGTTAGATAACCTTTGAAGTTCTCTCTAGCTTTTAAACTCTGTGATTTTAAGTATCATTTCTCCCTTTCCTATATTTTAGAGGTTTCTATCACTTAGGTCTTTATATATTAATCCTTCTTAAGCTTGTCCTTAAAAGCTTTGTTACAGTGTGTCTGGAATGACTATTAAAGATCTTACCATCAGAATAGAAAAGCAGAGACATATCATCCATTCCTCATCTTAATACCCTTCAAGTCTTCCAGTTCCCTCTCTCCCACCCCTGGGAAGTAGACATTGATTCTTAATACTGACCCCTCCCTATTCTCCAACTTCCCTTAGACCAAAAGAGTCAGGTTTAAGCTGTAGCTGAGGATTTGTTTTTTCTACTGACTAAAAGCCTCTGAGATTTGACTATTGCCCAAGGTCTAACCACAGAATTTTGCCAACCCTTGGACTAAGAAGGAGAAATTCCTTAAGGAAAGAACACCTGACTTCATATAACAACATGGGAGAGAAGCAGAAATCTGACCCCAGATACTTCTTTGAAAATTCAGTTCTGTTTTCTACTTCAGATAACCGTGTTATACCTATGTGTATTCAAGGCGAGGGGGAGGTTTGGGAGGAGGTCTGAGGTTGCCAGGACTAGAGCATTAATACATCAGGGACAGAGACATGTCCAGCCATTTGCCTCTGCATTTCTATCAATTTGCCTGGCCTTGGTGAGTACTGAAGAAATGTTTGTGGGACGCACCACGTTTTAAGCACACTAATTTAGTAGCAGCAGCCTTTTATTGAGTGATGTCTAATGTCAGCCACTGTAAGTGTTGCTTTTCAAAACTTATTTCTGATTCTTACTAGAACTCTTTTTGGTAGGTGATTTACTGTTTCCATTGCACGGATAAGGAACCTGAGGTGCAAAGTGGTTAATGGAGTTGGCCAAAGTCATGGAATTAGTTTAAGTGACAGCCAAATAGTCTGCAGTGTGCTGAGCTGCTGAGCTGCACATAATCAAGCTCCAGGGAGAGGAGGGGAAAGGCAGCTGGCATCTCCTTCCAATGGCTCAGCTGAGGTCTTTCCTGGCCAAGTCTCTGCCTAGGCAGAGAGCCAGTTGTGTCATCATCAAAGAGGAAGGGATCACTGACCTTTTTTAGACTCTCGGCTTTTAAGATGCTGGGACCATTTAGATCCATCAGGTACTGAGGGGCTTCCCTTGCAGGTTTGGCTCAGTGGATAGAGCATTAGCCTATAGACTGAAGGGTCCCAGGTTCAATTCCAGTCAAGGGCACATACCTGAGTTTTAGGCTCAATCCCTGGCCCTAGTCAAGGTGTGTGCTGGAGGCAACCAATCCATGGATCTCTCTCACATAGAGGTTTCTCTCTCCCTCTTTTCCACTCTCTCTAAAAATCAATGGGAAAATATCCTCAGGTGAGGATTAACAAAAAATAAAAAAAAAATTTAAAAGAAGTGAGGAGTAGACTCCAGTCTAGGACCAGCTCCCTCACTGCCTGTCTGGTGCTGTACCCACCCTGCAGACACCAGCAAAATATAGAAAAGCCCAATGTACCGATCAAGATAGGCAAACTCCTACAACCACCACCACAAGTAGCAGTAGCTTAACACAATAAGAATTGACTTCTCATTTATGTCATAGTCCAAGGTCAGTAAGAGATGGGCCTTGCCTCTTCAGTCTAGGCTGTCCCTCTCATAGGCTCCTGGTGGCCTTGGTTTTCTCTCCATTCAGCCAGCAGATGAGCAAAGAGAGCAAGGATTGTACCTGTGAGGGCTTCCCAGGCCAAGCCTGGAAGAGGACCCCCTCACTTCCATTGTTTAGAGTTTCATCAGGGGGCGACATCTAACTGCAGCAGAGGCTGGGGAACGTGTGACGTGTACTCAGGAGGGACACTCACGGACGCTCACAGGTCTGGGAGTCTCTTCCGGGAGCCGCAGCTATCCAGGGGCCTGGCCTTAGCTTGCAGTTCTGTTCTGAATTTACTGGAGGCACTTGAACTTTAGGCTCCGATAGCATTTATTTAAACATAGGTGTGTGTGTTTAGGTCACTGCAACTAGCATGGCTGCAAATAAGGGTGGGAGAGAAGGAGGCAGTGGCAGTTTTAAGTAGTTAAAAAGTCGTGTCTGATTCTTCAAGGTTTCTTGTTTTTGTGAGTTTTATTTGGTGATTTGGTTTCGTTTTGTCTTGTTTTGTTTTTTTTGTTTTGCCAAGATATGTTGTACACTTATAGTGTATTTTCTTTGCTAATCTTCACAGCGACCCCCCCCATTTTACAGATGTGAACATGGAAGCTTACTGAGGTTAAGAGACTAACTAACCAAGGCCACAAAGCCAGTAGCTGGAGAGCTGAGTTTTAACCTGGGGCTCGCCCTTGCCATCCACTCCAGTGTCCTCTGGTGTGTAAGCTTCTGGCCACAGCTGGTGCCCCATCTGAGCCTAGGACAGTTCTCTGAAGTCTATTCCCCTCTGCCATAGGCAGTCACCACGTGTCCCTCTGTTGGTGGAAAATAGAGGCTCCAAAAAATGTTCTGGCCAAGTGAACAGATGTAGTGCTGCCGCAACTCTTCCTCAAGTTTAAAACAAAATCTTTCACATTCATACATTTTTGGTCCACAATTTTAAAGACTAATTTTATCCAAAATAAATTAACTTATGTTCAGCCCAATACTTCCTAAATACTTCTTAATTCAGCATGATATTTCAAAAGGAATACTATAGCAGTTCTTTTAAACCACCACCGTTACAGACTAGTCAGATCTTTCATTACATGCTTTTAAATACTTAAAATGCCCTGGGAGGGAAGCACTAGATCAATGAGGGCACCCTGACTAAAGGTTAATTTAACAGAGCCCTGAGCAGATGCTCTGCCTGTCCTTGCAGCTCCATGGTCTAACAAGCTGAGCTACTTCAACTGTGTAAACACCATTAAAAGCATAACTTGACCTGGGTCGTGTACCCACCCCATCATTAGAGAGTAGCTTAAAGAACCATATTAGAAGGAAACCATTGGGTGGGAGGTTGGGGAGCAGAAGCAGGAGAAGGGAGTTGTTGAGCTATTGAACTCTAATTGAACTATAAACAAGGGCTTATTATAAGCACTGCTCCCAGCACTCTCAGCATGTGACCCCCTTCGGGAGTTTCTTGGTAAGCAGAATTTAATCACACACCTGTCTTTCTAGGGCATCATGCCTCTAGTTCAAGTAACTGAAAGGTGTGAACAACAGATTTTGAGGTCATGCTGCTTTAGAGGTAGATTACGGAAGGAGCACTCAAGCAGCACAAGGCTGAGTCCACTCAGGTGGTCCCGTGGCTCAGGAAGCAGGAGCGGCACTGGTCCCAATCCCATGCACGCTTCTCTAGCACTGACAGTCAGATGTTAATTTCTCAGGGTCTCTTTACCTGGTTTTCAAGTATTCCGGCATGAACACTGGAGTCCCCTACTTCTTATCCAGCCCAGTTCTGTATTCTGGTTGCATACCAGAATTACCTGAAAGCGCTTTAAAATGCTGATTCCTGGCCCTGGCTGGTGTGGCTCAGGGGTTAGAGTGATGGCCTGCACGCTGAGGGGATTCTGGACAAGGGCATGTGTCTGGGTTGCGGGTTCGCTCCCTGCCTCTGGTTAGAACGCATGCTGGAGGCAACCAGTCAGTGTGCCTCTCTTGCAGCTCCATGGTCTAACAAGCTGAGCTACTTCAACTGTGTAAACACCATTAAAAGCATAACTTTCTTTCTCTGACTCTCTCTCCCTCTCTTTTCTTCCCCTTCCCCACTTCCTCCCTCCTTCCCTTTCACTCTTTCTAAAAATCACTGCCTTTGAGTACACATCTTCTTAATGTTCTGTGTGACAAATGGAAAATACGTGTAAAGCACGTCTACTATACACAGGAGTACGATGGTTGTCTCGAGGAAAAGCACTTGGTTTTTGAATTGTAACTGGTACTAGCCGCTTTTATCATGGAACACAGTTTCTGCTTGAGAAAAGAAAGCTACTGACAAACGATGGTTTTTCAAACTTAGGTTCTTGGTAGACTTTTATCTTTTTGAGAGTGAAGAATGCGAGACTGTCACTTCAAGGGAGATAGCCGACAGTGTTTGTTGGCAATGATAAAACTGAAGCTTTCCAACAGATATCAGAGTTTTAGAAAACTCGTGGCTACTACCACAAGCTTGACAAACCCCTAATACTTAAAGATTCCAATGAGATGGGTACTAATAGTAATTAATGTAATTTTTAATGTGTTATATAAAGAAATACGCCAACAGTTGGGAGATCTCTCTGACTCAGTGAACCAACCTACTCCAGACAACCAGTGCATGAAGTTACCAGACCATGGACAGGTAAGAGATTCACTCCAAGTGCAAGATTGTATGAAAAGTCCATTAATATGGTTTCAGATTACATATTGTAACTACTTTTAAGAAACTACCACTTATCAAGTTTGATGTAGTATTCCCAAAGAACATCCACAGCCATCAGAAACAGTTATTAAAATACCCCTTTATAACTACATTTCTGTGGGAGGCCAAATTTTCCTTATGTACTTCAACAGCAGCAGTGAAACGGATTGTGGCTGACTGAATGCAGCAGAAATGAGCATCCAGCTGTCTTCAATTAACCCAGAGATTTGAAAAAATGTAAAATGTGGTCATTCTCACTAGTTTATTTTAGAAGCTAGCCGTTTTTTTCCTAAAAATATGTTATTTATGTTAACACATAATGGTTTTATATTGTTATTTTAAAATTAAAATATGTACATTTTAAAAATTTCTCAGTTTTAATCTCTGATCATGGAAATATTGCTAGATATGAGCCACATAAACAAAAGCTCTTTGGGATCATCACTAATTTTTAAGAGTTTAAAGGAGTCCTGACACCCAATTGTTTGAGAACTGCTGGACTACATTATTTTCCAGTAACAAAATTGTCTTGGCTCTTAGTGGCTACACAGAACAAATGTTTATGTCCTTCTCAGGCCCACACAGTCAGCCAACTCTCTAAAGACAGCTGTCCGTTCTGTGCTGACTCAGCAACCAACCAAGTGATCCTGGGGTTCTGCTGCCTCAACATATGGCCTCTGCAATTGCAGCTGCAGAAGAGAAAGCTGGAAGGATAGCACATCAGCTCTTAAATCTTCTGCTAAGTGTCACTGCTACTCACAGCTCACTCATCAGAACTGATCACATGGCCCCACCCAACTGCAAGTGGGCTGGGAAATGTGAGCAAGTGGCTGAATATTTGGTGAGCAGCAAATGGCTCTATCCACTATAGAACAAAGAAGTTGTGGTGAGGAACTGAAGCTCCTTAGGAAGAACTGATGGGGCACATATAATGAGGTGAAGCAGAATACAAGAAAAGGCAGGGGAGATTTGTAGGGGCTAAACTCTGTAGGATGGCCTCATAAGTCATGGTAAAGATTGTAGTCTTTTTCAGGGCAATCAGTAGGAAGACATTGGATAGTTTAAACAATAGGTGGTAACAATCAGAGTTATCTGTAGATTGACCACTGCATCTGTGGAAAGAACTGAATGGAGAGGGACATGATGGAAGCAGTGATGTGCAACACTGATAAATTGGATCATTAGGAGAAAACAAAAATCTTGATCTGTGATACTTGCCAATTTCTGTAGTGTAAATACTCCCAGCATGGCCAGTTTCAAACTGATCAATATGATGTCACTGACTACAGAGTTAGGAAAAGACATCCACAGTCAGCTTTTGTGAGTCGGTGGCACCAAAGACAAGAAGTCAGCTTTGGTGCCACTGAAGCAGGAAAGCCAGTGCGGAGACAAGTCCAGAAAAAAGATGATGGCAGTCTAAATCTCCCTCCTTGAACACACAGCTGGAGCTAACCCACATTCTATGCACGTCAGTGAGTGAAACCCTCTGCCTCCTCCAGAAACACAACCACCACACCAAATATCACCAAGATTCTCCAACTATTATGACATACTAGAAACCTGGTGCACAGATTCATGCACCAGTGGGAAGCCTCAGCCTAGCTTGCAGGGATCAGGCCAAAACTGCCCTCTCGCAATCTGGGACCCCTCAGGGGATGTCAGAGAGCCAGTTTC
The DNA here is from genome assembly GCA_027563665.1 of Antrozous pallidus. Classification (NCBI taxonomy): domain Eukaryota; kingdom Metazoa; phylum Chordata; class Mammalia; order Chiroptera; family Vespertilionidae; genus Antrozous; species Antrozous pallidus. Next base: position 140,929,274 of record CM050508.1, read on the forward strand.
GGCCAAATTCCCACAGGCCAGTGCGAGTGAAGCAGATTCGGGCCAACAGTGCCCCAGCAGCAACCTAACCCATGGCCGATTCCATGAGGATCAGGCTCCCTCCTCTACTGGTCAGAGTGACTTCCCCCTGGTGGTCATTGTGCATCATAGTTACCAGGTGAACAGCTGAACAGGTGAACAGTCAAAGAGTTCAACAGGTGAACGGTCGGATGGTCATTCAGGCTTTTATATATATAGATGAGGGTGAGAGAGATAGCTATCTTCCCCTCTCCATCTACAGTCTTACCTCCAATACAGAAGTACAGGCCTCAATCCTCTAAGCAAAGAATTATCTCATCCACTTTCACATGATCTTCCTAGAGCCATGACTGCAAACAACCTCAAATATTCTGGCATAGCATTTCAGCCTAGGAAGTTGGCCCAAAGGCCCAGCTTGGCCTGGCCAGTGTGATTCAGTGGTTGAACATCTACCCTTGAACCAGGAGGTCACTGGTTCAATTCCCTGTTGTGTGCTCAGCCCCCAGTGAGGAATATGCAGGAAGCAGCCAACCAATGAGGTTTCTCTCTCATTGATGTTTCTTTTTTTTTTAATATATATATATATATATATAAAATTGAATTTTTATAGAGAGTATGGGAGAGGGATAGAGAGTTAGAAACATTGATCAGATGCCTCCTGCACACCCCCTACTGGGGATATATGCCCACAACCAAGGTACATGCCCTTGACCGGAATCGAACCTGGGTCCTTTCAGTTTGCAGATCGGTGCTCTATCCACTGAGCCAAACCAGTTTCAGCTCATTGATGCTTCTCTCTCTCCATCCCTCTTTCTTTCACTCTCTCTAGAAATCAATAAAAACATTTTTTTTAATGAAAGGCCCAGCTTGGGTTTTCAGCCTCCTCTGATTTATATGATGATTCATAAGAATCAAAATAGCTACAATCAACAATTATAGATAATAAAAAAGCCTTCACAATCTTATCAATGAGGGGAAAACTTTGGCTGGCTGGCTCAGAACTGAACTAGATGATTGGCAAGGATGAAAAATGGAGGGAGGGTTTCTACCCTAGGATGGTCTCACCCAATTTGCAGCCTCATCCTCCCAATCCGGGCTTTAGCTAGTTCACCAAGGCTCCTTTTCCTTCTCCCTTCCCCTCTGCTCCAGTTTCCAGAACAGAATCACAGCCTGTGTGTACCTGAAGTGGTGCCTGGGGTGCTGTTATTTAAATAGCTCTGTCTCTAAATACAACAGGTGCCACTCACCATCTAGCTCCCAAATTTTAACTGTTAGTCATTCTTTTTTTACTCCAGAGTGAAATACGAATTTTTTATTTCCAGAACTTGCCTGGCTAAGATAATAATTCCCTCTTTCGTTTCCTCCCTCCCTCTCTTCTTACCTTCCTTCCTCTTCTCCTTTCTACCTTTCTTCTGCCCTTTATCTTTCTCTTTTCATATAAAGCCACAGGCTAAAGTCTTCCTCAACAGCATCACTCACCACCAATCTGTCCTGCTGGTTCCAAAGTTCCCATCTCCTGGCTCTGCCTGCTGAACAAATTTCCCAAACAGGAGCTAAGGACTCTAACCAGGTTCAGCCATAATATCTGCATCCCTATTGATAGTGTTACATAACCCAAGCCATGCCACTAAATGCTAACATTTCTTCTTGGAGAAATCAGAAGTGTGAGACTGAGTAATGTTTAAATTTCATGTTTAAGGAATCTCAGAATTCCTACATTCACAGAAACCATTAACTGCCGAGACCAGTTTGGCTCAGTGGATAGAGCGTCGGACTGCAGACTGAAGGGTCCCGGGTTCGATTCCGGCAAGGGCATGTACCTTGGCTGTGGGCACATCCTCAGTAGGGGGCATGCAGGAGGAAGCTGATCGATGTCTCTCTCATCGATGTTTCTGACTTTCTATCCCTCTCCCTTCCGCTCTGTAAAAAAAATCAATAAAATATATTTTTTTTAAAAAGAAACCATTAACCAAATATAAGTCCTGAAATTGAATGAGGATACACCTTTCACTAGGCTCGAATTGTTTGATTTTAATGTTTGTGCCTGTACAGGCACAAATCATAAGTGACTAGATTAAGAGATCCACTTCTTAAATAGCTAAATCAGGACATTTTAAAAAATAATACATTTTGCCCAGCCAGCAAGGCTCAGTGGTTGAACATCAACCTATAAACCAGAGGTCACAGTTTAATTCTCAGTCAGGGCACTTGTCCAGTTTGTGGGCTTGATTCCCAGTATGGGGTATACAGGAGGCAGTCAATCAAGGTTCTCTCTCATCATTGTTGTTTCTACCTCTCTTTCCCCCGCTTTCCTCTCTGAAATCAATACAAAATATTTTAAAAGATAATATGTTTTTATTGATTTGAAAGAGAGGAAAGGAGAGGGGGGGGGGTGGGGGAGAGAAACATCAGTGTGAGAGAAAAGCATCAGTGCCCAGGGGCCAAAACTAAAACCTGGGCATGTGCCCTGATCAGGAATCAACCTGGTGATTTTTAGGTCCACAGGACTATGCACAACCAACTAAGACACACCAAACAGGGCAGCACATTTTTTAAAAATGTAATTCTTATCACCGTAATTTAATGCAATAAAAATATTTTAACATTAAATATTTTAATTAATTTAGCATGATGAAAACTTACTATACTGACCTTTTCACCTAGCAAAGGACTTACAAATATTACAGTCTACTTAACAACATTTGAGAATCCAAACCTCAGTGCATCTAACACCATTTAAGAGAAAGACTATATTTGTAGGTATCTCCACTGGATATATGTAGAAATGAAGTCTCAGAAGGTTAAACAATTTGCCCAAAGTTACACAGCTAATAACATCAGAGCTAAAATTCAAACCCAAGATAAAACTCTTTCCCATGAAAAAAAAGGGTGGGTGTAGAAATAGAAGGGATAACAATAGATTTTCCCAGCCCCAATCCTATATAATAAAAGCCTAATATGCTAAGTGTCTGGTCATCTGGTTAGCCATTCAACCAATCAAAGAGAAATATGCTAATGATATGCTAAGGCCACTCAACTGCTTGCTATGATGTGCACTGACCACCAGGGGGGAAACGCTCCAACCAGTATGTGAACTTGCTGCTGGGGTCCAACTGATCGGGACTGAGTGAGATGGGCTAGATATGCCCTGGAGCCCTGCCATGATCCCTCCGTGGCTGGCCAATCTCCCAAGTCCCTCCCCAGCCCCGATCATACACCAGTGGAATCTCTTAGCCTGGCCTGTGCCCTATTGCAATCCAAGACCCTCAGGGGATGTTGGAAAGCTCACTGATGCGGCCCTCTGCTTCTTCTAGTGTACTCTATGCTTTCTATTGAGTTCTTTACAGCAGCGATGTCATTTTTCATCTTATTGGTTCTTCTTCATTTCCTCTTGATTCTTACACATATTGTCAAATTTGTCTTCCATTTTCTTCATCCATCTTATGACCATTTCTCTGAATTCTTTCTCTGACAGGTTACTTGCCTCCATTTCATTTACTTTCTTTTCTGGCGATGCCTGCTTTTCTTTCATAAATGGGCTGTTTCTTTGTCTCCCCATGATCTCTCTTCTCTGGGTGTTATTATGTAATTCTCTCTCTCCTGAGTTGATTTAAAGGCACAAAATACAACACAACAAGGTGCAAAGCACAAGATACTGAACACAAATGTATTTATGATATTAATAACCCCAAATAAAGGCGACCACCAGAGAAAGGTGAATTAGAGAATAGGAGAGAGAGGAGAAGAGAGGAAAAAAAAGGAGTGAAAAAATGAAATTGGGTAGAGAAAAAAAAAAGTAAGAGAGAAGAAGAGGAGGGGAAAAACCTATATATATGGGGAGAAAACTCCAATAGAACAGCCACTAATCCCAATACATGCCAGCAAAAAGTACCTGAAGATAAATGCGAACTACAAACAACAACTAATACTGAATGTGGCAAGGGAAAACAGAAGCAAAAAACAAACAAAAACAAAAAGAAAAACAATCTCAGAAACAAGCATAAAAAATCAATATAATCAACAATCAAGCAAACAACAACAAAGGACAGGAAGAAAAAAATTTTTGAATAGTGAAGAAAGAGAAGAGAGAGGTGTGTATAGACTTGGAGCAGGGGATTGGAAATTAGATATATAAGTAGGGTGAAATTTTAACAGGGGTAAAAAGAAGGAATAGGGAAAATCTAAAGCAGGAATAGGATAAGAGAAACAGGACAACAGGGGAAAAGTTAAGAAGAGAATGACAGCATAAACATAAAGATAAGATAGAGTAAAATGATGCTAAAGGAAAGATGAAAATAGAATGTAAACACTAATCTCAAAGTAAAATAGAGAAAAATAAAATGACATTTAAAAAAGGTAAAATAGTAGTAGTAATAATACTGATTGAAAATAAAAATATAATAATTACAAAGGTAAAATCAAGTGAGGGGGGAAGAAAAAGAAAAAAAATTAGTTTCTTAAGTAAATCATGAAAAAAACAAAAATGTGCAGTAGTGAAGGTCATTCACTTTCTCTACTGTTCTGTTTGGCACACCTGTTTCCCAGTCAGGATAGTATTGAAGTTCCCTGTGTTCCACTGCTCATCAGTGTTCTAAGCCAGTCCTGATTTTTAAGCAAGCAGTACGTCCTTATTTCTTCTATTCCTTTATTTGTGTTTACACAAGAGTCAATTCATAATTAAACCCCTAGATGGCAGTGTTTCTGGATTGACCTCCAGGTCTATAGGTCCTCTCTAGCTAGTGTTTAGGCTCTGTTTTCCCTGTGGGACTTAATAGCAGTTTGGGGGAGTGGGTTGCCCCAGAGCTGGTTCTCTGATGGTTATTCCCTGCTCTGATCCCCAGGTTCCAGAAAAACAACTTTCCCCTGCAGTCTCTTAGATTGTCCCCAGTTGGGAGATGCTATATATTGGGCTTAGTAATAAGAAGCAAGGATTTAAAGAGGACAAGAAAAAAAAAAATCCAGAGTAAGTGTTTGAACTCCAGGGCTGCTCACAAGTCTGTGCAGTCTTTTCTCCCCTTGGGTCTGAGCAGCCAGCACACTTTTAAAATTTTTAGGCTGTCCTTTTGTGCCCAGATCAAAATGGGTTGCTTTTTAGAGTTCCCTTCTGTTAGCAGCTCTGTGGACCCCCTTCCACATTCACGGGTCACACCAGCCCCAAAGGCCACGGATTTTTCTACGCTCAGACTTCCCCCGGTTCTCCAGCTCCCTCAGTACACGCATTTCTCTCTCCTGCGGGGACCAGAGACCTCACCTTATCCCAGGCGAAATCTGACCTTTCCTTGGTGGAGTGTAGAGCTCCTCTGAATCCATGTGCTTGCGCCACTTGGGAACTGGTGTTCTCTGGTTTGCAGCTGTTCAGTGGGTGCTGAAGTTGTAGATTCCCCGAGCTTTTCAGGCTTCCAATAATATCCACTTTCCCCTTCAAGATGGTGTGGTCTCTGCGTTAGAGCCAGTCACTCCAGGAGGGAACCCAGCAGCTGTAGGGGCTGCCCGGGCAGGGGAGCCTTGTCCAGTAGTCTCCTGGAGTATAGCTGTCCCTCAATTCATCAACCAGCACTCCCTGTGAGATCCCCTTCTCCCTTTGTTTTCTCACTCACACACTATCTTGCAGTCTGCCTTCCCATAGGCCAGCCATCTTCCTCCAGATCCAAAATTTAAAACAATAATCTCCAGCAGGTCTTGTCAGCCAGGTGATGTTGGTAGTGACTCTGTGACTTTGGGCATGACCCTACACCCTCAGCCAAGCTGCAAATGGGAGGGATTTGGGTAAAATTATCTTGCAGGCTTCTTTCAGGTTGGCAATGATAGTCACAGGCCTTTTCTTTGCTGCTAAATGCAGGGATCGGGCATTTCTCCTCATTAAGCTCCCCTCAATCTGAGAACCAAGGAAGACTTTTCTTAATTTTTTCTGCCCCCCACCCCCACCCCACCCCCAGGGTCCTCATGACAAATACTGGGCTAGTGAAAGTATTTCACTTTTTTTTTCCTTTATCAATGCCTTTGCTATGAGATATGAGGGGAAAATCTTACAGGTACACATGGGAAAGACAGATATGATCACAGGTAAAAGTGAAGACAATATAATCAGAAAATTTTAACATCTATCACTAGTGAAGCTGAAGTTCAGAGTACAATATGTTGCAGGGCTGAAAGAAATGGTAATTAGTATTTCTCTCCTTCTTCCTGCCCTCTCTTTTGACAATATCCACACTCTACCTTCATAATCCTCTCAAGAGAAGCCATGTCCTCACAGATCTCAGAAAACTCTCCTTCCTCCATGTTCTCACCCACGTACAGTGGACAAAGGCATGATTGGCAAACATCAGGTCAAACTTATGGTCCAGGAAAGCCCAGGCCTCAGCCATAGCTGTGGTGTTGCTCAGCATGCATACGGCTCACAGTGCTTTGGCCAGATCTCCACCAGGCACCACAGTGAGAGGCTGGTAATTAATGCCAACGTTGAAGCCAGTGGGGCACCAATCCACACACTGGATCCCACACTTGGTCTTCCTGGCAGCAACTGTAGCATTGACATCTTTGGGAACCACATCACCACGGCACAACAGGCGGCAGCAAGTTATGATGAGGGTCATGTTTCACCATCAGACTGACTCAGGAATGTATTGGTGATCTCTGCTATAGAAAGCTGTTTGCGGTAGGCTCTCTCAGCAGAGATGACAGGGGCTTATGAGGCCAGAGGGAAGTGAATGTGGAGTTAGGGCCCCAGTTTGGTCTTGGGTTTGGTCAGATCAACATTCAGGGCTCCATCAAATCTGAGGGAAGCAGTGATGGAAGACACAATGTGGCTAACAAGGCAGTTAGTGTAGGCTGGGCACTCATTACAGGGTGGGTTTACAGTTGTGAGTATGCAAAATGGAGAGTTTATTCTTATATTCTTAGTTATTAATTATTGTATTATTTTCCATATGAACAACTGTAAACCTACGTTTGCCCACCCCGGTATTGAAGTTCTACAACAGATGTCACAGATGGTCTCGCTGTCAACCACAAAGGAAGAGAGTGCTCCAGGGTGGTATGGATGGGGAGGATGGAGTTGTAGGGCTCCACTATAGCTGTGGAAACCTGTGGGGCTGGAAAATGGAGAACTCCAGCTTGGACTTCTTGCCATAATTGACAGAGAGATAACCATTCCGTCAGTAGGGAGGTGAAACTCAGAATTAATTCCTCCACCAAAAATGTAAGAAATCGAGAAGCCCTAAAGACCTGTGAACTGGTCAGCCAGTTTCTAAATTTGGTTGATGATGAGCTCAATGATCTCCTTGCCATCGGTGTAGTGTCTGCAGGCATAGCTATTGGCAGCATCTTCCTTGCACGTGACAATCTGCTCTGGGTAGAAGAGCTGACATTAGGTACCGGTGCGAACTTCATCAGTGTAGGTTTCAGGTCTATGAACACTGCCCCAGGCACATTCTGGCCAGCGCCTGTCTCACTGAAGAAGGTATTGAAGGAGTCATCTCCCCACCTAATGGTTTCATCCCTTGGCATTTGGCCATTGGGCTGGATGCCATGTCCCAGTCAGTAAAGCTCCCAACAAACTTTGCCCACCTGGCCAATAAGGATGGAGATGCACTCACACATGGCTGGGGGTTAGCAGGCACAGACAACAGAAGACATGGGGTTCTGATTACTGTCCCTGACAAGCTAAGAGTTGAGGTAAATAATGCAGTCAAAGCAATTTCACTTTGAGGAGTTCTTATGCGTGGCTGAAGTGTAATTCATGTAGTTCGAAAGAGCACAGTATCCTACGGCAAGCACTAAGCAGTAATGTTATGATAGATCTATATTTACTGCCTGATCACCTCTATTCATTTAGAAGTGTAACCTCAACCCACGCCCTGAAAGTGTCCATAGAGGGGGCATGTTTCACACTAAATTGGTCAGCTCATGTTATCACACTGCCTCAGCCCTCTTCCTCATCTTGTGTCCAAGGACTCCTGTCTTGAGGTGACTCCATCAATCAGGAAAAAGCCAATGTTCCCAGCGGGAGTGAATTCTAGATGCTCCCATAAATTCCAGTCCTAGCATTGAACAAGACATAGGAGAGGGAAAGGACCCATCCCCAATCCTGCTTGCTTGGAGTCCAGGGTCTCATGTGCCCCTTCAATAGTCATATCACTTTGGCCTCTATCTTTGTGTCTAAGGAGGGAGCCAGTAGGTGGCAGATGCTATTCATTCCATCACTTCCTCCTCTTCCTCCTTGTCCTTTATGTTGTGGAGCTTCTCACATTAATGTCTCTCTCTCTCTCTCTCTCTCTCTCTCTCTCTCTCTCTCTCCTTCCCTCCCTCTCCTCCCTCTCCTCCCTCTCCTCCCTCTACCCCTCCTCCTCCTCCTCCTTCTCCTCCTCTTTTCCTTTCTCTACCTCTAGAATCAATGAAAAACATATCCTTAGGTGTGGATTAAAAAACACTAATAAACAAATAAGCAAAGTTAGGCCAACCTAGGTTTGAGTCCTCGCTCTACCAGTTACTGGCCTGAGCAGGATTCTTGAGCTCTCTAAGCCTCTCGGTTTCTTCATCTCTCTATAAAAGAAAATCAAATTACCTGCCTTACCATAAGCCATAGCAATAAAGACCATATGGTTTGAAAAGGGTCCAGTTCTTAAAACTGTTCTATCCTAAACTGTTTCATCTCTCTAAGCCTCAGTTTCCTCATCTACAAAACGGAGATGATAACAGGGTCGGCCTGATTGCGGTGTGGGTTTTAAACGAGCTGACGCAGGGACAGTCCTCAGCACAGTAACCTACACAGGGAAACAGTCACTAAATTGTTGTTCTTTCTCTTGGGATGTCTTCTTGTGAGAACACAATAAGATAAAATGCCTGGTGCTAAGAAAAATCCATGTGCATTTTTAATATTACTTTTCTTCTAGGTTCTTTTTCTTTATGGAGAAATTCCTTATGGAGAACTCTCTCCTATGTGGACTTTTAAACTACTCTCTGAGTCAGTTAATGCACTCCTTTTTGTCTGGTCATGATAATGGTCTTTGTGAAGAAATCAATTGAATAGCAAAGGAGGGAGGACTCAAAGCTTCTCTAAAGTGGGAAGATTCCTTGAAGTTTCATTAATCCATCCATCCATCCATCCTTCCATCCATCCATCCATCCATCCTTCCATCCATCCATCCATCCATCTATTAAAAAGACAAGGTCCTGGGATTGTAGAATTGACCAGCACAGATCTGGCTCTTCCTTTCAGGGAGCTTCCAGTGAGATGAGAGAAAGGTGTGAACCCAAGTCTCTGTTGGACTGAAAGTCCTTTGTATTCCCAGACTGAGGCTTATAAGAAAGCTGCATTGTGCTCACCCTAGATCTGGGTTGAACATCCCCAGGAAGAACTGCAGTTGAATAAATTACTGTGCAACAGACAACCATGAAGGAACAGTCCCTTTAATGCCATACATTTAGGATTCAATCTTAAACTGTGGGAAATGATGCAATTCCCCCAGAGTCTAAATAATATACAGCAACTTGTTGGTTTTTCAGGCTTTGTGGGCCTAAATAAATGTATTAAAGAGAAGTCCAGAACCTTTAAGACTTGCTTTACTATCAGACAAATGTTCACCCTGCAGGGGTACTCTAGATTGAATGTAGCCAAGCAAGTGAATAGGTTTGGAAATAGCAAAGGACCATCTGAATATGGGAAATTGTTGCCACCGAAACTGAGGGTGGGAAGGAGCCTGGTCTTCATGTGGCTTCAGTCTGGGTTTCTATGACTAGAGCTGGATGGAGGTATATCTCATCCACTCAGTCAATCAACAGTGAGAGGGCACTTCTCACTGCCAGGTGCTGGGATACAGCCCTGAACAAGAGAGACAAAACTCTGGCCAGAAGGAAGGGACACTATAAGCAATTACACAGGGCATGTTGACAAGCAGAGGACCTTACTTAGCCTGTGCTGCCTGAACTTGCCCAAAGTGGGCGTAGGTAAGGTCTTCCTTTGTCTATAGCTGTGCTGCCCTAATTGCTCACAGAGTTAGTCAGAAAGTCAGTAAGACCCAAAGAGGGACACGGGAATCAGAAACACATGGTGGCCAGTCCCAGCCCTGGATGACAGGTCATTGCACTTCTCTAGGTCTCAGGCTCCATTTCTTTTTTCTTGAAAAAAAAAAAAAGAATGTCTAAAGATATGCCAATTCCAACAGAAGCTCTGATCTAGGAGTCAGGGAACAGCCTTTGCCATGTGTGTCCCTGAAACTCTGAGGCTTGTTTAGCACGTGCGTGTGCACGCGCGCGTGCACACACACACACACACACACACACACACACACACCAGTGCCCCAAAGTGAGGCTATTGAAGACACTTGCTTCCAGTCATGTCTGCCAACCCCGTATTACTAGATGTCAGCTGAGGGTTTCCTTGACCCTCAAAATCCAGGTAAAATCATCTTGCATCTGCCACATATGTCATGCTTCAGTTCCCATGAGCTGTGGAAGTTGAAAGCCCTCCTGAATATTTCTAAGGACCCAGGAGAGTGGTGAAAGGATATTCCTCTTCTTAGCTTCTGGCTCCTGAGTAGATACTGGGTAGAGGACCATCCCCCATTTCCCAAATTTGTCTTTGCCAGTGTAAGTGCCACATCCTAATACATGTGCCCATGAGTGATTCCCCCTCCTGGACTCTGGAATGAGGGAGTGTGTCACATTCCTTTTCCTATCCCTGGAATAAATACACCTGGCATCTAGTAGGCATTCAACATTATTTGATTACTATATAAAAGGAAGAAAGGAATGGTGCCAAAGATGTCACTGATATTACGTTGAAGGTAGGTCAATGCTAGTTTAGGAGAAAAATATGTTAAAGTAAAAAAAAAAAAAAAGTTGCTTCTCATCCAGGATCATCCCTGCTCTGCCTGCTTCTGGTCCCTTTGGAGGGAAGGGCGGGGTGGGGGGCGGGGGGGGGGGGGGTCCCAGTCCAACCACAAGCTATTGAGATATTAACTGATATGACATTGTGAACTGATAGATGGTCAGCAGGTTTGCTCCCTGGGCTTAGCCCATTTGCAATAAGAGGCTTCCAGCCCCTCGGCCCCAGCCTCCCAGCTGGATCCAGTAACACCCCTCTACTTTAAAAGTCCGTACCCCACCTGGGCTCAGCTTTAGTTAGCCAGACCCAGAACTGGCTTCCCGCTCTCTAGATGGACTCCCTTGACCCTTTGTATAACCTGGTTCCAGAAACATAGGAAAACTTATTGTTCAGTAAATGTTTGCAAAATGAATAAATAATGGGGGGGGGGGGGATATGGGTGCAATTATTTTGAGGGTCAGTGAGCAAAAGTAGTGGAAATGCTTACAAGCAAACAAAAAGGGAGAATTAAAAAATTTTAACAGAGGGTCCTAGCCAGTTTGGCTCAGTGGATAGAGTGTCAGCCTGTGGACTGAAGGGCCCCAGGTTCGATTCTGGTCAAATGTACGTGCCCAAGTTGCAGGCTTGATCCTCAGTGGTAGGCATAGGGAGGCAGCTGATCGATGATTCTCTCTCATCATTGATGTTTCTACCTCTCTCTTCTCCCTTTCTCTCTGAAATCAATAAAAAAAATTTTTTTTAAATTTGTAACAGATGGAAAGGTGGGATGTTCATTCAGCATCACTGCATAGACAAGTCATTTGTCAAAGCAAGCTGAGGGAGAACTCGATTTTCTAAACCCAAACCCAGCATTTTCTACTGGTGCTTTATCATCTTGTCACATTATTTTTGTTTGTGTTTTGCAGTCTGTTGGGAATTACATCAATTCATTGTTTACTGGGTTTCATAAATCTCCCTTCCCATCCAGAACATACCATGAGGACTGTACAATAATTGCTTTTATATATCCAAGAATTTAAATTGTATTTTGTTTTGCAAATTTTATGACACCCTTTGTGATAACTGGAAACACCTGGGGAAGTTGTGAAACCAGGCCTAAGAATGGCCTCTTCACAATGTGCTCAGCATGGCCCCAGCAGTTAAGGAGGAACGTGGAGTTCCCTGCCGGCACTTTTCCTTTGCATGCACTTCAGCTCTGGTGCTTAGAATACAGTCAAATTAGCTGGAACCTAGGGATGGATGGCAGGAAATCCAAATTATTAAGAAGTCAAAAGTTATGCAGTTCTTTCCTTCAAAATTGCCTGTTAATTTAGGCAAAGAGCTTTGACTTCATTTATCAAACTGTTTCTATTCTACACTTGGCTTGATGAGGAAAATAAGACATTTGGGGGGTGGGGAGGATGGTGCTAGCAGCCTGATTCTGTATCCCTAATGCACATTCCTGCTAGCCTATAGTCTAGTCACTGCCCCTTCCTTAATTATCTGGTCTTGCAAGACCTATTTACCTAAATACTCCCATTTTACAGAGGCCATAAACCATGAACCATACACAACCTCCGCAGAGGGTTATCAGCGCTGGCAGCAGGCCAGGCCTTTAGGGGTGGTCTCACGGCCCCCATCCCAACACCTGGGGCTTTTTAGAAAGCCCTCGAAAGTTCCGGAAGTATGATCCATATCAGAGGGACAAAGAAACCAAAGGGTATAAAGGGAGAACTTCATCCATATCAGTTTACTTAAGATTTGGAAAAGGTTCCCCTGAGTCATGGCACTTGTACATCTGGAAATAAATGGGTTTTTCCTGTATCTCCAGGTACTCCTGTGTATTTTTTGGTTGCCTAGTAAATTCTGTAACAGCTATGTGTATACCTGTGGGATCCAAAACTGTAATTACTAATCATTTATGGCAACTGGGTACTTGAAATTTGGCTACTCTGGATTTTGAAGATTTAGTTTTTTAGCATTGATCCCATTAAAATAATATTTTATTAATACATTGGTTAAACAGACTATATTATTACAATCTTTTCACCTGTTTTTACTTTTAAATGTGGCTACTAGAAATCTTTATGTTACCTATATGGTTTGCATTATGTTTCTGCAGATAGCTCTGGTGGAGACAATGCCTTTATATATACTCAGTAGACAAACATCATAAAAATTGGATCACAGGCAGAACAGAGTGAAAGGAGAATTTATTCTAGGGGGAAAAGATAGTTTATTTCAGACAAAAGCAAAACCTTGCTTGAATGACATATTGTGCCATAATTTCCATTTCACAGTGTAATCCATTAATGAGCTAATGCTCAGAGTTTATAATGGATGGAAATCACTCCTATATTATAGCATTAATGGGCACAGTAAACATATCAGACTGCAATTTCCTCCTGAATGAAACACCTGTGAATGTTCCTCCACTATCTCTGGACTGTAAGCTCCTTGAGGACAGAGACCCCGTGTTAGTAATCTGTTAGGGGGACTAACTGATAGGTACCCCCCCCCCAACTGGTGGGCAGAGTTATGATGTAATTGACAGAGACATTGAGCCACCAATCAATCACATACCAGAGTTCCTTGTGTCCCACCCCTTCCCGTTCTGCCCTGGGCCCAACCCCCGCCTTTAAAATGTGCCTCAGTGTGCCTCGTGGGACCCTTTTTCTCCCGGACTGCTCTCCCAGGCAGTCCGGGAGGACCCGGAGGTCCGGCTGGGTCCCCTCCTTTTCCTCTTCCCCTGGCCCCAGTCTCATGGTGCGCTTCTCCAGCTCCATTCCTCCGGAGCCTGTGAACCCACCCGGAGACCCCCAATAAAGCCTGATTAATTCGTTCACTTATTCGGACTCCTGCCTGCAGTTTCTCTCACGGCGGCGTAGAACCTTACACTAACCATCTGAGCTTTCCAGGATTGGGGGGTTTCTCCCGTACATAAGACTTTCAGTACTGAAACCAAGACAGTGCCAAACAGGATCTGGTTGGTCACCATAGTGCGAAAAAAGAGATCTCACACTCTTTCAATATTCCCTGTGCTTGACATGTAGTGAGTGCTCAATAAATGCTAAACTTTTACTAAAAATTGTGAACTTGTGCTGAATGTTTTCCCATTTGTGTATAAACAACCCTGGTAGAATCAAAATGCATTCTAAATCAAAGAGGGATTAGTATGAGGTGTGTGTGTGTTTAAATAACATAATAATTGACCAGAGGCTGCTGTAATTGGGGTCTCCTTTCCAGGCATCAGCACTGCAAGGACTATCGGTTTTCCCTGTCAGTGGAACTTTCATCCTCTGCCTTTGGCCCATTCCCATGAATTCTACCAAGCCCCAATCTGTGGACGTTTTTCTCTCTTTTCCACCTTCAGCGCAGAGAGAGATTGGGTTCAGTTTCTGAGTAGAGGAGCTGGGGATTAAGATATAGAAGAACAAAGACGAGTAATAGCAAAATAGCTGGGCAGGCCGGGGTGGATGTCTGTTCTCTCTGATGGAGAGGCAGCATTTGACACCCAAACAGCAGCAGTTTATTTATGTTCCAAAATACAAAGGTGCCAAAAACCAATCCCTGTCTAGCTAATAGAAAGATATGGATAGGAAGCCAGGAAGGCTGGTAAACAACTTTAATTGCTCTGAAAGGTCAGAGCTGAAACATTGTTAATTAAAGCAGCTTCCAACTCTGTTTGGTTTTTGTATATTTCTGTCACTGGAATTTCCTGGCTAAAGGCTATGAGCGGATCCGGATCCCATGGTCTTAACAAAAGGGATAGCCAGGCGCCTTGGATTTAGCCCACAAACAGTTAAGGAACGCTCAAGGTGTCTTGCCTGGGGCGCTCCCCACACCAATCTACCCCTGATCACTTAGGGGGGTCTTGCCATTGCCAGGGACCCTACTCAGATCATTTACCTTTGGCTAGGGGAGACAGCTGGTTGCTTGAGCTGAGTGAGTTCTAATATTTGTCAAGCAAATACAATACAGCTGTGTATTTGAGGAGAAGGGGGAGGGGGAGCTAGAACAATATTGGAAAGATTGAGTTAAAGGTAAGAAAGAAAATTTCCCTGATCTGTTAGTGGCTTCTTTCAATTATTCAATCAATCAATCAATCAAGTATATGTGCTACCTGTATTCTGTGACATCAGTTCTGAAACTTTCCCACAATAGAGGCAATCCCAAGAATGGCTAAGAGCCTGGGCTCCAGAATTAGTCTTAGGTTTTAAGCGGGTCTATAAGTTGCTGAACTTTTCTGGGCTTCAGTCCCTTATCTATAGGTAGTAACAAGAGTACCTACCTCATAGGCTTATTCTAAAGAGTAAATGAGCTCA
Organism: Antrozous pallidus; assembly: GCA_027563665.1. NCBI lineage: Eukaryota > Metazoa > Chordata > Mammalia > Chiroptera > Vespertilionidae > Antrozous > Antrozous pallidus. The sequence goes on from CM050508.1 coordinate 140,944,421, forward strand.
TGGATGTAAAGTGTACAGTGCCTGGCATGCAAGTGCCAACCACAATTTCCTGTCACTCAAGATCAACAGAGAAAGTTGGTGCAAGGAAACAGCATGGACTTTGAAAATTGTTAGGTCTGACTGAGCAATGGAACTGATATCCCTCTGTTGGGAATTGGCTTTTCAGGTCATTCCACTATGGGCATTCCCTTTGCTGAGACCACATTTCACTTGCGGTGACTACATTCCATTATCTCACCTCCAGGTATATGCATAAAGAAGTCTCTCCCCAGAAAAAAAGGCCCACCAAAAATCCTTTAAAAGCTGCTGACTCCCATCACTAGGTGCTGGAGCCACTCAGGCTCAGCCACCTGGTGTGCAGATGATCGAATAAATTCGCGATCCCTCACCACTCTGGCCCATGCGTTCCTCCTTCGGCAAGCTAACAGAAATATTTCAATCAGATCCATACAATTGTGGCCTCAGGTAAGTAATTTAATCTCTCTGTATTTCAGTTTACATATTTGTAAGAATTGCTATGAAAGTTAAATGGGACATATAAATATGGTGCCCAGTACATAGTGATCAGTCAAGATAATTGGAAAGACCTTTCCTGTGTTCAATTCATTTCTTTCTCCTAAGTCTGAGACACTCAGCAGATTTCCTCTCTCCCAGAACATCCTGCTCCCATTCCCTTGCCTAGACTTCTGCTATCTCATCTCTAGAAAATGACCCTGACATGTTAAATCCTGCCTAGCACTCAAGATCCAGCTGGAACCACCTCCTCAATGTCCTTTCTCTGCCCAGGCAGAGAAGATAGCTCTCTCCTTACCCAATCATCCCCTCAGCCAATCCATTCCAGTGCTGCAAGTTGCATTGCCCTCGTGTTGCAGAAGACCAGGGAAAAACCAAGCAACACTTTAGAGAAATGGAGTTACACAGTTTATTATGTCAGTGGACTCAGTGGAATAACTTCCCAAGTCTGAGCAAAGTAACATGCAGGGAGCTTTTCATTTATATTTTTTCTGGTATCCTTGTCCCTCAAATATAGATTATGCTTCTGGTCCTTTCTTGGGCTTTGCAAAAAAGGTCCCAGGTGTTGGGGGTCTTGAGACCATATCTAATGGTCTGGTCTGGCACCAGCACTAACAGCCCTCCCCCAATCCCCTGTCCAGAGCTGTGTGCACTGTTCATAGTTTATGGCCTCTGTGAAATGTGAGCTTTTAGGTGTCAGGTCCTGCAAGACCAGTTTCTGGGAAAGAGGCAGTGACTTAATTATACCTTATCAAGAATGTACACTGGGCTTGCTGGCACAGATTCAGATTGCTAATCCCCCCCTTCCCCCCACCCCAAACATCAGGGTTACATTGGAATTAGCCTTTTAGCCTTCTCACTTGGATAAATTCAGTATTCTTCGCTGGTAGCTCTTAGAAATGGCAACATAGAGAAAAATGATGATAATACAGTAAGTGCCGTCTTTGTTTTACACAAGCATGGTGATAATAGATGATAGTTACTATGTTTCAATGTCCTGACTTGCCAGCCCTATGTTGATCACTGACGTGTTTTTGGTTTTATTCGTTTTGTTATTTTACTGATTAGCAAACGCACACACACACACACACACACACACACACACACACACACACACACATCTCCAGGAGCTACCTTATAGTGCACAATACTGGTAGAGAGAAAGGCGATAAAGGGAATAAGGAAGAAGAGATGTAAGAAGGGCTACTCAGAATCCAAGTCTCCATGTGACTACCTTCTGCTAGCTGTCTGGGGGCCCCAGTGATTTTGTCCATGTGGTAACCAGGCACTCACATAAAACAGGCTACAGGTAAGAGTACATTCACTTGCTAGAATCAGTGAATGGCCATCTTTAACTCCAAGTGGTAACAGGTAAGGCTGGCTCCACCAGTGCTAAAGCAGTGATTTTCAAACTTTATGCCAGGAAAGTTAGTTGAAGTCTTGGAGTCTGGGGCCCACCCGCCTGGGGCTGTTAGTCAGGCCATCTGGGGCATCTGCATTTTAAACAAGCTTCCTGGGGATTGCAAATGCAGGTGGTCCTCCCAGCCAGACAGTGCAAACACCAATGCTGACTTTTCTGCTCTCTCCTGTAGGTGCAAAGGCTCACCCAGCCCCAGCCTCCACCTGTTCTAGCCTCTCTCCTGATACTACATCTGCTTTTATATCTGTGCCACTCTCAGATGTTCATACCGCTTTTTTTTCTTTCTTGGAACCTGAGTAGTGAAATGGTCCTAGGTGGGCAAATTTCCCTGAATCAGAGTGAGGTCTAATTTCTGTTGTTGGCAGCCTATGGAAAAGTCATAAGTATTGTGAATGTCTCTGGTTCTGAGATGGAGCAGCGTGCCTTCTGTCTCCCCCATCACTGCTCCCAGTCCACTTCTAGTGAAAGGCAGCTGTTTCCTCCGCATCACTGAGGCTGTGTGAGAGGCAGCCCCATCCTGTTTCTTAGAGTAGGTGCTTACAAATTTGTTCATGATCAACTAACTGAATTTAGAACCCCAGGTTTCCAAGCGCTACCACTAAAGAAAACATGGTTAAGAGAAGCTATGTAGTCTGGTTGATTTAGAAAAGCAGAGAAAGAAACTAGCTCTGTTGTTTTATCAAAATCACTAATTTCACTGACTTCACCTTTGTTAGAAATAAGGCAAGCCCCCCAAGTCAGGGGTCCTTGTAGAACACAAAACATTCTCAGGAGCCAGGCAGCAAGGCAACTACTATCTTTACTTCTACATAGAAGGGTGTGCACACATGGTTTGGAAGTGAGTGCACACTGAGCAGGTGGTGTGCTCGGGATTTATAATCCCTGACCCACCTGACCTGTCCTTTGCTCTTGAATGGAGCTCAGGCGCACAGTCTTTTGCAATTGGTTACTTTAAAGGGAGGGGTTGGCCTTTGCTGTGTTAAGAGAGCGGCCCCCAGGGGAGCTGCAAGCCATGTGGTCAACATGGCAGCTGCCAGGTCATGTGGTCCAAAATGGTGGCTGTCTCAACTGTCCTTTGACAGAAAAGATGACTTATTTATTCTCAAACCTTCAGGCCATGCTCATGACATTTATCCATTTTCTTGTTTTAATCACCACTTAGTGTTATCGTTGGATTTTAACCATCTCTTTGCAAAATTGTGACCAATATTCAGGCATTTAGCCCCCAAATTAAGGGAAAATAACCATGGGGGTTGGGAGATTGGGGGCGGGGGTTGGCATCCTGCATCCTGGTGTTCATCTAGAATCATAAGGACTTTTGAGAAGACTTCACAGGTGGAAAAAGCTCACAAAGAGGTTGATTAAAAAACTGCCACCAGCTAGGGTCCCACCTCACCTCTGGAAGACCTGACTTTCTAGAGGAGTGAATTTTAGGGGCCTAGGAACACAGCCTAGATTTGATAAATTTAGGAAGAATAGATGGAGCAAAGAATTTGTTTGCCTTACACACAGAAGAATTGAAAAAGGAAGCATTTGAGTGAGGGGTGTGGGGGAAGGGTGTTCATTCTGTATTGAAAGAACAGAAAGAGACCATATTTTGGTTTTTAAGGCAGATGGACTGTTGATTGACACCAAATAAATCCTTGAATAAATGAATCTAGTACTGGGGAGAGGGTGGTAAGGAGGGAATGGGAGGATGGTGGGAAGTAGCTTGTGCATATGGAACAGATAACTTTTTAAGGAAAGGGGGATTAAAAGCAAGAACCTCAGGGCATTTAATAACTGTGGCATTTTATTCTAGCTTCACTTGTATTATTGGGGATTATCTGCTAAAAGCAAGAGCTCAGTCTGGTGTTACTGTTTGACTCAACCTTCCTGTCCTCTCATTTAAAATCTGTCTCTTCCGTGGTTTTCATTTGGTTAATAACAGACAGGTCTGGGGTGCGAGAAAAGCTTTTCTGATAAATGGAGGCTCTACACAACCAACCTTTTCTAAAAACAGGAATGGATTTTACTGTCAAAGGCAACCTTTATAAAATCATAAAGCTCAATTAAAAGGCTTAAAAAGTAGAGCCATAAAAGGCCTGGGCGGGAGGGTCCAGGTTGTCCCTGCACCACGTGATCTCTGCAGGCTGTGCTTATGCTTAGCCTCAAACAATACAAATCACCTGACCAAGAAGCTATATTTCAAAAGGAAAAGACTTTCCTTGTGGAGCCAGAAGCAAAAGAAATTCTAAACTGAAGCTCAGCATAGAGAAGATTCAGCCTGCTAAAAGTTTAGTTTGGAATTATTTGAGAAAGTAAAAAATATCATCGAAGTCTCAGGAATTTCGACCACATGGAAAAGTGATGGGCTGCCAAACCGGTTTGGCTCAGTGGATAGAGCGTTGGACTGCGGACTGAAGGGTCCCGGGTTCGATTCCAGTCAAGGACATGTACCTTGGCTGCGGGCACATCCCCGGTTGGAGGTGTGCAAGAGGCAGCTGATCGATGTTTCTTTCCCATTGATGTTTCTGACTTTCTGTCCCTCTCCCTTCCTCTCTGTGAAAAATCAATAAAATATATTAAAAAAAGAAAAAAAGAAAGAAAAGAGTGATGGGCTTTGGAGCCATTTTCAAAGTGTGGATTCTGGTCCTGGTGCAGTTACTCGGGTATGGTTTGATCTGGGACAAAATAGTGAAGTTCTCTCAATTTCAGCATCTTTATTTATATAGCAGGAATAACAACATCTCTCCCAGGGGGTGTAAGTACTTACAACACAATACATTGAAATCTCCTTCCTTCAATATACACTGAGTGGCCAGATTATTATGATCTCTGAACGCATAATAATCTGGCCACTCAGTGTGTGTATGTATATGTATGTGTGTGTGTGTGTGTGCATACACACACACACACACACATTAGAGGCCCTGTGCATGAATTCTTGCATGGGTGGGATCTGGCCAGCCTGGCCAGGGGGAGGGGACATGGGCAGTTGGCTGGCCTGCCTACTGGTCGAACTCCTGGTCAAGAAAACAATTTGCATATTTAGCCTTTTATTATATAGGATATACACTGAGTGGCCAGATTATTATGCATTTAGAGGTCATAATAATCTGGCCACTCAGTGTATAAATACCCAGCAAATATTACTTTCATTTCCTGTTCCCTCTACCTTTCTCCTGCCTACCCCCAAACTTCTTATTCATAAAGACTTCCCACTGCTGCTGCGCCTACATGCCTCAGTAATTTATTTCAGTGTCATTGGGAAATCATTTGATGAAACCTACTAACATCGAGGAATTTCCTTAACAAACACATTGGCAAGGTCTGTGAGCTCTGAGGGCAGCTGTTCGAGTGGTAACTGAGACAGGCTGGTAAGCCAGGACAAGTGGAGTAGGAAAACTGAGATGGATAGTTAAACCGTCAAGCAGTTTGCAGCCATCTAGCTAATCGCAAAATTCTATCTTCTGTAACCAAGGACACATAAGAATAAATGGCTTGCTCTTCTCCCCAACCAGAGGGTAAATAGCTTCAATCACCCTACTCAGGGAGACAGAGAGCAGAAATCCAATTAGTGCCAAATGCCAGCAACTTCCAGGGACAGATGAAGTTAAGGGAATACATCTCATTTTGGTACATTAGCATAAAGCTGATAAATATTTTATTGAGATCCTCCCGCAGACATCCCCTGACATTCCCCCTTCCCCCAGCCTTTAAAAACCCTCAAAACAAAGGTTCCATCTTGTGTTTTCCCTCCCTGGAGCAGGCAGATCTTTCCCTTCTTTCCCTTCTTCTAAAGTCTAAGGGACTCTTTAAGGACTCCACAAGGCTTGCAACCAGGGGGCAGCGGCCCGGCCCACATTACAAATCTAGACCTAAGTCAGTCTGAACTTAGGGGAGATGCCTCTAGGATAAATTTGCTTTACCCTGGAGAACTGCCTGCGAACTTTATCAGGAAACCTCCGACCTCGCAGCCAAGCATGCTGTTTCCTGAGCACCGTGTCTACTCACCCTTGGCCCAACTTCTGTCAGGAAGAGGCACTGTCCTCCCCCAACCCATGGATGATTTTCCCCTTGAATGAAACACATCAAACTGGTTACTAAATTACTTTTGTTTTGTCATTTCTGACAGTACAAAAGTTGAAAACAATGTCCGTTAAGCCTAACAAAGATGATGAAAGAAGTAATGGTGACATTTAAGGAAGAAAAGTGACTGAAGCCTCTGCTCCCTGGGCCTTCCCTGAAAAGAAGGGGCAAAGTGGTGGGCACACCTTGGTGAGATGGGTGAGATGCGGACATATGGGAAAGTGAGCCAGCCCATTAGAAGGGAGGTAGGGCAGGGGAGGGTCCTTGAGCAAGTGGAGAAATTTGGCCTGAGAATCTGTATTTTTAAGCTTCCCCAAGGATTCAATGGTAGCTCCTCCATTAGTGATGTCATTGTTGGCCTGGAGCCAGCACAACCATCTGCCAGGTCTTAAGTCCTTCTCCCATTGTTATGTAAAGCCCATGTCTGCTCAGTTTTTTCTTTTGCAGGGACATAGCTGTAAAGTAGGATAAAAAAATTTGCCACATTAAAATTAATAAATGTTTAACTTTATGTCAACTGTAACTCAGCTCATATTTTGTCATACATAAAGTATAGTCAAGTATTTTAACTCTGCCCCCAATTTGTTCTATTTAATAGGTATATAATAATAGTACCTTTTGCATAGGTAACTTTTCAATACTCACTTGATGTTGGTGGAAATAAATGTGATGTTATATGTATAGCACTATACAAGATTTCTGGTACACAGTATGCCAGTGCAGTATAATGTTATGAACAATGTTATTAAGGATAATTTAACGTGATGACAATAACGAAGATAATGGAAACATGATTGAGGAACTTACTCTACTAAGCACTTATGATGTTGATATCCCTCTCTCTCTAAAATACAGTGGCATGTCAGTCCCAAGCCAAACCATAGCTCTCTATACGTAGTCTCCCACCTGTATCACAGTGTTCCAAGGACGTTCGCATCCATAATCTTCTTTATTCCTTATTGCTGACCTTCCTCGGCGGGCAGCGAGGGCTTAGCAATGTAACGTAGGAATAAAACACTGAAGGAATAAAGCTTGAGTCCCTATGATTTCCAACAAGTCTTTTAACTCTTTTTAAGGCTCAATTTGCTCACTAGTGAATCAGGAGAGAACTGCTTTGTGAAACCAAAAAGGAGGCTTGTGTGTCAAAGTGTTAAAGCACAGGGCCCCTCTAACCTGCCCTTATTTTGGGAGCTAAGGAAACAAACATTGACAGAAATGACCTGACATGTGCACAATCTCTCAGTTTACAAGAGGGAGAGGCAGGGCAGGAAATTGGGTCAGTGTGCCTTCCTTCGCCGAGCACAGCTTCCTGAACTGCTGACATTCCCTGCAGGCCCTTCACGGCAGAGACCCAGTAAGGAAAGACTGGGGCACACAGACCCCTGTGGACAGGGTTTTGTAAAGCAGACTTGGCCAGTAGAGCACTACATCCCCAGACCCAGAGGTCAGGCCATCACCTCTCTGTGGGAAGCGTGGCTTCCTGTATCGGCCTCTGTGCCAAGCCAAAGCCCTATGGGGTATTGCTACATTCCAATTTATGCTAGTGCAGTGGGCCTAAGGTTCCTTCTGATGCCCTTGAAGCCACTATGAGTTGGATAATTTATTTCTGCTTAGATTCAAGATAACAGTCACTACTATTCTTGAACGTTTCGTATTGGTACTTTACAACCACATTATCTCATTTAATTCTCACCACAGCCCTCTGAGGATGTAAGTGCTATTATTATCTCCATCCTTTTTAGGCCTTTATAGGTTAGCCTATCCTGCCAAAGTCATGCACCTACTACCTTTGTAAGCTATCTCAGAAACTAGTGCTCTTCATTACCCCATTGTTTCTCAAGAAATGGCCTGTGTAAACCATATATATCAAAATCACTTGATGTCCGTTTCCTCTCCCGACTTATGGAATCAGATGGGGGTGGGTGGGAACAGTGGGAACTCAAGAATCTGTATTTCAAGGAGGTCCACATTGATTCCCGTGGATATCCAAATTTGAGAGCCACAGGCACACTCCTCAGCCTTCTGGGTGCATTTCATCAAAAGACAGGCAAGGAAGGGAGCGATTTGACCTTCAACACCGATGGAACACATCTTTGGCATCATTTTAGAAAACAAAAGCCAGGTCCCTTTTCCCTCACAATTTTCTGAATAACCTACATAGGTTCTCTTCCGTGGGTTTGAGTGGGACAAGGTTGTTTCGTTCCTGTTGGTTGACAAGCATTTTAACATGAACATTTAATGGGCAGGACAACTAGCACACTTGCCTAACGTAATTTCAAGCTCTACTTTCGTTCTGGAGGGATTTGCCCTCCCTTAATGCATGTCTACCTCCTGTCCCAGTCCTTCCAGCAGCATTTTCCACACAGATAATGCCAGTTCAGGAGCCACTTGCTCCCAGCTCTCAGTTTAAGATAGCATTATTCTTATCTTGAGATTAGGTGTTTTTGTGCTGACGGAATGCCACTGGGTGTTGTCTGGATTTTTATTATTTCTTGTCAAGCCCTCCATGCCTTCTTGGTTAAAACCCATTGACAGAATCATTTTGGCTGATGTCATTCAGATGAATAATTCACCATTCCTTCTCTATTCTGTATTTTTCCTTCCAGCCTCTGATGTTTCCCAACTTGCAAAATATTTGGGTTCAGTTTTGTAATTGGGGTTTATTTAAACCAATTGGGGGAATAAAGGACTCAGCCATCAAGATGTACAATCTTGTTTTCTATATTTCTGAAAATTCTTGAACAGTGATTTCATAAACTAACATTATACATAATGGTGAAAGATGAAATACTTCCCCCCCCCAAATCAGGAACAAGACAAGAATGTTTCCTCTGAATCCTTCTGTAAAGCAAATAAAGAAATTCGTTCAGATTGGAAAGAAATGGGTCAGACCGCCTTTATTCACAGATAGCACAATATTGTATGTAGAAAGTTCCAAAGACTCTACAACAAACTACTAGAACTAATAAATTGGTTAAGTCACAAGATATGGGGAACATACCCATTATTATTATACTACTATTGCTAATAAAACAACTACACACTGTAAAACCTTTTCTACTATCTGAGAAAGTTTTTTGTCTTTGTCAATTAAAATTAAAACAACAAAAAGAACAATGTATTAGATCACCTCATAGACATAGTGACAGAATGCTGTGAGAGAATTAAAGAGGAGCACCAAGCAGTCAGACAAACTTCGAAGTTTGAGGGCATTGTCCTCAAGACTGAGATGATCAACTTCAAGTTGGAGGCTCCCAAACCACCCTCAAGTTCTACAGTTTCTTAGAGCGACTCAGCAGCCACAGAAAGCTATTATTCTCCCAGTTACAGTTTAATTACAGGAAAAGGATATGGATAAAAATCAACCAGAAGAAAAGACAGAGTCGGACAGTGTTTCAAATGTGAAGCTCCCATTGTCTTTTATCTGTGGAGCCAGGAAGTGCTACTCTCCCAGAATCAGTGTATGACAGTGAACATGGGGTACGCACCACCAACCAGGGAAACTCACTTAAGCTTTGGTGTCCAGAGTTTTCATTGGGACGTTATTATATAGGCATGACTGATTGTTTACATGATTGCTCCGTGGGTGAACCCAGTCTCCAATAATATTACATGATGCAAAGCTTTGACCCTAAGTCACATGGTTAGTCCTTGTTGTGGGGCCAGTTCCTACTCTATGATTGTTAGATGTGGTCAGCCTTATGCCATAATCTGGTGTGGCCAGCCCCTGCCCTACACAAAGATACTCCTATGACAAAGTGTCTCCTACAAGCTGAGGGCAAAGGCCAGGCCTTCTCTTTGAATGAAGCCAAATTCTTTTTTGTTTTAGTATGTTTTTATTCATTTCAGAGAGGAACGGAGAGGGAGAGAGAGAAACATCAGTGATGAGAGAGAATCATTGACTGGCTGCCTCCTGCATCCCCCCTCCCCACTGGGAATTAAGCTCACAATCCAGGCATGAACCCTGACCAGGAATCAAACTATGACCTCCTAGTTCATAGGTCTACGCTCAACCACTGAGCTGCACCAGCTGGGCAAATGACGCCAAATTCTTTAGTACACAAGACCTAACCAAGATTTGGAAGCCAGCAAAGGTTATGGTTAGGATTGAGATAGGTTAAAGTCTTACTGAAGTCTGTGAACAAATCTGGGAAAAGCCACACTGGACTTATTTGTTACTATTATTGTATATGTTTTTAAAAAGAATCATATTCCTGAATATTTAAATATGAATGGTAATGATTTTTACCATTAGACTTTTGTGTCATCCTGAATACCTCTTCTTTCTTTTCCTGTTACCTCCTTATGAATATTTCATGTTTTCCTAAAATTAGAGGATTTTTAAAGATTGTAAGAAAAACTGAACTGAAGGTTAAAAAAAAACACATAAAAAATACATTGAAGAAAGTAAAAGAATGGCCAAAATCAGGTTTGGGGTTTTATCTGTTTTCAGTAATCCATGCTTTAGTCTATAGTGCTGTAGATAATTAAAAGTTATCTTGAGATTGGTTTTTGTAAATGCTTCATTGTACCTGATTTTTACAAGATAGTCATTTAGCAGAAGAAATGTCCAAATAATTCTCTATTTCAGCAGGAATAGGCAAGGAAAAAAGATCTAACCCTTGAATTATTTACTTAGATGAACAGAAATACCCCCACCCCCACTCCCTTTTTTTTCTTTTCTTTTTGAAACAATGGCTATGCAAGATTTAGCCATTAAAGGGTTAGGGTAAGATGAAAATCCTCTCAGCAATAGTTGAAATCTGAGAAAATCTATCAAGGAAATTAAACACTTGATAAAAAAAAAGGGGGGGGTGGGGGGGGTTATTGGTGAGAGCTGAGATTAAACAGCAGAGTCATCTGAGGAGAGGACTCAATTATAAGAAGCAGGCAGTTAATATCCTCTCTGGGGTCTGCTTTTCCTCAAGATGTCTCTGTGGGGAAATGCGATAGTTTCCATTTTTTTCACTTATATAGGAATAAGTGCCTTACCTTTGAAAAATGTGAAGAAAACTATAAAATTAAAAAAAAATCAGAACCAAGAAGAAACAATTTAGAAGTATGTTTCCAGTACAAGAGAAAGTACCACTCCTAATCAGGATCCAAGATATTTTAAAAGTATACTTCTGTTAAATTTTATTTTGCACCCAGAGCTACAAAAATAAACCAAAAGCAAATAATAGTGACTCACACTTCTTGCATGAAGCTAAGCACTTCCATCCATTTGAACACTTTAGCTCATAAGTTATTTGAATCCTTCTTTCTTAGTAACACATCACATGGCTCTGAAGAGAAAGAACCACTTCCCATGCTGTGTTTCCCTATTGAAAAGAAGGAGAACAATTGAGTCAAAATATTGCCATCATTATCATTACCTACCATCAGCATTATCGACACAACTACCACATATCAAGTGCCAACTATGTGCAGGCATTATACCATATACTTTCTCTTTTTTTAATATATTTTTATTGATTTCAGAGAGGAAGGAAAAGGGAGAGAGAAATAGAAACATCCATGAGAAAGAATCATGAATCACCTGCCTGATGCAAGTCCCCCACTGGGGATCAAACTCACAACTAGGGCATATGCCCTTGACCAGAATCCACCCTGGGACCTTTCAGTTTGCAGGCCAATGCTTTATCCACTGAGCCAAACTGGCTAGGGCTATACCATATACTTTCCATACTTAATTTAATTAATTCTTATAAAAGCATTAAAGGTGAAGGTATTATATTCACTTGATAGAAAAACCTTTCACTCAGAGAAGTCACATCTGTTAAAAAAAAAAAAAGTTAAAACCTAATTCCGTTGGGTTTTAGATGCCTCTATTCTTTATCCCTACCCCAGTGGTTCAATGGTTTAACATTTCCTACAAGCAATTGTATCTGTACTGCAGCTTGTGTCCAGGACTGACACTCATCATATGTGTGCCCAGGGTTAGCTCAGTGCCTAGAAAGAGTGCACTGTCTCTGCCATGTTTATAGGCCTAGAATTAACAAAATATGGGTCCCCACAACTCAATGGGGAATGGGTCGGGTGATATAGATCAACTTAACTTGACTGTGACGATAATTCTGATTTATTTGGGTCCCAGCAGCAAGCCAACTAATCCCTGAGCTAGGCTGGATGAGCCACTTGGTCCTGAGCCAATTCCCTGTCACACTCTATCTCAATACCATATGTCAATAATAGGTACTTAATACTTGGTAATATTCAAAATTCTAATGTTATTTCAAGTCCAGCATGCTTTCTACCACCTCATACATTCATTCAGCTAAGTATACAAACAAAAATATTCCATTGATATATTTAGTCCAGAACTCTTTGGTGGCATGAAACAAAACCCAATTTTTGCATAGGAAAACAAATTAATATGTTGTCTCACATAGCTAAATCATGAGAAAGGCAGACCATAGCTGGTCTGAGGAAAGACTGAGTCCAAAGGCTCTGGCACCCCCCGGATTGTCTGTCTCTTCAAGGAAGACACTGGTGGCTCCAGGCCCAAGGGCCACAAGCAGAAAGGAGCTTGTGGGTATGAATCTCTGGAGCTCCACTTTGAGAAATCCGGAAGGAGTTGCAACGTTCTAACTTGGATCATGTGCCAATCTCTTGGACCAATCACCGGGGCCAGGGAGGCAGCCACAGGGTTGGTGGTAAGCACAAAACAATCCTCCTTAGTAAAGTTGACAATCAGCTCCATTGAGAACATTTTCATAATGCACACTTTAAAAAAGAAAGTATTCTTACAAATTGTTCTGCCATCCAAATATGCAATAGCTTGGAAAAGAGCATTTAGAAAACACAAAGAAAAATTAAAGCAACTAGAACAGTGCAAGTTTTATATGGCTCTGATTTTACACTTTTCTTGCTGCATCATCAAAGTCAAAAATCTGTTCCTTCAGCTGGCTCCATTGCTTGGGATTTAAAGAAATACCTTTTCTTCCTAATGTCATTTCACCTTTTGGATTCGTCCAGTATTCTCTAATATAATTAGGACTTTTCCTTTAAAGCCCCGAACGCTGAAGTACCTCATTTCCCTAATCTGAAGCATGTTATCATTTCTGCTGTTGACAGGGCCTTGCTATTGTACCAGTCTTTTGCTTCTTTACAGGTTTTTCTGAACTAACTTGTTTTTCTCTTTAACTTTTTGTCAACGTCACTGTCAGAAGAGCTTGAAGAAACAAGTTCCTTTGATGAGGATATTGCTCTGCCCCTGCCCTGAGCAGCCCTGTGCCCCCTCGCTGATTGGCTACTGACCCAAATGAGCTTGCTTCCCAAGAGGAGGAGATACAGACAAAACTCTAAAAGTGTCCCTCTTGAATCATGGATAAAATCCATTTTTAACAAAAATATGTAACTCCTATTACCTTAGTGCATATAAATAAAATCACTTGTGAGAGCAGAGATATGAGAAAGTATATAGCATGGGGTCTGATCATAGAAAGTACGTAGTACATCTCTGCTAGATTTGAATTCAAATCTTCCTTGAAAATCAAAGCACACTTTTGTTTGGGTTGGCCTTTCATGTTGTGGCCCCCACAAACAGCGACCGTTTCCTGCTAAAGTGGGCTGGGTCTCCTGACTCTCAGTGGAAACACATGTTACAGATGTTCCTTACAGAATGGGTTTTGTGACAGGAGAGGCAGCTAGAAGGTAGCTTGAGGTGCCTGAGTTCTCTGTGAAAAATGAGCCCTGATACTTTGGCAAATCTTTTTAGTTCACTGGGCCTCAATTTCTTCATTGGCAAAACTCCCTACCAATATCTCCCTGCAATAAAGCTGTAGGAGGAGGATTGAATTAGATAACATCTAGCTAACAAGCTAGCTCATATCAAGCACTGAAATAATGGAATTTCTTCTCTTTCTGGGAAAGGATTGCATTGCGCCAGACCTCAGGGCAGCAATACCCAAAGAGAGTCTAGAACACCCGCTGAGACATCCAGCATGAAATAGTTAAAGCAACAAATGACTCAAAGAGAGAAAGGTGGGATGCAGTTCTTCATTGTCCTTTTCTTAAACAAGCAGAGCTAGCTTCTCTCTGCTTCTATCAAGTTGCAAAATTGTTATTTTCAAATATATTGAATTGTGCCTACTGAGAAAAACAAATCATTTTTTAAAACTTGGGTTTGTATGTGTACACGTGATATGATGCCGGTGAAAAGTATTCAGCTACTGAGCTTGGAAAGCGTGTGCTTTTAAAAAGCATTCTGGACACATTGCTGACTGTTACATATATTCATTTGTTCATTCATTTATACTTTACACTTGTTCTAGAAATAAGTTTTTTAAGATCTCGTCACTGGTAGTTGCATTTCTTCCTTTCCCAAAACTGGTATTAACCTCTTTAACCATTCCTCATTAATGTGTTCCAAAGTAGTTTCCTATTGTCCATTATAGTGTAGCTCGTGTACCTGTGCTTAATGCATGCTCTGACTATGAGAACGCCTTCTGGCCCATGGAAACCCAAAGGTAGCACAAATATTCATAGCACGTGGCCCTTGGAAAGTACCTGGTCTGGAGCTCTAAGCCAACTCGGGAATAGTTTGATGTAATTCAATCTCTTGGAAACAATGTCTAATATAATTGCCTTAACATTATAATACTGATTAGTTAATTGCTATAGAAATAATATTTGTTGAAGAGATTAAGTTATTCTTTTTATTTTAATGGCCTTTCAGGGCTCTAGGTCAATTGCTGGTGAAATACAGGACTGCTGCGCAGTAATTTGACACCCAGGCTTAATGAGTTTCTTGGGGAAATTATTACAAGATAGCATAAACCTAAGCAGCAACCCTCATTTTTAAAAACATATATCAGATGATGTTTATTTTCTTGGGCCATCCATTCCCTATCATTGTATCTCATCTCTGAGGTACACATTCCCTAGAACCGAATATTCATAACCATTATAATGTTAAAACACACACCGGAGCAGGGTCCAGCATGGGTCTCCAAACTGTACTAAGAACATATCACGATATTAACTATTTTTAATTTTTTGAGGAACCTCCATACTGTTTTCCATCATGACTGAAAAATTACATTCCTGCTAATAGTGCACAAGAGTTCCCTTTTCTCCACATTCTCACCAACACTTGTTATCCCTTATTTTCTTTTATTTTTTTAAATTTTATTTTTCAATTACAGTTTACATTGAATACTATTTTGTATTAGTTTTAGGTGTACAGCACATACTACTTTGTGTTAGTTTTAGGTGTACAGCACAGTGGTTAGACAATTATATACTTTACAAAATGATCCTCCCAATTTTTCAACTAGCCACTTGGCACCATACGTAATTATTACAATATTATTTATATTTACTATGCTGTATTTTACTATATCCCCATGACTATTTCGTTACTATCAATTTGTACTCTTTCATTATGTTTAAGTCTAATTCATTTTGAATTAATTTTTGTGGTGTTAAACAAGGGTCCAATTTTATTTGACAGCATCTGAAGATCCAGTTTTCCCAACACCATTTATTGAAGAGACTATTCTTTATCCATTAAGTATTCTTGACTCCCTTGTAATATCAGTTGACCATATATGCAGGAATTTATTTCTGGGTTCTCTATTCTATTGGTCTATGTATCTATTTTTATGCTGTTTTAATCACTGGTAGGACTTACAAAGCAATATAACCCTTGAAGGGTCATTTTGTAAGCTTCCCCACCACAGGAGAACAAAGACTAGGAAGACTTGTCCAAGCTCCCCACCACAGGAGAAGGAATGCCAGGAAAACTTGTCGGACAGGAAATGCCTGACACCAGGAATCAAACCATATAAGGAACTAAAACTGCCCAGAAGCACCTAATCCCACATTCACATTCTAAGCCCATCAATCAAACTTTTAGGGGTTTAGGACCCACCGACAAAAGTTTCTTGTCAGTGTCTGCATATACATTGACAAGACTCCAGCTTGTAGGTGCTACCATCATGGACCCAATCCAAACCTCTTGGCTAGGTGCTGGGTAACCCTTCCATTTGGATGCCCCACCCACCCATCCCCTTTTTCTTAAATAAATTCAATTTTTTGTAATCACCTAAAATGGCTATTTAGCCCGCCCTCTGATGGACGCAAGAGGCCACATGCTGACCTGACAAGTTCAGGGAAGGACTGCATGGTGATCTTGTCAACTCAGAGACCTAAAGGAAGCACAAAAAGGATGGTCTGAATTTAAGCTTTAACTGAACGCAGTTTTGGTGGGCAGTTGCGTCCTAGGCCGGTATCTTCACTGACAAGGTCAACCTTTACCTTAACTGAGCCTATTTGTCTTTTTGACTCTATGCTAACATACCCTTGAAATGTCAGGGTAACTTGTAATTTCCCCTTTTCTGGAGCCCCTGGGGCACAACCAAATGTGCTGGGCGCCAGGACAGATACCCCAAATTCCTTCATTATCATATTAATTGTTCTTGCACCCACTTAAGTATGTGTCCATCATTTTACTTTTTATCCAATCCCAGGGTTTACCCCCCACCCTTCACACGCCTCCCCGCCTCCTTAATCTATCACCAATAAACTTCATGTAACCCACCTATGTCCCTCCTTTGATTGCAATGTATAAATACAAATGTAACCCACCATTCTCCAGAGCATTATCTCAATTCATTGAGGTTCCGCTTCCTGGCATATGTACACAGTTTGGCTTAAATAAACTCACAAAAATTCTATACAGGTTTCAATGTTTTTTATGTTAACTTCTCATACCACCTTTTTTTTAACTTTTTGATCACTGTAGCTTTGCAGTATACAGGGTGGGGGCAAAAGTTATGGGACATAATGCAATACCTAAAAATAATAGAAGAATAAACTGTTTTCTGCATTCACAACTGTAAATCTACTTTTGCCCCTCCCTGTAGTTTGCAGTCAGGAAGTGTGATACCCTGTCTTTCTCAACATGACTTTGGCTGTTCAGGGTCTTTTGTGGTTCCATTCACATTTTAGGATTGTTTTCTCTATTTATGTGAAAAATGCTACTAGAATTTTGATAGGGTTGTTTTAAATCTATAGATAGCTTTGGGTAGTATGGATATTTTAACAACATAATTTGTTTTGATCCATGAACACGGGATATATTTCCACTTGTTTGTGTCTTCTGCAATTTCTTTCACTAAAATTTTTCATCAATTTCTTTCCATAATTTTTGTTCTATAGGTCTTTTCCTTGGTTAAATTTCTTCCTAAGTATCTTATTGTTTTTAATGCTTTGAAAATGAGATAGTTTCCTTTTTCAGATGTTTCATTGTTTAGTCCTGGCCCAGCTCTGAAAGCCATGCCCTATTGTGCCAGACTCCAGTCCACATAATCATGTCTGTTCCCAATCACTTCCTCCTTCTTCCTAGCAGAGCCACTGAAATTGTCTCTAATACTTTTTGCTTTGCAAAGAACACTGCCTTCTAAAACTCTAAATGTCACACTGTTACTTTTATTTTTTTCTTACTTTCTTTCCTTCCATAGCAGAATATTAAGGATTTATCAAAAAGGTAGAAGAAAGAAATGGTCAATTTTTAAAAGCTCAAATATCCATTTCCTTCAACGGTTCATGAAAATACTTTCACTGTTAAGCCCTAAATGAGGAAAATAAAATCAATGTGTTACATTTTCTCATAAACTAAATGTGTTATTTTTTTAAAGGACTAGCTTTTATTAGTATTCAGAATATTTTCTTACTATTTATCTAATACTAGAGGCCCGGTGCACGAAATTCATGCACAGGGGGTGGGGGTGTCCCTCAGCCCAGCCTGCACCCTCTCCAATCTGGGACCCCTCAAGGGATGTCTGACTGCCCATTTAGGCCCCATCCTGGTAGGATCGGGCCTAAATGGGCAGTCCGACTTCCTTTTCACAATCCAGGACTGCTAGCTCCAAACTGCTCACCTACCTGCTTTCCTGATTGCCCCTAACCGCTTCTGCCTGCCAGCCTGATCACCCCCTAACCACTACCCTGCCAGCCTAATTGACGTCTAACTGCTCCCCTGCCAGCCTGTTTGCCCTCAACTTCCCTCCTCTGCCAGCCTGGTCATCCCTAATTGCCCTCCCCTGCAAGCTTGATCTCCCCCAACTGTTCTCCCTTGCAGGCCTGGTCCCTCCCAACTGTCCTCTCCTGCTGGCCTGATCACCCACAACTGCCCTCTTTTGTAGGGCCTGGAACCTCCCACTGTCTTCCCCTGCTGGCCATCTTGTGGTGGCCATCTGTGTCCACATGGGGGCAGGATCTTTGAACACTTGGGGGCAGCTCTCTTGTGTGTTGGAGTGATGGTCAATCTGCGTATTACTTTTTTATTAGATAGAATAGAGGTCTGGTGCATGGGTGGGGACCGGCTGTTTTGCCCTGAAGGGTGTCCTGGATCAGGATGGGGGTTCCCTTGAGGTGTGGGGTGGCCTGGGCGAGGGGCCTGTGGTGGTTTGCATGCCATCCATGCCCCCCAGCGACCCAAATGGAGGCCCTGGGATCTGATTTATTTATGTTCATAATTTATGTTCTACAATTGAAACTTTGTAGCCAAGCCTTCTGCTCGCTCTGTGGTAATAGCCATTTCTGTTTGAAACTTTGTAGCCTGGAGTGGAGACCTAGGCTAGGGCTGCAGAAGTTTGGCTTCCTCCATCGCCCTGGCAACCCTAGCCTCTGCTCTCTCCAGCTCCGTGGCTGCCGCCATTTCTGTTAGGATTATGTATCTTCTATAATTGAAACTTTGAGTGGAGGCCTAGGCCAGCAAGGGCAGGTGGAAAGCTTGGGTTCCTCCATTGCTGGGGAAACACAAGCCTCCCTCCTGCTCTCAGTGGTGGCAGCCATCTTGGTTGGGGTTTATTTGTATAATTTGCTCCTGATTGGCTGGTCGGCGTGGCTGTGGGCATGGCTTGATTGGAGGTATGGTCAATTTGCATATTACTCTTTTATTAGATAGGATTAAAATATCTTTCTTTTATGAAATGGTGATGACAGCAACTGGTGATTTTTTCTCAATGTCCTCTTTTGCCAACTATATGTTTGCCTTGTTTCCATCACCAACATCTCACCTCTCCCTATAATTTAACTGTTCTGGAAATTGCTACACTAACATATGCCTTTTTTCTTATTGTTAATAAATTTGCTTATTTTCCCTTTAGATTTTCCTTGTTGCTATTTATAAAACCTGATCAAATAGAATAAAATCTCTAAATGTCTTTGAAATTGCAACTGCAACTTGAACAGGCAGGATATTTATAAGCAGGGAAATGTTGACAGTACAAGCACTCTTTAAAATGTGTTCTCTGATGCCTGGCCAGTATGGCTCAGTGGTTGAGCATCAACCTATGAACTAGGAGGTCATGGTTCAATTCTCAGTCAGGGCAAATGCCCAAGTTGTGGGTTCAATCCCCAGTGTGGGGTGTGCAGGAGGCAGCTGATCAATGATTCTCTCGCCTCGTTGATGTTTTTATCTCTCCCTTTCCCTTCCTCTCTGAAATCAATAAAAATATATGTTAAAATGTTCTCCGAGAAGAGTGAAAATGCTGCCTGCTGAGATACCGCACACCAAACATGATTCTGAATTACACCCAGTCAGGATTATAAAAGCCAAACTTGATGCCATCGATGTGTTAGCTCTCTTATACGAAGTGACTTTCCAATACCAGAAGCATGCACTGAACATAATTGAAACCAAATTATTCTTACACCTTATGCAAAGACCTTCAAGAAGAAATAAAAAATTTTAAATCTAGTTTAATTAGTAAACTATTTGAAAGAAGAAACTTAGGTGCAGGCATTCATTCCTATAGTATAATTTTAGAAACGAAAAGAGCTTCCATTCCCTAGTTTATCTCCCTGGCCAACCTATAAGAAAACACAGCTCAAGGAAACTTCCAACGGCAAGACTCCCAGCTCTGCTTGCTTCTGTAGAAGTGACTTTCTTCTGACATTACCCAGGGAGCCTAGGTTTTCTGCTCTGGACTCACAGTCACCCCCCAGCTCTCCTCCTGCAGCCCCCTTCTCTCAGTCGACGGCAACATCCACCATCAGACCTGAAAGAATACTTATAGGACAATGAGAGGAATCTCAGTGTCAAAAAATAGATTCAAACATGGTAACTACTCCAAGAATGAATAGTTTGATCCTTGATTCATGTTCCACCTAATATCCCATCCTTTCCCCCAGAGTCAAGCTTTTTCAATCATTTCCAGCCCTTGTTCCTCATGAACTCGGGCTTCTTCTGCCAGGCCCAGCAAAGACCACCAGGGAGAGCAACCCTGCCATTCATGTCTCAGCTCCCTTCCCCCCAATCCTACCCAACTCTGAGTGTAGGCCATTTCCACCTGGTTCCCTACAACCAGTGGTATGCTGCAGCTGGCTCAGGCTGTCTCGAGAGAGCTGATTGTACAATTTTCAGGAATGTTGCATAGTAGGTATTAAAATAGTTATTATTAAATGTTAAAGCATATAAACTTATAATTAAGAAAGTTCTATAAAAACAAAGGTAGTAAGTAATAAAAACTCATCACTACTTAATTATTTTACCCTACTATTTTCTATGTACTGAAGATTCTTTTTTTAAAAATATTTTTAATTGATTTTTTTACAGAGAGGAAGGGAGAAGGAGAGAGAGTTAGAAACATCAATGAGAGAGAAACATTGATCAGCTGCCTCCTGCACACCCCCTACTGGGGATGTGCCCGCAGCCAAGGTATGTGTCCTTGATCGGAATCGAACTTGGGACCCTTCAGTCCGCAGGCTAGTGCTCTATCCACCGAGCCAAACCGGTTTGGGCATGTATTGAAGATTCTTTATGTCTATTATGTCTATACGGAGGGAACACTATATCAGTGTGTGTTACTGGGCATCTCTTCCCAAGACTGAGTGCGGGACATCACAATGGGAGCTTGAAGTCTGTCCTGGGAGTACTTGTATCACTGCTACAAATCACGGTTATTCCCATTGCACCCTCTGAGGCAGTTTTGAGGCTCTTACTAGCATACCATTGTGCAACATGACGGGAAAACCCACCTATTCCCTCCCCGGTGCCTGCAGAGAGCCACGGAGCCTTACATCTTGGTCCCAGTATAAATTCAGACTGATCTGTTTCAGCTGGGCTCACGGGACTGCTCTGCAATCTTACTATGGTCCCCTGGTCAGTGTTCCCCTCCATACCCCAGACCCTTTCTTTTTCTGACCTTGTTCATTTCCCTCCAACATCTAACCCTCTCCCTCCTTATGCTCAGAGGACAACTTACACTCCCACTTCACAGAGAAAACAGAAGCCAGCCAAGGAGCACTCCCTCAACTTCCTGGCTCCAAATCCAAAGTGAGTCATCTGCACTCTGCCTTTTCCTGTTACCACAAAAGATATCCCTCCTTCTAAGGCTTACCTTTCCACCTGAACCCTGGTCCCAGACTCTCTGCCTCTCTAGGAGCTCCCCTCTCCAGAGAACCCCATCTTCCGACCTTGTATTTCCCCCTCTCTGTTGTCTGCACACCATGCAGCATTCTAACTTCTGCAGTTCTCTCCTAAGCAAACGAACTTTCCCAGTCTCATGTCCTCCTATCTTGCCTTTCCTCTTCCCTTCGTTTCAGAGCCAGGCTTGAAAACATGTCCACACTCCTCTGGTCTACTTCTTTTCCTATTTCCTCTAGAGCCAGGCTTGAAAACATGTCCAAACTCCTGTGGTCTACTTCTTTTCCTCTCTCTCTCCCTTCAGAGCCAGGCTTGAAAACGTGTCCACACTACTCTGGTCTACTTCTTTTCCTCCCTCTCTCTCCTCAAACTGATGCAAACTGCTTTCCCATCCAGTCCACTGAAATGCTGTTGCTAAGACCACCAATAGCCTCCAAGTTACTAAGTCAAATGGAAAGGTCTCCGTTTGCATTTTACTTGATTTCTCTACAACACTTGAACTGGTTTGACCCTCCACAATATTTTGGCCACTCCCTTTCGAAATGCCTTCTTTCCTTGGCCTCTGGGACATCACCCTCCACTGCCTTTCCCCATACTTCTATGGCCACCACCACCATTTCTCAGTCTTTGCAGTTTCTTTTCTTCTTTTTGGGAGGGCAAGGGGAAAAAATCTAGAAAGCCAAATTTCCTTGATAAAGCTGGCACTGATTTTTCTATATTACTCTCCTCTTACTGTGGTTGTCATCAGCAGCACACCAACCACCAGCCCTTCCACACACCAGCGTGATAGGAGGGGGAAAAAAATCTAAAATGTGTCTGTATTATGAGTAAGTAATGGAAGGAAGCAAGGAAGATAATTAACATTTATTGACATTTATTTTTAAATGTCAGACATTATGTTAGACTTATTTATGTATTTTATTCTATTTAATATCCATAATTATACTGTAAGGCAAATATTATCAACTTCATTTTATAGAAGATGAAATTGTCTAAACAGCCAATAACCAGCGAGCAAGTGAGTAGCAGAGATGGAATTTAAACCTACTTCTTCTGACTCCTAGGACAGTGCTCTTTCCAGAGATAACATATCCGGTTGCTCTTGGTTTATAGAGATTCTGTGGAAAACAAGTAAATACTTGTTTGTGCTAGCTTTGGGGGAAAATGCCCCACAGTTGTTCAAAAGGAATGGGTTGGTGGTCTGACTTGATGGCCTCCAGACAAGACTTACCAGCCTGGCAATAACTCACCGAGGATTTCACAGGCAGGGTTTTCAGTCCTGCAGGTGGAGAAACTTCTTGCCAGAGCACCCAGAAACCAGTAACGACCAGGGGACACTCATACCACTGGACTCAGGAGACTGGCACATAAAGCAGACTGCCAATTTATGTAACTATCAACATTCTCATATTCACTCACTAGTACGTTCTGATCCTGTAAAAAATATCTCCATGAGAAGTAAATTTTTAATCAGCAGATTACTGAGCAAGAAATCAGAGCCAGGTGAATTACACTTATTTTCTTTCTTGCTGAAGCAATGGAATTTCACTTTGCTAACTGAAGGGAGGGTGGGGGAACAAATGTCAGGTACCCTTTACCCTGGTTTGCCTTAGACTAGAGACCCCTGGCAAGTTCCCACTCTGTGAGCCTCCAGGTTAATCACCCACCCCTCATTTGCTTACAAGATGGGATAGTTTTGCACCATTCAGATGATTTAAATTTGGGCTGAAAAACAGCACAAATGCCAGCTTGTGGCTTACAAGTTCTCATACAAGGGCCCTCTTCTTTTCCCCAGCTGCTCAGAACCAGGGCAATTTTCCTGTTTACTCTAGCAGTGAGGGTTAGGGGAGTTGCTTCTGGGTCATCCTATCCTGGAGTCTAGCCCCTTTGAGTCCCAACTTTGTTGGGAAGCAGGGGGTTTCCCACTAGACTCCCTACCTTGAACGTCCATACCCAAAACTACGCAAATTGCCCCTCAATTTTTCTTCTTTCAGCAAGCACCCTCAGAATATAAGTAACTTTGGTTCTTAGCAACTCTCGGGACTCCTACCTTCACTTAGATTTTGGGCTGATAATTTCTTTAAATGCTTTTAAGGTGCTTTATTTAAAAAAAAATAAAAAATAAAAAAACTCCCACATATTTTATTCATCATTTTTAGTTGTTCTTAGCAGGAGGATTGGTTCAAATAACCTGTCATTATAAGACTAGTAGTTACATATAACAAGTGCTCATTAAAAGTCCATGAATACCTTGTCCAGATGGATAACTGCTCAAACCTGAGCGCCACAGAATTGGCATGTGTTCAGAAGTTTGTCTGCAAATGTGCTCTTGCACTGTCTACATCCTTTGCTAGAAATGCAGATCTGGAGCCTGTCCTTGGCCTACTGATTAGAATTTCGGGGATCAAATGAGATGTGCATTTTAATAAGCTCTGCAGGTAATTCTTATGTGCACCGAAGTTTAGAACAATCGGACTAAGGCATAGTTCCAAATTACATCTCATACATTCCCAGAAAGGCCTCATTTCTAAAGCCTTCTTACATGCAATATGCATTAGCAAAGCATTCATTTATAGGAGAGAGATTATTTCTCATCACATCTTTTCATTTTATTCATATTTATAATACATATTCAAAACAAAGTCTTAGTAGCATACTTAAATTACCATAAAAAGTGTATAGAACTTTAAAAATCCTAAGAATGTTTGACAGCATAACCTTCATAAAAATCTAGAAACCGGAAATCCAATTATCAATTGAATGGGGGAATTTAGACCACCAACTGTAATTTAAATCACAAATCCAGTATTCCTAATCAGCATAAACCCTTTTACAGTTGCAACAAAATAAAACAAAACAAAAGGTAACAGAAAACAAAAGGCACTTTTTTTTTATAGATGAAAGCATTATATAGTCTATAGATTATATTTTTCTATATAGTAGTTTCCTTTGTTTATTTAATACCACAAAGCACCATTAATTTCTTTATATGAGATCTTTCAGAAAATTATATTCATATAACTTCTGATTCCAATGGAAGTCTAACTTTGGAAAGAACAATAAAAAAATGGTAATTTATTATAGCCTAAAAATATCCTTATTAGCACTTATTTTTTTTCTTAGTTTGGAAATTCATATGTGACAAAATAGCATAGAAATATTAATAGTAGGATCTAAGAAGCAGTATACAAGCATTCACTGTAATATTCTTTCAATTTTGTTTTATGTTCCAAAATTTTTATGACCACATATTTATGATAAAGGGGGGTCAATAACCACATGTAACTAATCCCTGCCTATTGGTCAGCAGCAGCTCTGCCACATGTCCTGCAGCGCTACACTGCTCCGCACCCTGGGACATACCTGTCCTACACCCCCACCCCCCAACCTTGTTCACCAGACTAAAGTCTACGCTACCTTCATGACTCAGTTCAGAGGTCAGGACTTTTCTGATACCCCTACCCCAACACAGTCTGGACATGGTATCTTTCTACTGTATTGCTTCAATAGGTTTTATTTTCTTAATCTTTATTGTTGAAATATTACATATATGCCCTTTTCCCCCCCATTGGCCTTTTCTAGACTGCCCCCTCACCCCTACATTTGTTAATGACTCAGTGAATGAAAGTTGCTTTCAAAGAAGATTAGCCAAGAAAATGAATGACAAAGCACATACACAACTCTAATAGTTCATATTTTTTTCAAAAAGGGTTTGTAAAATAAAGAACATGTTTATTAATTTTCCACAAAACAAAGACAATCTTGTATTAGAGGAGAGGAAACCATATATGGGGACCAGTTTTGAGTCAAGCACTATGATGGGCAAGTACGTTTTAATGCAATGACTTTTATTTTTTATTTATATTATTATTATTATTTTAAAATATGTTTTTATTGATGAGAGAGAGAGAGAGAGAGAGAGAGAGAGAGAGAGAGAGAGAAAGAAAGAAACATTAGGCATGTGTTCTGACTGGTACTCGAACCAGTGACCTTTCTGAGCATGACACAATACTCAACCAACTGAGCCACACCAGCCAGGGCTGCAGTGACTTTTATATGCTTACTAGAGACCCAGTGCATAAAATTCGTGCATGGGTGCAGTCCCTAGACCTGGCTGGCAATTGAAGCATGAGTGTCTGGAGTGGAAGAGCATGTCCCAGCTGACCTCTGGACCCTGGGCAGCACCTAGGCTCCGGGTCCCTGCTCTCTCCCCTCTGCCTGTGTCATGGTGCCCAAGTCCCCACTCAGAGATGCAGTGGATGCAGCTAGATGCCGTGGGCTGGGGCACAGCATGGGCCTCTGGGCCACCCAGCAGTGCTGCACAGAAGCTGAGCAGACAGCATGCTCTCTTCCCGTCGGCCTTGCAGACCAGCTCCTGCATGAACCCACAGGGAGCCTGACCAGCCCCTGTGGTCCCAGTGGCTACAGCCCAGCTCACCAGGAAGAGGCTGTATGGATGCAGGGCAGGTTCCTCACAGGTGCCCGGCACCTGAGTGTGCGGGCTTCCCCAGCACGCAAGCCCTGGTCTCCCAGGGCAGGGTAACAGGGGGAGTGAGAGCGAGCTCCATGGATATCTCGCATTCTCACTGCACCTCCATTCCGTCACGCCCGCTCTTAGGTAGCTGGTGAGAGATTACAGCGTATTGCTGATGCCGCCATGTTCCACGCCACCCCCTGGTGGTCAGTGCACATCATAGCAAGTGGTCAAACTCCAGGTCGAACTCCCGGTTGAATGACCACCCGAGGGGACAATTTGCATATCAGGCTTTTATTACATAGGATTATATTCGTTTCCTATGGCTGCTTGGTAGCCTAAGCCAGTGGTCAGCAAACTGCGGCTTGCCGCTCTGTCGACTAATGAGTTTGCCAACCACTGAACTAGACTCTCAATTCCAATAATTACAGGCTGTTGTTCTTTGATTAAGCCCCTATCCCATTGGTCTGCAAACTCATTAGTCAACAGAATGGCAAACTGCAGCTCTCGAGCTGCATGTGGCTCATGAGTTGCAGTTTGCTGACCACTGGACTAAACCAACACATTGATTCTTTTAGGATTTGAAGGTCAGAAGTCCAAAATCAGTTTCACTGAGCCAAACTACATTGTTGGCAGAGTTGGTTTCTTCTGGGGGCTCCAGCAAAGACTCATCTTTTTTCAGCTTGCAGTGGCTTCCTGTCTTCCTTGACTTTTGGGCTTTTCTCATCCTAAAAGCAGCACTCCAGCCTCTGGCTTCAGAACCACATGTGCTGTAAAACTTTTCTTTCTGTATCTTGTAAGTCTTAGAATACTTTAGGGCTCACTCTGATCATTCAATATCCTTTCCCCACCTTAAAATTTTTAATTGAAGCATGCCTGCAAGTTCTATATAAGGTAACATTCACAGGTTCTAGGGATTATTTATTTATTTATTTAAAAATATATCTTATTGATTTTTTTACAGAGAGGAAGGGAGAGGGATAGAGAGTTAGATACATTGTTCAGCTGCCTCCTCTTGCACACCTCCCACTGGGGATGTACCCACACCAAGGTACATGCCCTTGACTGGAATTGAACCTGGGACCTTTTGGTCCGCAGGCCGACACTCTATTCACTGAGCCAAACCAGTTAGGGCTTTAGGGATTATTTATGACTTAAGTATATTTATTCAGCCTACCACACTGATTTTTTAAAAAATTAAAATGTAGGCATGGTTACTTTATTCTTAAAGTCTACAACACTCTGAATTTTTAATGTTCTTTTCGATACATGTATTTGCAATATGGACAAGTAATAATATAAACATTACAAACAATACAAGTATAGACTAGCTCAAATGGACATACATATATTTCAGAATGTTTCGTAGACAGGAATTTTGTGAGCCTACAAATGCAGACAGGATTTTAAGATCAGGGTATATATTAGGTCATGACTGACTTCCCCCTACCTCTAGGCCCCAATCCCAATCCCCCTAATCCCCACCTCTCACCCCCCAAAACCCACATACAGAGTACTGCTCTCCTATTAACAGGAGCAAATTCTGCAGCCACATTTAGTTTATGAGACTCTACCCACAGTTGATTAGGTGAGAAATAAACACATCAAGCTAGGCCAATCAGGTTCTTTCTTCCAAGGAATACATAATTTTACACTCAGATGTGCTAATGCTAATCTTAGCTGGCACCTAAACTCATGTGCAATCCCTCCCCTTATATATCAAAAAGCTGAGGAAAATGTTCTACAGAAAGAGAAGAATGCAACAAATATTTATAATCTTCCAACAACTCCCTCATCTTCCTCTCTTTCTTTTTCTTCTTTTTTTCCCTTTGTATCAGTTATTTTGAGCATATATCTGTTATTTGCAGTGAAAAAATTCTTTATTGAGACAGGGTAGAATCTTTATGCCATTAAAATAGTGGGCAATGCTTGTCGATTTATGCTTCAAAATGTAGAAATTTCATGTAGATGGAATCTTAGCTTTCATGAAACAAACTAATTCATATTTGAAGTTTTTCATATTTTTTAGGGTAAGCTATTTTACAATGAATTTCTATGTAGAATTGCATTTTTAAGGAATAATGTAAAGATCCCAAAAAGAAAATTTTTGTTATTATTTTATCTTCTGACACCAGATATTAAAATCTGAACCAATGATCAACAAGTTATGGTATTAAACCAATCCATTTGTCTACAGGTAAGTGGGTTTTTGCTTTCATTTGCCCTTAAAAAAGAATTTGGATTTGGGACAATTTGAATTTTGATGTTTTTTCTTTATCTAGAGATTATTTCAAAGTTTAACTGTCAGTGGAAAAGCTTTCTCTAAATTTTATCTCTTTAATTTAACACCAGAGTTTCATGAAAGATAATGTTTAAAATTGTTTTCTTCTTTGAGCACTAATTAGGCACAAGGGACATCTGAATAACCCCTTCAAATATTAGGTTTTATATTTGTAACTTGTTACGAAAATAATAGGTTTTGTTGGTCTGGAAAATAAAGTGGGGTCTCAGGTTTGTCCCATAAAGTTTTATATGTCATAAAAAAGTGATAGCAAACAAAACTTGAGATTATAAAATTTCTTTTATTTTTGCTATTTTCTCGAAGGCTTGTATGATGCAGAAACCCTTATATATATTTGGTTGAACAATATAAAACTCCTGATTGTCTACTATTTTTTTATTTATAAAAATGGCAATTTTATATCGTTCAACCTAAAAGTTTCCTTATTTAATTACATGTAATCTTGGTCTTTTTGAGAAATACTTTCCATTGTTTTGTTTTATGTATCTTTTCTTGGACACTTTCTATTTGGTGAAATGTTGATGGCCATCAAATGTATTTTTTGTTCTTAGTAGTAAAATGAATAACAAGTTATTTCTGTTTCTCCTTTACATTAATAAAATGATTTTTTTAAATGTAAGCTACATGTGCTTGTGTATATTGTATGCTAAAAGATTACTTTCATTTTAAAAATCTTTCTTAGAATAGTTCTATCTTAGCTTCCTTCTCTATGCTTGAGTGAGAGACATCTGTTTCTGTTTTCAGTGTTCTTTTGTTACACAACGAAGTGGAATATCAAAGTTCTCCTCCAACAAGGAAATAATGCCTTACTTTTGGCTCTTATTTCTTTTTATTTATTTTCACCAGCTTAAGAATTACAAATAATGTACAGAAAGGATGAACTGCTCCCTGAAAAAACCCAAACAGTAGGAAGTACAAAGGCAAAGCCTTCTCTCATCTGTTCTCCCCCCACTTCCCAAGGGTAACCACTGATAATAGTAGACATGTATCCTCCCAGACCTTTTCCTATGCACATACATGTGTATATATGGATGTATACATGTGGATGTCTGTATCATTAGAAATGGGATCATACTAAACAGATTATCATACAGCCTAATTTTTAACCCATTATTTCACTACATTGTGACACATGTTTCTGTTCTTTTTGTAGCATAGATTCCCAAGAGATGGATTTAACTGAGTTCAATAGTTTATACACAGGGTGTCCCCCCAAAAATGTATACACACTTTGAATAACTATGTATTCCAATGGGTTAAATCTGAAAAAAAAGAAACATCAATTGATCTATCAGCTGTTAAAGTGTGTATACATTTTGGGGGGACACCCTGTATTTAAACCTTTCACAGTACTGCTAAGTTGCTCTCTAGAGAGGAAATTATACCAATCTACACTGCTTCCAATACTGTATGAGAGAACTATTTTCCTTTTACTTTTTTAAATTTAGAAATGATCAATCTAACATTTAAAATACGTAACAGGCACAAATGGATATCTCACTATAATTTTTCTGTGTTGTTTTCCTAACCACTAGTAGGGTTAGCATTTTTCTAAAAGTGTATTTGTTGATCATTTGTAGTTTTCTTTCTATAAATTCCCTGTTTATATTATGCATTAGTTATCTGCTGCTGTATCACAAATGACCACAAATGTAATGGCTTATCACACACACATTCATCATCTCATGGTCTTGGTGGGTCAGAGTCTGGGCGTGGCTTAGCTGGGTCCTCTCCTTTAAGGCTATGCTTTTATCAGGTTTATCTGAGGAAGGAACCACTTCCAGCTCTCGTGCTAAGTGCAATGGGAAGCCATTGGGAGGATTTTGAGAAGGACAGGACATAATTTGATTGACATGTAAAGGCCTCACCATACCTGCTCGTTGAAGAATAGACTGTAGGACCATAAACATAGGAGCGGGAAGAGATGTTAGGCCATTCCAGCAGTGGGAGAAGGTGGAGGCCTGACTGAGAGTAGTAGCTGTGGGGAAGGAGCGAGGCAGACAGACTGGAAAGATATCCAGAGAGTGAAATCAAGAACATTGTTGATAGATTAGCCTGAGGATAAACTCTATTAAATATTTCTTAGACCCAGCCTTGCTTCTTGATTCCTTGAGTCCTTTCCTTGGAGCATGCTAAGATTTTAGCATGGATGGTGATGGTACCTCTCTACAGCCTACAGGGCCCTGTACCATGTGGCCCTGGCCTGTGTCTCTCTGGCTTCATCTAGGTCCACAGTTCCCCTCAGAGCTGCTCTCCCACTCCACTGTCATATTTTCTTTCTTTGGAACATGTGAAGTTCTAGCACCTTTCACTTGGGATTCCTCTGTCTGGACTGCCCTTCCATTATCTCTTCAACAGGGGCGATTCATTCTCATCCTGCAAACCTGCTCTTACAGCCTTTTTTATTCATCTTACCTAAAGTTGCTTCTCCTGCATCAAAATACTATCATTTTTTCCAGCAGTGTAACTCACTGGTTGAGTGTTGACCTATGAACCAAAAGGTTACAGGTTAGATTCCAGGTCAGGACACACGCCCAGGTTTTGGGCTCGATCCTCAGTGAGGTCTATGCAGGATACTTCTCTCTCATCAATGTTTCTATTTCTCTATCCTTTTCCCTTCCCCTCTCTCTAGAAAACAAACAAACAAACAAACAAAAAAACCAACCACTATCATATCAACCTATTAATTGCCTTCACAGCACTCATCACAATGTGAACTTACCTTAATTATGTATTTGACTGCTTATTTTATTCTATGGTCTTCCCTCTCCTCTCAGCCAGAATAGAAGCTCCACAAAAGGTTGGACTTTTTTTGTTGTTTATTTAATTGATTTCAGAGAGGGAGGGAGAGGAAGAGAAAGATAGAAACATCAATGATGAGAGAATCATTGATCACCCCCCACTGGTGATTGAGCCTACAACCTGGACATGGGCCCTTGACCAGAGTTGAACTGGAGATGCTTCAGTCCCCAGGCTGACACTGTCCACTGTGCCAAACCAGCTAGGGCAAAAGGTTGGACTTTTAATGTCTTGTTCACAGCACCTAGACCAGTGACTGACACATAGTAGGTGCTAAATAAATATTTATTGAGTAAATAAAAGAGAAACTGCCTGGGATGGTCAATGAGGTCTTCACAGAGGAGGTAGCTCCTAGTCAAGACTTGAATAATGAGCTAAAGTCTACCAGGTTGACATGTTCAGAGAGTGAGTGAACATGCATTCAGGGAATTGGGGTGTAAGGAGGACAGAAGTGGGGAGGGATGTAACGTTGGGAGAGTGAGCTAGATGGGCAGGTTGGGAAATGATGACATTTTTATACTATGCTAAGGAGCTTAGATTTTACCCTTTGTGCTACTTGAGCCTTCCCCACTCCTTTCCAAACTTTAATGACCTTAAGGTGTTTTTTTTAAGCAGCAATCCCTTGGGTAGTAGCTTTTGTTGTTGCCATAACAAATCACCACAAATTAAAATGACACCTACAGGTTAGAAGACTAACCTAAATCTCAGCAGATTGAAATAAGGTGCCAGCTTGGATCGGTTTCTTACTGGAGGTTCTAGAGAAGAATCTGCTGCCATTCATATTGTTGGCAGAATCATCAACAACCTTTATGGTTATAGGACTGAGGTCTGCATCTTCTTGCTGCAGTCACCTGGAGGCCACAGGTTTAGCTTGGATGGTGATGTACCATCCTAAGCTCCTAGAGACGTCTCTGGTGCTGCACAGGGGCCCCCACATCTCAGAGCCACTAACGGTTCTTCAAATCCTTCTCTTGCTTTATTTCTCTCTGACTTCCCCTTTGCCCACATCTCTCTTCTTCCTCTTCCTCTGTCTCTCTCTAACTCCAGCTGGAGAAAGTTCTCTAACTTTAAGGGCTGATGTAATTACTAGTAGATTGGGCCCACATGGATCTTCCAGGACAATCTCTTTATCTTAAGGATTACCAGTAAAATCTTAGTTACTTTGCCAAGAAATGAAAGGTTCCAGGGATTAGAGCATTTTTTAGTGTGGACGGGGCCCTCTTATCTCCACATTTTGTGATCACGTGTTCTTCTGAGATTACTCAGCAGGCTGTGTAATATGAATTAGAATAGAAAGGGGTAAGACGAGTATCCAGTGTCTATTCCAGGTCAATGATGATGAAGAACTGGAAAAAAATAAGAAGGGCTGGAACTAAGGAATATTTAATGGATTATATCTCCAGGCTTTGGTAACTGAGGAGATGTAGAGGGGTGTGGCCAGGAGGATTCAGGATGGCTCTAAAATAGGTCAGTGGGATAGGTCAGTGGTAGGCAAACTCATTAGTCAACAGAGCCAAATATCAACAGTACAACGATTGAAATTTCTTTTGAGAGCCAAAAACCAACTTCTGCACATGGGCCATGAAATTTCAATCGCACTGTACGTGCGTGCCCGGTATTTTGTGGAAGAGCCACACTCAAGGGACCAAAGAGCTACAAGTGGCTCGCAAGCGGCGGTTTGCCGACCACTGGGATAGGCAGGAAAGCAGACTTGAGGAGAAGATGATAGATTTCCTGAAGCACTGTAGATACTCCTGCATTTAGCTGATAGGTCATTTATGATTAGCAAATTACTCAAATGGTTATGTTAATAACTTTCAACATAGTATCCCTTGTAGCCGTGGTCGGCAAATGTGGCAGTTAACAGAATTTACTCACTCCTTTCCAAACTTTAACAAACTTTGAATGTGCTAACAGACTTAACTTTTTCTTTGCGTAATATCTATAAAATCATTTTTTCTACATATTTGCAGACAGTGCTGATAATAGTTTACTTCTAGACTCTATTTAAGAAGACAAACAATTACAATACCATAGAAATTACTGAAGGGCTCCAGAGGTGACACTTAATAATTGATGCTGAAAACATGAAGCATTGAATACAAGAGAAAAAGCCACAGTCCTTGGCCTTGATCTTTGTTCTGATCTTTGAGGGGCATTGCAGGTTTGCATTACACAACAGTTGGTTAATCTGGACATACCTAAAGCTGGTCACTGTATTTCAAGAGAAAAGCAAGACAAATCCAGAAAAAGTGCTTGACATGGAAGTGATGCTTGTGTAGAACAAATTAGGACACATAGCTTCTAGTACATATAGATTCGTTAGTTTTAAAGAATAGCTATATTTTATTGAACTGTTACTCTTAACAAAACAACTCATTTCTTATAGTAAACCAGAGAAGTCATGTTGTATTATTCCCATGTTCCAGAGAAGGAAAATAAGCCTAAGGGAGGCTACATAACTTGTTCTAAATCCCATAGTTAATCAGTAACAGAGATAGAATTCAAACACAGGACTGTGTGATTATAAACTTCATATTCTTTACCCAGAGCTCCAGGGCCCCACTCTTGGACCCAGAGAGAAAGGGGCTTTCCAAACTACTATTTATATGACTTTACTACGGGGACTTTCCTTGGTCTACCTGACTATATCATTTTCTTCTACCCACAGTTGTAATTTATTTGTGTAATTAATGTCTATCTCGTCCCACTAGACAATAAATTCCATAAATGTATGGGTTCGTGTTTATTCTTGAATTCACAGTTCTTAGCTCAGGACTCAGCACATACTAGGCACTCAAAAATTATTTGTTCAGTAAATGTAAGAATGAATGATGTCATCTAACTTCACTGGGCCACCAGAAAGTCATCTGAAAATGAAGCAATCGGGACAGATTAATTTATTCATTCAAAACATTTTTGTGGGCTTATGAAATGATCTGTAGTTCCCTCCACAAAGACAAAATACAGTGAAAAAAATACCTGGTAGAAGTATTATGTATGTTTATATCTATCTATATCTATCCATCCATTTCCTTTAAGTGTATAACATTTCTTTTTCACCTATAATTGTTAGATATTATTGGGCTATTAATGAAACTCTTTAATGTTGAATAAATTACTAAATATGTAGAAATATTTGAATCCTAATATGTTCTACTATTATGGTAGTTGATTTTTTTTTTTAAATGCATTCATTTATATTTGTGGAAATTTTATAGATTTATGGATGTAGTTTGGTTAGCTTTATATCTTTTACCTTTTTAAACTGCAATCTCTTTTTACATTTTCTTTGTAATTGATGCTGAAAACATGAAACATTGAATATAAGAGATATGAAGTGTTTACATTTCTTGTGTCTCATTGGTTATTTTACAGTTCTGTAATTGGAGCTACAGAGTGTTACATTTTCTTTTCGGCAGGCCATTGCTTGCTCTTTTCCTTTAGTTTACTCTGTCTTAGTGTAAATGTATTTTGCTTCCTGAAATAGAAAAATGGTAAAGAAAAATATTTTTACTCTATGTAAGGAAGGTTTGTTGTTGTTTCATTCATTTTACATCTAGTACTTTAAGGTACATGAATAGATAATAATATTTTAGAAACTCTTCCAACAGGTTTAAGTATTTGCAGTTTACTTATATTGGAATTGATATTTGAGTGACATTCTTTAATGTACATAAATTGTCTGGCTTGGATAACATGATTCATTTCAAGATAATTTTATCAATAAAATGCAGCAAGAAAAGTCTTAAGATAATGATCTTTTAAAAATAGCAATATTTTCATGTCTTATTCCTCTTATATTGAAAATTCTATCATAAACAATTCTTTCAGATGATTTTTTTCAATAACTGAAAACTATTCAGTTCTTGAGTACTCATTTTCTTCATTGCATCTCTTTCTTCCATAGTAAACAACCAGTGTCAGCCATGATCTTGACCTGAGAGCAGCCCTCCCAGCTGCTGGTGATAACTACATTCACCTGTAACCAGTAACTATAGGAGAACTCCATTCCCATTTAAGAGTATACGGTACTGACTGAAAACAAAACAAAACAAAACAAAACAAAAAAAATCAAACAAACAAAACACTGTCTGAGGAAAGGGGGAGACATAATGATGTTTTTTTCTGATAATCAAAATAATTGAGTTATTTTGATTTTCAGAGATACCTAGATATACGGAGAGCTATACCATGTTCAATAATTGGAAGACTAAATATTATTAATTCTCCCCAAACTGAAATATAGCTTCTATGCATTCTTTAAAATCCAGTAGGCTTGTTTTCTAGTAATTAAAATTGATTTTTTAAATTTGTGTGAAAATGTAAAGACCCTAGAATAGCTAAAATATTTTTGAAGAAAAAAGAAACATGTTGGAGAACTTTTAAACCTTATTTTATAAAGTGCAGTAACCAAAATAATGTGGTTTTTGGCATAAAGACAGATGTATAAATCAGTGAAACAAAAGAGAAAGTTCAGAAATAGATATGATATTATTTGATTTTTTTGACAAAGGTGACAAGCTAAATCAGGAGGAAAGGATTCCCTCACCCCCCAATAATGGTGCTAGTATAATTGTACATGTTTATACAAACAAAACAAAACTTTGGCTCCTACTTCACTCATGCCTCCAAAATAACTCAAAATATATAGTCTATAATATATACTACTCTGAAATGTAAATGTGTGTGTGTGTGTGTGTGTGTGAGTGTGTGTGTGTATAATTTATATGAAAATTAGAGAGGGCTAAACATAGAAACCAGTAAACCAGTTCAGTAATTTTCTGGGGCTGAGAGGGAAAGGAGATTGATGCAAATGGGAACAATGTAACTTTTTGAAGCAAGAAGAGTGTTCTAAGATTTGATTGTATTGCTGTTTGCAGAATTGTATAAATTTACTAAAACCCACCCATTTGTATACTTAACGTGATAAATTTTATGTTAAAAAAACAAAGGACATAATTAAAAGAAGTAAAAGAATGTGAGAAAATATTTACAATATGCGATGAACAAAAGATTAATATCCACAAAATATAAAAAAACTTGTTAAAATAATACCAAATAGAATAACTAGAATACTTAGAAATCAGATAGATCTAATGGGGAAAAAATTAGTCTCATACGCCATGAATTTGTTATCACACTTCTTTCCAGCTCTTATTTTAATATATATTTTAACATGTAGAAATTGTAATTTTGTAAGCCAGGTATTTGGGAGAATCTGAAGATTTCTTTGAATTATTTGTAATTGTGTTAATGAATATAGCTGAGGATTCAGTAATGACTGAGAAATTATAGCCTTTCAAAGTCTCTGTCTGAAAGGCTTTATACAATTTTATAATTGAGTTATTATAAGCTTTGAGACTAAATATGAACCTTGTGTTCATTAGTCAATGTTTGATGTATATATAACCCTACCTGTGGCCTTATATCTTCTATGCAGCACCGTCCCCATAATACTCTATATTTCTTTGTCTTGCCCCCCCAACCACCATTCAGTCCTTCCCCTATTGCCTATCTTTATATTCTTAATACATTTTTAAAAAATATTTTTTTATTGATTTCAGAGAGGAAGGGAGAAGGAGAGAGAAATAGAAACATCAATGATGGGCGAGAATCACTGATCAGCTTCCTCCTGCATGCCGTCCCCCACTGGGGATGGAGCCCAGAACCCAGGCATGTGCCCTTGACTGGAATCGAACCTGGGACCCTTCAGTCCACAGGCCAATGCTCTATCCACTGAGCAAAACCGGCCAGGTCTTAAATACATTTTTATTGATTTCAGAGAGGAAGGAAGAGGGGAGAGATAGGAACATCAAAAATAATAGAGAATCATTGATCAGCTGCTTCCTGCATAGCCTACACTTGAGATTAAGCCCACAACCTGAGCATGTGCCCTAACCTGGAATCAAATCTTGGACCTTCTGGTTCATAGGTTGACGCTCAATTATTGAGCTACACTGGCCAAGCCAATTGTCCATCTTTTAAACTGTTCCTTAATGACATCTGGAACTGCTTCAATATCAGCAAATTGGCCTACATTCTCAGACTCATCCTCCCCAAAATGGCTATTTAATATTTTGGTTCATTAAAGCTCAGGCCTACCCTTCTTCACTTCTCGATACTCTGTCCCCAGTGAGCTCATCCATTCCCATGATTGCTATGTATATGCTGACAGCTCCCAAATTTCTAGACCAGTCCAGGCTGTACCCTTGAGCTCCAGACCTGTACACACAAGTGCCTACTTGACATTACTATACCATATGTTAAAGTTATCTTAAACTCAAGCTATCCCAAATTTTGAGTTTGTGAGTTTTGACTGCCCCATCTGAAAAAAGAAAAGACAAGAAGAAAGGGAAGAAGGTAGGGAGGAAAGAAGGGAGGAGAGAGGGAAGGAAGGAAAAAAGAAGGAAGAAGGGAGGGAGGGAGGGAAGAAAAAATGTGACATCATAATCTATGCATATGTATAAACAAGAAATTCAGAAGTCATCATTGTTCATTGTCTCCTCCTTCCCTCAACCCCCATCTGAGATCTAAATAAAGATGCAGATGAAAATGGAACTCCCATTTGACCCTGTGATCCCACTTCTAGGAATATATCCCAAGAAGCTAGAAACACCAATCAGAAAGGATGTATGCACCCCTATGTTCATAGCAGCACAATTCACCATAGCTAATATTTGGAAAGAGCCTAAGTGCCCATCAGCAGATGAGTGGATTAAAAACTGTGGCACATGTACACAATGGAATACTATGCTGCAATGAAAAAGAAGGAATTCTTACCATTTGCAACAGCATGCATGGAACTGGAGAGCATTTTGCTAAGTGAAATAAGCCAATCAGAGAAAGATAAATACCACATGATCTCATTCATTTATGGAATATAATGAACAACATCAATTGATGAACAAAAACAGATCCAGAGACAGAGAGGCATGGATCAGACTGTCAAACCCCAGAGGGAAGGTAGGTAGGGGTAAAGGGGAGAGATCAACCAAAGTGTTGTATGCATGCATGTAAGCCTAACCAATGGACACAGACAACAGGGGAGTGAGGGCATGAGTGGGGTCTAATGAGGGGATGAGGACACATATGTAATACCTTAATCAATAAAGAAATAAAAAACAAAGAATCAGGAAGGTAGAGATCAATGTGTCAGCTTTGTTATCAATGAAGACCAGGTTGGAGAATATAACTTATGAGTTTCCTAACTCTGAACCTCAGCTTTGGAAGCTTTACCTACCTGTTCCCTGGTAACAGCAGACCCTGCAACCCTCTCAAAAAACTTGACCTCATGCAGACCAAGTACATGCTTCTTGCAGGCAGCCAGTCCTAAAGAGAAAGCAGGAAGGACTGAGCCTCGCAAACTTATCAATTACATGGAAGGAGGATGAGGGGAGACAAGAAGCCAGGAAACTTTGAAGAAAATCATCTTCATGGAAACCAGAGGAGTAGGAAAGCATCCCTTTCCAATACAATGCAAAACCAAAGCTTATTGATTTCATGTCCAAAATATCCCTGACAAATTACCTTCTCTTCTTCTATTACCACTTCCCTGATCAAAGCTAACATCATCTCTCAATAGCCTCCTCACCATTTTAGCTATTGGAACCATCCATTCTCACCTATTTGCTATCTGTCATCCAGAGTGATATTTTCCCAATGCAGATCTGCTCTTATTTTTTCCTCCCACCCCTTCCACCTTCCCCCTTACCACTGGCTTTTAGCATAAAGACCCAAATCCTTGGCAGAGCCTTCAGGATCTTGCAAAGTCTATCCCCATCTCCTGCTGCAGGACATCTTATAGGTGTCCCTTGCTCTTTGCTCTCCAAGTACACTGGCCTTTCTGTTCCCAAATGCATCTAAAACCCTCCTGTTACAAGGCCTGTGATAATGCTGTCCCCCTGCAGCAAATGATGACCTCCTTTCAACTCATTGTTAATGCCTACTCAGCCTTCAGGTCTGGATCCATCTTCATGTTCTTGGGGACACTTTCCTGTCACACCAAGTCTTTTCAAAGCATCAAGTACTTTCATTTCATAGCACTTTTTACAACTATCATTTTACATTTATGTGTGATTGTGTGATCACTTCTGTCTCCCCCACAATATTCTGGGCTTTACAAGGAAGGTCCTCTGTCTCTTTTTCTTTACTAATACACATTCCTAGCTCTGGAGATAGTACCTAGCCCATAGTGGGTTCTTGAAAAATGTCTGTAATAATGAAATACCAGAGTAAGAGGGGCATTAGACCTAGAGTGAGGCATTGCGAAGGTTTCAATGAAGATCTACCTTTATGTGAGACCTGAAGGATGACGGAGAGTAGTTGGGTGAAAAGGAGAGCAAAGCATTCTAGGCAAGGGAACAACTTGTGGGAAAACTCATGAGGCAAGCAGTAGCCTGGGGAATGTGTCCCAGGAAACAACAGTTTCAGGAAGACTGAGCTAGGAGAATAATAAAAAGCTTGGTAAAGCCCCTGGGATTTATCCTTAGGGCAATGGGAAATCTTTGAAGGTTTTTATTTTATTTTTTTTTAGTGTTGCTACTATTACAGATCTCTCCCATTTTCTCCTCCTTTTCCAATAGAGTTTTTTTTTAAGTATTAACATGGATAGATTTGCATTTTCAGGCTGCTGTATGGAGACAGGATTAGGTAGGAGTGAAGTAGACTAAATGTGGGAAGAGAGTATGTAATCTAGGTGGGCTATGGTGGTGACAATAGGAATAGTGATACAGAAAGACTTGAGACATTGATCTATAAGAGGAGGAAGGAGTAAGCTTAATGTCTGATTAAATGTGGTGACTGAGAATGGAGTCAGAAATGACTGCTGGGCTTTTAACTTGGACAGCACTTGAGTGGATGGTGGGACACTTACTGAACACTGGAAGGAGCTTTGAAAAGGAGATAAATTAGTTTGAGGCATTCTGATTTGGAAGTGTTCTTAAAACAACCAAGAGAAGGTATTCACTAAATAATCTATGCTAATAAAAGGATAATGTGCTAATTAGACTCGATAAACTATATGTCCTTCAGGACAAAGCCATAGCGGATGCGAGGGCCGAGGGGCAGCAGCAGCAACAGGGTGATAGGGGTGGCCTTCCCCTGATTGCCCAGTTACCTCCTGCAGGGAGTGGGCCTAAGCCATCAGTAGGACATCCCAAGAGGGCTCCCGGACTGTGAGAGGGGGCAGGCTGGGCTGAGGGGACCCCACACACACACCAATGTACGAATTTTCATGCACTGGGCCGATAGTTGGAAATATCAGTCAGTTGGAAATAGAAATTTATGAGATTTGACATAAATATAAAAATGTGGGCATTTTCTAGTAGGATGGCTCAATTGGTTGGAACATCATCCAGTGCACCAAAAGGTTGCAGGTTCAATTCCTGGTCAGGGCACATACTTCTCTCTCTCTCCTCTCTCTTCCCCCACCCACCTTTCCTCTTTCTCTCAAACCAATAAACATACTCTCGGGTGAGGCTAAAGAAAAAAAAAAGGAGAAAAACATGCAAATTATTTAGATGGTAATTGAAATCCCTAGAAATTATTGGTAATGGATGAGATGCCTAAGGAGAATGTGCAGAGTTAGGAAAGCATCTCAAACAACCTTGAGGAACTCCAACATATAATGGTAAATGAGAATATTTCAGAAAGGAAATTGAGGCAGACCTACCGAGAAACTGCAGAAAAACCAGGGGAGAACAGTGCCACAGAAATCAAGGGAACAGTGTTTATAGGAAGAATCCTTTTATATTGACAGTTCAGTTTCTCCCATCTACAGTTCAGTTTCTGGGAAGAAATGGATCTAAAACATTTTCCATTTACGAGCCTTTTTTGTTCCATCTTCTGAAATGTCTTCAGCTCCTTTTTCTGTTTTGGGAAGAGAAAAAAAAGTTTCTCCCTATTATTGTTTCTTAGGGCACCTTTCACATTTTACTGTAGTCAATTGCTTCCCTGACTGTCTTTCCCATTACATCAGGACCAGCACAGCACCTAGATGGTCATTCAATGAGTGTTAGTTGGCTAAATGAGTGAATCAATCGATATAAATAACATTAAGAATATCTATGATTTTTTGAATATTTCTTGTTTCTGGGCACCTGCGATAATGCTTGATTTATAACTCTTTAAAGCTTTATTAAAACCCTATGAGGGAACGTGATTATACTCTTCTTATAGACAAGGAAACTGAGGCTAATAGAATTCACTTCTCCAAAGTTAGTAAGTTGCAGAGCTGCAATTCACAAACAAGTTTGCCCGATTCCAAAGTCCGTGCTTGTAACCACCACTTCTCCCAAGAGAAGTAAACATTCACATTTTCCAGACATCTGTGGAAGAGACATTTTTAAACTGGCAGCTTTCCCAATTCATCGCAAATCATAGCACATAAGTAACAGCCTGCTCTTGTTCCAAGAATGCTTTACTCTGGGTCTGACTGAGCCCCCACTGAGTTGCCATCTCTACCTGCAAAACAATAAGTTTTTCCTTAACCCCTCACCTAAACCTGTCAGCCTGAACAAGCTCTGGCTTCCTAAGCAGGGGATTTCTCTTAGGATTAATACCCTAATATTATTTCCCTCTTCCTAATAGTTATTACCCCCATTTGATTCAAGGAGTGCCTTCAGAATCCTTTGCTTGAAGTGCCAGAGTAGTTTCTTACACATTAACCTCTAGTGTCGACCTATAGTCAGCACACTAGAATGTAAGTTTAATGAGGGCAGGGACCTTGTCAATCTTGCCCATAGAATTATGAACAGTGTGCTCCTGTACCCAGTGGTTTCATGATAGATAATAGCTGATGGAATCAGTCTGATGATGATGCAGCCCCAAAGTTGGCTAACTGTCACAGCATCATAGACATGCTGTGCTCTGGTACTTTACGGAGAGAAAACTCACAAACTCATGGCTGCCAACTACCTATCAAAAGCTCAACTGAGAAAGCCGTTTTCATGAAGGTTTGCCTAACTGCTCTGCTGGCCTACCCTTTCAGATATACACCAAAAAGGCAGTGAGGGTAGACAGAGTAAGTTGTCTTTTAGGGAGGAGGGGGAATTCTTCACAAGTCACCAAAGAAATTCACCAAGTAATTTGTCTTAAAAATGTTTTAGAGTTATTTATATAAGTACTAGAGGCCCAGTGCATGGATTCGTGCACCAGTGGGGTCCCTCAGCCTGGCCTGTGCCCTTTCACAATCCAGGACCCCTCGGGGATGTCAAAGAGCCAGTTTCAGCCCTATCCCCACTGGCCAGGCCAAAAGACCCCACCGGTGCATGAATTCATGCACTGGGCCAGTTTGAGCCCGATTCCCACAGGCTCTCCAAAACCAGCTCTCCAACATCTCCCAAAGGATCCTGGATTGCAAGAGAGGGAGATTCTTGGGTGCCACACCCTAGAATCTGGCTCTCTCCTCTCTGGGTCCTGGGTTCAGGTGAAGCAGATTTGGGGCTGACAGTACCCCAGCAATAACCTAATCCACAGCTGATTCTTCGAGGAATCAGGCTCCCTCCTCTGATTGGAGCATTTGCCCCCTAGTGGTCACTGCATGTCATAGCTACCAGGCGAACAGTCGAACAGTAGGACAGTTGCTTAGGCTTTTATATATATAGATTCCTTGATTATTTAACTAAATAATAATACCAAGAGCACATTATAATATTAAGCTCTAAAAACTCCCCATTTCAACACTTAAGGTTCCAAAAGGCTGGGGGGAAATAAGGAATTTCAGCACCAATCTTCTCCAATTGGGTTGCTGATCAAATTACAGTAAATTCCTGGATCTTCTCTTATTTTCTGTTCCCATTTCAGCAATTTCTTCTGTCAAGTATACTTGCAGGTAAAATATTAATACTTGGCTAGATGTAACCTCTCTACTTAATTATGAATAGTGACCCTCCTAAAATCTCCAGCCACATTCCTTATCATGGATGGCTACATAGTGAATCTGTGCATTGGCCTGACTTAGGGAAATATCTGGCACATGATTACTTTTCCTATAAAAATTCATTATTACCACAGGAAGAGAGTATTTATCTCTTTAGGGATATTTCAGGCAAAGACCCCTTTCCCCATTTTATTATTTAGGAAAATTTTATTGAGACAAGAAAGGGACTATTATAAGACCACTTTGTTTTCCTGTACAATTCAAAAAACTTGCTGCTTTTCGGTCCTAGTGCTTCTTTGCAACATTTTTTTCTTATTAGTCAGATTGGCTACCACTGCTCTTTTCCAAAGCCTGCTGCCAAACTCATCAATTTCTCTTTCCAATCCTTAGGGATTTGTGTTTCCCCTTTTCACTGAAAGAAACATTCCTTATGCATCTGTGCATATTTTTAATTTTAAGTTTTTGGATCACAGCAGTAGAGGAAAGAACATGCATATATCTTTTAATAACCCTTTCCCCCTTTTATTACTTTTAGTTCTCTCTTCTGCTGGTGGCCTCACAAACAGAATATTGACAGCTACATGACCACTGTACACTGTATGCTGGTCTAGAATTGTGATCTTATATGGGATTTCTTAGAGTACTTTAAAATAAAGACTTACAAAGGTAGAAAGAAACTCTTATTTTTCTAATTTGCCCACGAAGCAATGTGATTTTTAATTCAACATTCCATACATATAACCACACAGCCTCTTTTATTTGACTATTATGGATCTGATTAAGATGATAAATACAAATAAATAATTTAATGTGGCACTTCCATTTGAGGGAGTAGTGCCACATTATCTCATATGTAAAGATTTCTTAGTAATCTATTATCCAAGCTGGATGACACAGCTGTTTAGCATTTACCTTTAAGAGAAGGTCATTGTGAAGGTTTATTGACTATTGAGGGAAGAAAATACCTAAAGCTCTTACTGACA
This sequence comes from Antrozous pallidus, assembly GCA_027563665.1. Taxonomy (NCBI): domain Eukaryota; kingdom Metazoa; phylum Chordata; class Mammalia; order Chiroptera; family Vespertilionidae; genus Antrozous; species Antrozous pallidus. Next base: position 140,988,243 of record CM050508.1, read on the forward strand.
GTGTGCTAGCTGTCTGTGCACATTTCCTTTTGCCCTTGGGTCTCCAGTTATAAAGCCGAAGACTGGTCAATGTTGGCCACAGACTTTTCAGCTTACAATACTCACATTAGAAAGGAAGAACACTGCAGAACAGTTTGAAAATTGGAACATGCAATGGGGCCACCTCAATTAAGGGTGGCCAGGTAATCTGTAACTCATATTAGTCAGATTGGCTACCACTGCTCTTTTTCCAAAGCCTGCTGCCAAACTCATCAATTTCTCTTTGGGGACCTATATGTTTCCCATAGAGTCTGGGGAATCAAGTTGCTTATTTAGGCATGGGAGCCTGAAAGCAGGGACTGTTATATTTAGACTACTGTGCTAGTATATTTAGTGCCTTTAGACACCTCACACCTGAGTCAAAGGGAATCAATAGATATTTATTGGATGAATGAATGAATGAATGAATTAGTTAATTAATGAAAATGACATGTTTGGCAAAAGGGTGGAGCAGATGCCTATATATCTGAGCATTCCAAAGATTAAAGAAGCTTTTAAAAAATAAGACGTGTTCAGAGAAATGAGAAGACTCGTCACTGTACTGCTGACTTGTGCTAGAGAAGGTTGCACGATGATTCAGAAGTGGTGTCACTACAGATTCTTGGTTTCTAATGTGCACAAGAACACCAATGCTTCCCAGATGCTAAGGTCAGGCTCACCCACTCTCAACAGCAGTAGTTTCAAAACTTGTTTCACTGTCCTCAAATTTTCTGCCTATCTCCTTCAGGGCACTCTGTGAAGAAAGGTTTGCTGCCAAGTTTACAAAGAAAAATGGAAAGCATCTAGCAAAAGAAATAATCTCGTCTGCCTGACATGACAAGTAGAAAAGTGTCAAATGAGAGAGCTATTACTCCTTCCATTATCTTTTTCTTTAAAAATTGTAAGAGTTTTAGAAAAGTTCTTTATTGGAACTGTACATATTTATAGTGTGCAATTTGATAACTTATGACATATATCCATAAGTTTGAAATTATCATTACAATCAAGATTATGAACATATCCATCACAAGCAATCATCCTCATGTTCCTCTTCAATCCCTTTACCCTCCTTCTGTTTCTTCTTCCTCCTCCACCATAGGCTACTACTGATCTGCTTTCTGTCACTGCAGATTAGTTTGCATTTTTGAGAGCTTTACAGAAAAAGAGTCATGCAGGAAGTATTCCTTTGGGTTGTTTCAAGTTTTGGGCTATTACTGTAAAGCTGCTGTGAACATTCTTGTACAAGTTTTTGCTTAGATGTATCTTTTTTAAAAAATATATTTTATTGATTTTTCACAGAGAGGAAGGGAGAGGGATAGAAAGTCAGAAACATCGATGGGAGAGAAACATCAATCAGCTGCCTCCTGCACACCTCGAAGGTACATGCCCTTGACCAGAATCAAACCTGGGACCTTTCAGTCTGCAGGCCAATGCTCTTATCCACTGAGCCAAACCGGTTTGGCTAGATATCTCTTTTATTTTGGGTAAATACTCAGGAGTAAAGGGGATAAATCGTATTCACTATATGGTGTGTACATTTAACATGTTAAAGAAACTGCTAAATTTTGTTCACGGTTGTCATACCATATTAGATTTCGACAATCAGTGTTGTAATGTTCCAGTTGGTGCATATCCTGTCCATCACTTGGCATGGGCAGTCTTGTTAATTTTAGCAATTCTCACGTTTGTGTAGTGATATCTCATTGTGGTTTTAATTTGGATTTTCCTATGACTCATGAACATTTTCCCTGTGCTTATTTGGCATCAGCAGATCATCTCTAATGAAGTTCCTGAATATTCATCTACTTTTTAAATCAGGGTATTTGTTTACTTATTGAGTTTGGGGAATTCTTTATATATTATGGATATAAATCCTTTATCAATTATGTGATTGCAAAAAACTTCTCCCAGTCTGGAGATTTTCATTCTCTTAACAGAATCTTACAGAGAACAAAAACTCCTAATTTTGATGAAGTCCATTTTATCAATTTTTTCTTTTAAGAGTCGTGCTTTCGGTGTCATATTTCAGAAATCTTTGCCTAACATGAGCTCACAAAGATTTTTTTTTTCTAGAAGTTTTTCAATTTAGGTCTCACATTAGTCTATGATTCATTTTGAGTTAATTTTTATATATGGATCAAAGTTCAGGTTTTGCATATGGATATTCAATTTTTTCCAGTATCATTTGTTGAAAAAACTATTCTTCACTACTTTTCCCTTCTGCCTTTTCACCTTTGCTGAATATTAATTGACCATGTGTTTGTGGTCTATATCTGGACCCTCTATTCTCTTCCATTGATTTATTTGTCTATCATAATGCCATACTGTCTTGATTACTATTTTTCATACCAGTTATGCCATAGACCACTTAGCAGCCTATGAATTTAGTTTTCTTTGGATCAGGTTCCCATCTGTGGTCCAGCTAGCTGTACCCAAGTGTTAGAGGAACCAGGCTGGCAAAGTACAAGGCAGGGCTGCTGAAGACCATTTCTTCATGTGGACTGAGAACAGAGCAGTTTCCTTTAACATATGCTGTGGCTGTATAGGCACCAGGCTGTATCCTGAAAACACCCCATTCTCTCTCTGTGTGTCCAGTTTTACTCCCTTCAATAAAAATTTCCCCCTATAGACCATTCTAAAATACAAATTTGGTCACATAATTTTCTTTGAAAAACCTATTCATGGTTACTCATTGCCTTTAGGGTAAAGTTCAAGTTTCTTGACCTTTGAGACCTGACCTCTACTTCCCCTTTCAGTTTCAGTTCTCACCACTCCCTATTCCCCATTCCTGTGCTCTGTTCTAGCCATGTGAATCACTTGTCATTCTCCAAACATGCCTCACTCTCTTGATCTTCCTAGGCTCCTTTCATGTTGCTCCTTCTGCACAGAATACTGCAGCCCTCCCCTTTCCGGAGCTAGCTTTTAAAAGTCTTTTAGGTGTGAGCTTAGATATAACATTCATTCATTTCAGCAAATATTTATTAAGCAACTAATATGAGTTAAGAACTGTACTATGAGTAATGGATGCAATATGAACTTCTACCATGTCCTCATGCAGTATATAGCCTAAAGAACGTGGACATTAAACAAGTAATCACAGTAAAATGTATATCTACAATGATATAGAAAGTAAAATATAGTTAAATTATGTTCGCTGATAATGCAAAGCAACTCTAATATACCTGGCCATTAATCCTAGTCTCTGTTCAATTCAGTTCAAATTCTTAACTTGGGATGGGGAGAGGCAAGGTTGAATGAAGGAGGTGGGAGTCTGCATTTCCAGTATTCTCTTCATCCAATCTTTCTGCATTAGGCAGATGAAATGGGTGCCAAGTAACTGGAGATTCTTGGAAACAGTGCTGTGATTCTGGAATTCCCAGCTCGTCACAAGACCTAGAATCATTCCTAGTATATTCAAGCTGGAGAAGTAAAGTACCAGCAGCTTCCTGCAACTCCAGCTGAGACCAGGCTAGATTTTTACCACAAGCCAGACCCTTGGAGCTCTAGCCAGCAAACTACATAGGCTCACCCCTGTCATTTCATTAGCTTCATAATGATATGACTTTGTAAATTTGTGAAATTGAGTCTTTGGTTCCATTTGTTCATTTATAGTGGGTTTTATTTCCTCTACACATGAGTGTAACAAAGAGAAAGCAGAGATGTTATGTGGGAGTGAGGTAAAGGGGTGGGGAAGGCCCCTCTGAGAGGCCATTTTTAGCTGAGACTCGAAGAAGAATGCGTAGGAGTTAGCCCAGGTGAAGGAGTAGGGAAATGGTTCCAGGCAGAGCACCTTCTCCAGAAACCTTGCCTCCTCCCGCACACTGGCGTAGGTCCTCCTCTTTGGTGTTTCCAAGTCCCTACTGGGTGCTTACTCCTTTCACTTATCACACATATCACAATGTTTGTTTTTTTCTTCCTTGTTTATCTCCCTTTATTAGACACTAAGCTCCTTGAGTCAAGGATAAGTATTTAGGACCCATTAGCCAATCAAGTACCTTGGTGTGAAGTAGGAAAGAGGAATTAGAGACTCTCTTAGCAAAAGGATTAAAAAGGTTGATACTCTGTGTAGACTAATTAAAAATAGGCTAGCATAGGCCCTTGGGTGAAAAGATTGCTTCACAAGGAAAGGCACTTTTGTGGGAAGAAGTGGTCAACCTTTTCTGAAGACTCAGCCCTGCACTAAAGTGCATGATTTGGTGAGTGGAGTACAAGCTGGACTTTAAATGCCATTCATTGTTTGGCTGAATGTCTTTGTGCATTGCACAAACTCACAACTAGACAGAGTGACCCTACGGACATTTTACTATATCTCTGCAGTGACTCCAATAGGGCCTGACTCACAGTAGGTAAATATTTTGAAAATAGTCCACAGAAATAAAAACTTAGACTAGGGATCTCAGTCTGCCTTGGTACCATGTGTATCCAGATTGTCAGCTATGGATATAGCTGTGGCCAAAAATGTTGGTGCCAGGTGAGAGCCTTCATTTCTAGCACAAGGCTCAAACTAGTCACTAAGGACAGCTTGTCATATTAGGGGAGTAATGAGGTAGCTGGTAGGATTTATAACTGAGTACACATGAGAATCCTTCAAGGAACTCTGCAGGGGTTTTAAGGGTCCTGCAGCAAAATCCAGTGAAGGTTACTTCTGGGTTACTTAAGTTGCAAAGAAAGAACTTGGATATGAGCTATCCTTTAATGTCCTGTATCCCTTGGGAACTTAGCTCAATTATAACAGCCTGGTCAGAGCATAAATTGAAGAGATTAAAGCTTGACGTATTTTGAACTTAGACAGTAAATAATGATATACTGAGGCAACTACTAAGTTTACAGAAGACAATTTTTAAATATTTTATTGATTTTTTTACAGAGAGGAAGGGAGAGGGATAAAGAGTTAGAAACATTGATTCAGCTGCCTCTTGTACAGCCCCTACTGGGGATGTGCCCGAAACCAAGGCACATGCCTTGACTGGAATCAAACCTGGGACCCTTCAGTTCACAGGCCGACGCTCTATCCACTGAGCCAAATCAGTTAGGGCTACGGAAGACAATTTACCAAAACAGGAATTAGGGTGGTTTCTAAAAATGTCAGACAATTATTCTATCAGATATCACTGATTAAAAAATATGCCATTATTTTATGAATCTCCTAAAAAATGAAAAAAATGCCAGTTATAAACTATAGTTATTAAAATACATCTTGATTTCAGAGATGGTACAATATTTTTAAAAAGTGTTACAGAATGGATAAAATATGGTTTATAAAAATGGTCCATTGTCGTGGTTTTAATATGTTGTTATATATCTTTAAGGAAAATAAAAGTTAGTTTCCTGGTGGTTGCAGACTAATGACTTAAGCTCCCTTGACATCATCGTGGCAGAGTACAGTTTGCTATCAAAATTTCATGACACCATCTATTAAGATTATTTTCATATAATTCCTCACTCATTGAAAGAGTAATTTGGTGTTCCTGACGTTCTTCTCTATAGGGGAGGGAAAGCATGGACCAATCTGACCGGAATAGTTAATTATGTTTAGCATTCAAAACTTTTACTGTAAATTAATCTTGCACATTTCATGCATTTAGCTTCATCAGTTCTGGTCTAAGTGATTCCCAACCTGCAAGCTAAGAGCCAAACCCTAGAGGAAAATGACTCCGAGCATTCTCATCACTGCATGGGACACTAGTTGGACAATAGGCTGACCTCTTTCTTTGCCAACTTTAAAATGCAAATAGCACTTTGAGCATGTGACTTTTGATCTGTTCTACCATACGATATTTGAGAGCTGAGTGTGTTCTCTTTGTCTTCACATTGTCTAAGGACCCAGCACCATGCCCAGAACATCAGAATATTGGAAGAAAGAATGGCACTATAATTTCAGTGCACGTTTTAGGTCTGGGTGAAAAAGGACTAAATTCATCAGCTGCCTGGAGACTACAGCCATTGTGTGTTGGGGATAAGGTATGGCAACCAGGAAGGAATCTGACAGAGAGTTTGCAAGAGACATTTTAGTATCCTGGCATAAAAAGAGAAATTGATAAAAATAAATAAATAAATAAATAAATAAATAAATAAATAAATAAATATCACATTGCCATGTTATATTTTTAGACCTATATTTCTATTCCATACTGTTTCCTAAATCTATTTTTCTTTTAAAGATTGCAACCACGGAGAGAGAACTAAGATGGCGGCAAAGGTGAAACACCTATCTTGCCGTCATAATCAGCAATTTTAATACTACAACTTAATGAAAGAACAAACACCTTCCAGAATCACCAGAAAGCCCGCCGAGTGAAAATTCCACAAATAAAAGTGAAAATAAGACACTGTGACTCGGAGGAGCGGCGGCGAACAGCGTTGAAAGATTCCCACGGAGAGAGGTTTGGAGCGCGCGCCGCAGAGAGGGCGGGCGGCTGAAAACCGGCCAGTTTTCTCGAACGGGGAGACAAAGGCGTTCCACTGGACTGATTCTCCAGCTCTGGGCGAAGTCCAGAGAACCCACTATCACACAGGGTGAAAACTGGACAGTGGGAGGGCACGCCGAAGCTTGGGTGCTGCTGGGTCTCCCGGCTTGTGGAGAGGGCAGCTTGCACGAACAGCTTGGCTGCGTGACGGCGCAGAGAGCGCTCCAGGACTTGTCTCTCATTCAGAAAACCATCAGTCTGCTTTGTTTTATGACCCTGGGTGAGACATTGCGCATGCAGACTCATTTTGGGAAAGTCTGAATTCCCCGGCAGCTGGTGGAGCTCGGCAGCGGCTCTCTCTCAGAGGTGCTGGTGGCCATTGCCCCCAGCACAGAGTCCCCAGGGCCGCATAGGGCGGAGCTAACACTGTCTGCTTGGCCCGGAGACTCTGCCCATCCAACCTGAGCACAGCTGAGCTTCACAGACAATTGGCCTGGAGGTCAACCCTCCAAGTGCTAACAACGATTAACTGAGCTTAAATTCAGCAAGACTGTGCAGCCCATATCCACCTCAGGTAACCGGGGAGGCTGAGCCACTGTCCCTAGTAGGAAGTCTACCACACAAAGCTAATTGACCAACTCAGGGAAGCAGCCACCATGCAGCAACATGGAAAGAAATCAGATGTGAAAGAAATGGAGGGAAAAAAACGACTGGACATGGAATTCAAAACCACGGTTATAGGGCTTTTCAAGAGGCTCCAACAAAAGATCGAGGCCTATAAGGAAATAAGCAAGACCACAAAGGAAATGAATGAGTCCTACAAGAAAATGAACAAGACCCTCAAGGATATAAACGAGAGCTGCAAAGAAATGATCAAGACCAACGTGGAAATGAATGAGTCCTACAAGGAAATGAAAGAGACCCTCAAGGATATAAAGGAGACTCTCAAGGATATGAAAAAGGACCAACCAGAAATTAAGCATACACTGACTGAAACAAAAAATATTATACAAAGACCTAAAAGTGCTCTGGAGCACCCCAAGAACCAAGTTAAAGATTTGAAATACAAAGAGGTAAAATCCACTCAGCTGAAAAAGCAAGAAACCAAAAGAATCCAAAAAATTGAAGATAGTGTAAGGGGCCTTTGGGACAACCTCAAGCATACCAACATCCGAATGATAGGGGTGCCAGAAAAAGCGAGAGGCCAAGACAATGAAAACCTATTTGAAGAAATAGTGACTGAAAACTTCCCACACCTGGTGAAAGAAATTGACTTAGGAGTCCAAGAAGTGCACAGAACCCCAATATATAGGAACCCTAAGAGGACCACACCAAGGCACATCATAATTAAAATGCCAAGAGCAAAAGACAAAGAGAGAATATTAAAAGCAGCAAGAGAGAAACAGTTGGTTACCTATAAGGGAACACCCATACGATTGTCAGCAGATTTCTCAACAGAAACGATGCAGGCCAGACGGGAGTGGCAAGAAATATTCAAAGTGATGAACAGCAAGAATCTACAACCAAGATTACTCTATCCAGCAAAGCTATCATTCAGAATTGAAGGTCAGATGAAGTGCTTCGCAGATGAGAAAAAGCTAAAGGAGTTCATCACCACCAAACCAATATTATATGAAATGCTGAAAGATATTCTTTAAGAAGAGGAAGAAAAAGGTAAAGATGAAAATTATGAACAACAAATACACATCTATCAACAAATGAACATAAAAATCAAGTGAATTGATAGGCTGTTGAACAGGATAGACTGGTGAATATAACAGAGACATGGACATAGAGAGGGAATGGACTGACAATTCTTGGGGAGAAAAGGGTTGTGGGAAGTTCAGCAAGAGATTGGACAAAAATCTTGCAACAATGGGAGAGGACAGTGGGGAGGGGGAGGTGAGGGTGGAGGGTGGGATAGGTACAGGGTGGAGGGGAGCTATAGGGGGATAAAAAGGGGAAACAATGTAATTAATAAACTGAACAATAAAGATTAAAAAAAAAAGATTGCAACCACCATTCTTTTCCTTCTTACAACTTGGGTATGAACTATCTTTCAATGTTCTGTATCCCTTGGGAACTTAGTTCAATTATAACAGCCTGATCAGAGCATAAATTAAAGAGATTAAAGCTTGACATATTTTGAAATTAGACAGTAAATAATGATATACTGGAGAAACTACTAAGTTTACGGAAGACAATTTTTAAAATATTTTATTGATTTTTTTACAGAGAGGAGAAACATTGAAACACCTTAAAATTTCAATCACATATTAGTTATTTCAAAATAACTAATATGTGATTGAAATTTTAAGGTTCAATTTGAAGACATTTAATTTTATTTACAATTAAACTAGAGATATCAAAGTATAACTTATAGTTACTGCCATGTAGTTAAAAGAATACATCTGTATAATTATATTTCTCAATTATTGATTACAAAGAACATCAATATATAAAGTGCAATGTTTTGTCTTACTACTTTATGTTCATTTTCTTTAGTAAAGCACATGCAATGTTCGAAATTAGAGAGGCCCTTTTTTCTTGGATGGATCTCAACCAAATATTCTAGAACATCTGGAATCTTTCATTTTGAAAAAAATAAACAATAAAGGCATTTCTCAAGTTGAATGTGTGTGGAACTTTGAAGAAAGCTTAGTGAGGGCTTTCTTCTTGCAGGGAGAAGGCTGGCCAGTTAGTTGTTAAGAATCCTGGAGCAGAGGCATTCCCCAAAGCCTGGATTTGTCTCTCAGCCTCCAGTCCAGTTGCTTAACTCCTTGTTAGGTTTTCATAGTTGATCAGACTGAGTGCTATTTCCCCTTCTCTTCTTTTCACTTACTCCTGAACCACTTCAGTGGGCTGAGCCTTATTCTTACTAGGGTAAGAAGGATCTGTACATCCAATGGACACCAGTTATCTTTCATAACCTTTTTGCTACATTTACACAGGGTGTGCAGAGACCCTGCTTTGTGCTCACTAGTCCATTTCCTTTTCCTCTAGGTTCTAGGGCAGTGGTCGGCAAACTCATTAGTCAACAGAGCCAAATATAAACAGTACAAAGACTGAAATTTCTTTTGAGAGCCAACATTTTTAAACTTCTTCTAACGCCACTTCTTCAAAATAGACTCGCTAAGGCCGTGGTATTTTGTGGAAGAGCCACACTTAAGGGGCTGAAGAGCTGCATGTGGCTTGTGAGCTGCAGTTTGCCGACCACTGTCCTAGGGCATATAGCCAAACCACATTTCCCAGCCCCGCACTGCAGCTAAGTGGGCCATGTGCCTAGAGTTCTGAGTAGTGGAAAGTGAGAAGTGATGTGTGCCACCTCTGGGCTTTGCCACTTCATCTCTCTCTCCTTGCCTGGCTCCCACTCTCCCTCAGTCCTTCCCTCCCTCCCTCCTTTAGTAGAAGACTCTAAGACCTAAGGGATGGCAAATCTATATAATGGAAGAAACTTAGGTGCCTGAAGAACTGCTCCCAGGCCTTCCTCCCCTTCCCACTGACTGCACTAGAGCGTGACATGAATGATGAATGAAGCTTGTGAAGAGATTAGCCAAAGAACATATATATGCAACAGTGTGATAAAGGCCAGGGGAGAGGGGAGTGGACAAAGAGGGTGAAATGGGGGACATCTATAATAGTTTCAATAATATACATCATACATACATACATACTAGTACATATATACATACATACATACAGAAAGAAAGAAAATGAGAGGTGAAGCTTTACTCTGTTAAGTTATTGAGATCTGGGGGTTATTACAGTAGTAAACTGTTACCAATACTTCCTGGCTTCTGTGATGTCAACTCTTACCCAAATCTCCGCGCATCCCTCTGTCCCTTCATTCTTATTTTCTTGGACTTTTCCTTACTAATTTCTTAAATATCCTATATAATAAAAGCATAATATGCAAATTGACCAAATGGTAGATGACTGGTTGGTGGGGGGTGGGGCTGGTGAGCAGGTGGCAGCAGGCCAGCCAAAGCGTGTGCCAGCGGGCGGAGGGAAGGCACGGTGATTGGGGGTAGTGGCAACTATCGGCAGCAGAAAGGTGAGGGGAGCCAGGGCCAGCCACTCACCAGCCAGCTCTGTCCTCTGATCCGCCTGCCCAGTCAGCTCCCATAGGCTAGACTGCAGCTTAGGCTCGCTCCACAAGGAGCAGGCCTAAACCATCAGTCAGACATCCCCTGAGGAGTCCAGGACTATGAGAGGGTGGAGGCTAGGCTGAAGGTCCCCCCCGCCCCCCGCAATTGCATGAATTTTCATGCACTGGGCCTCTAGTGTTTTATATAAGTACTAGAAGCCTGGTGCATGGATTCATGCACTGGTGGGGTCCCTCGGCCTGGCCTGTGCCCTCTTGCAACCTGGGATCCCTCGAGGGATGTCTGACTGCCAGTTTTGGCCCAGTCCCTGCAGGTCATGCTGAGAGACCTCACTGGTATACGAATCCAGGCCTCTAGTATGCATATATGATCTTTGGTTAATCTCTCCCTGCCTCCCCCTGCCCGAGCCCCTTCCCGCTGAGATTCATCAGTCTGTTCCATGTTTCCATGCTTGTGTGTTGAGTGTCTGTCCCCTGGTGTCATCATAGTTACCAGTTGAATGGTCAAATAGTCACTTAGGCTTTTACATATATACTAGAGGCCCAGTGCATGAAATTTGTGTGGTGTCCCTCAGTCCAGCCTGCACCCTCTTCAATCTGGGACCCCTTGAGGAATGTACAACTCCCCATTTAGGCCCGATCCCACTGGGATTGGGTCACAGTCCAGGACTGCTGGCTTCCAACTGCTTGCCTGCCTGTCTTCCTGATCACCCCTAACCACTTCTGCCTGCCAGCCTGATCACCCTCTAACTACTCCCCTGCCAGCCTGATTGATGTCTAACTGCTCCCCTGCTAGCCTGTTTGCCCCCAACTTCCCTCCTCTGCTGACCTGGTCACCCCTAACTGCCCTCCCCTGCTTGCTTGATCACCTCCAACTGCCCTCCCTTGCAGGCCTGGTCCCTCCCAACTGCCCACTCCTGCTGGCCATCTTGTGGTGGCCATCTTGTGTCCACATGGGGGCAGGATCTTTGACCACATGGGAGCAGCCCTCTTGTGCGTTGGAGTGATGTCAATCTGCATATTACTTTATTAGATAGGATAGATCCATGGCCCAGTGTTTTCTTTCCATACAGGTATTCAGTGAATAAGGCTCAAATTCTTTCATGGTCTACTTCTGCTATGTTGATGAGTTAGAATAATAAATATGCTCCTAAGTACTAGATACAATTTAAAATATATTTATATTAAATCTATTTTGTACCATGTTTTACAAGATTTTGCTTTAACTGTGATTTTGAAATCCCTTTTAAAAATTAATTATATATAGAGAGGAAGAGGTGGAGGGGAGAGAGAGAGAGAGAGAGAGAGAGAGAGGGAGAGAGAGAGAGAGAAATCGATTTGCTGCTCCGCTATTCATTTATTGGTTGATTCTTATATGTGTTCTGACCAGAGATAGAACCCACAACCTTGGCATATCTGAACAACATTCTTACCAATTGAGCTAGCTACCTGGCCAGGCTCTGATTTTGAACTCTTTATCACTTGTTTCCTCATCTACCCCATTCTCTGGTAAATTAAGAGTTGATTATATTTTGTTGTGTAGTTCTTTTATTGAACTATAAAACTCCTCACTATTCAACTACTACTTATTGAATATGTGCCAGAAACTATCTTATTCTTCATTTTGCCGACAGTGTCTAGCACAGCACCTTGCATAGAGTAGGTAATTGGTGAATGTTGACTGATTTGCACAGGATTATTTGTTGCATATCCACTAGGTGTGAGGCTCTGTGCTGGGAGTAGTGTGAGACAAAAATAAACATAAGACGTTTGATCTCTGTTTACTGCTTCCTCTCTGTGTAAATTTCCTCCTATCTCCACCCTAGTTAACAAACATATTGTAACATTTGCAGTCCACAAATGAGACTTATAGTTTTGATACTCAGAGGCACCAGTATGTCCAGAACCAATGAAATCTTAAAATAAATACAAAACTTGAGTTTATTACTAGGTAGTAATTAACCAATGTTTCATTTTTTTTCTCTTTGCCTGGAATTCAGAAATATTGGAATGTAGAGAATTGCCTGCTTTTAACCAATGTAAAGTTGTTTTCTTTTTTATTAGGTTATTTGAGACTATACCTTATTTGTATATTTTATTGGGTAATTCCATTCACTGGAAAAACTAATGGATTCATATATTGTGCTATTATTGTCAGATTTTAACATATTAATTATAGCCAGGCCTTGTTTTTCTTCCTCCCGCTCCTCCTTTTTTCTTTTCTTTTCTTTTTTTTTTTTGATTCTTCATCAGGTGAATTCATCAGAAAGTAGGTGTGCTTTGCAATTTTTCTCCCAGGTCAAACTATTTTTCACATCTTGATTTTAATTCTCAACTGGAGTTTCTCTAATGTTTTTCACTATTTTGGCAATGAGCCCCATAACTGGATATTGGATTTTTCCAGTTTGCCTGTTTTTGTTTTTTTTCTTTCTGCATTACCTTATTCAAACTTTTGTCCTTAGCAAGTTTTCTTTCATGCACAGAATTTTTTTTGACATCTATTTTGTTTGTAAAGAGTTTCATAAACTATCACTACTTTTACTATAACGATTTACTACTATTACTATTTCTATGGTATTACAATTTAGTTGCTGATCTCAGTACTGTATAAACAATATCTTCATTGGTGAGACAAATGTCTGGTTATTACCCAGTTCTAAGTGGTTCTATTTGCTTGTGTTGTGATCTGTCTGCACATCAGTCACTGGTGTACATTCACAAGCAAGTTTATTGCTGTTTTTGATAACTGTTTTTGCAATGATATAAGGTTGCCAGAATTTCCATAATACATAATACTTTTGTTTTTAATTGTAAATCCAAAAGTAACCTGAGAATGTCCAGTTTTAATGGATTTTGTAGGTGAAATGACCCAAAAGGTACCTCCCAACCCCATTGCCTAGAAAAAAACACACACATTCATATTTTATTCTTTACTCATTTGTATAAATGAAGAAAGAAACTTTGCATTTCGAAAGAGCTCAAACAGCTGGCTATGTGACTTAGTGAAAATTATCTTACCTCTCTTTGCCTCATTAGGTTGTAATGAAGTTAAATGACTTAAGCATTGCTTGGTACATAGTAAGCACCCCGAAGTGTTAGCTATTATTATTAACTAATGCAAAAATTACAAACATCTGTTGTTTGGAACCTATTTTTGCTGATAATATTGGTGAAGAGACCATCTTAGAGGAAAGAGAATGTTTCTCATTCTTCTCAAATAAATGCAATTATGGTACATTTCTCTGAACACCAGTAACATCTTGAGGATTTGGAGGAACACAGTTCATGGCAGTTGCTAAACCCAATAAAAACTTTTTTTCTTTTTTTTTAAAAAAATGATTGAACAGATTCAGAAAAGCCAAATAATTTATTAAGGCAAGACTAGCAAGTTTCTAGGGAACTCTCGCTGTAGGTCAAACATGTCAGCAACTTCTGTTTGTTCGACTTAAAAGCAAAGGCAATCAGCAGCCTTTCCTAGTGTGCAGCTCTGCCCTCACACTCCTGCAGTGAATACTTGTTCAAAAGGAAGCTTTCCAGAACTCTCTTGGGGCTTCCTGATTCATTGAAGGGTTAACCGACTCTCAGGTGCTTCTTATACTAACTTTAACTTGGAGCCCCATGGGACCCTCAGTAATGCAGGAGAAAGTATCCTCCCGGAGTCAAGTTGGGCCTCACCCAGAGCACCTTTGCGGGGTAAGGGCTGTTCCGCTGACTGAGATGCCGCTGTTGATGCTCTGCCTGCCCATCACCTCCCAATGACCGGTCCCCTTCAGAGTCTAAAACCTCCCAGCGCCATCACTCTACAGCTGTACCCGGCCAACTTGGGTGCTGCAGCTGCTTTCCCCATCAGCGGGCAAAGAAAAGGCATCTTGGCACGCTAGTCGCTGTGGAAACCAAACGCGGGCCTGTTCCACCTTAAAGGGCCTAGGCTCGCCGAAGTATTTGGGTCTTGCGGAGTTGGGCACCACCATATTTGGAGCGTGCCTACTTTGGGGCGGGAACCTCCTTGAGAGCGATTAGGTCAGCGCTGGGGGAGGTGACCTTGTTTGGTTTCTGGCACCCGACGACAGAGGTGCACGGCGGCCGCTGCCCCGCGTCCCTAATTGGCCCCGCAGCCCCTCCCCGCCCCCGCCGCGGCTCGAAGCCGCCCGAGGGCTCCTCGCTGGCCACCCCCGCGGCCCGTAGCTCGGCCGAGGCGGGAAAGCCGCGCGCCTGCGCCGTGGGAACCGGGGCCGGCGGCGAAAAGCGGGGAGCGGAGGGGGGCCTGGGAGCCGAGTAGCGTACAGAGCGGCGTGACGCGGGGACGCCGCGCGCTCCCAACGTCGCCCCGGTTTGACGCACACGGCACCAAACTGTGAGTTTCAAGGGTTTATTTGGTCGGATTCACCGGGACCCGAGTGGGTTTGGGCCTCGGGGCTGTGGCGGCGGCGGGCCGGAGGGTGGCGGAAGAAGTTGGGGGACGCGGCCTGGGGCGCTCGGGCCGGGGAGCTACGCCCTAGGCTGGGTCCCAACCATCCAAAAGGACGCATTTTGCCGCACAGGCTAAGATGGCGGCGGCGGCGGAGGAGGCGGAGCTGGTGCTGCCCAAGGAGCCCGGGCCCCGGGTTCGGGGAGGCGGCGGCCCCGGGGGGCTGCGGAGCCTGAGGTGAGCGGCGGCCGCCGCCGCGGGGCGGGACCCGGCGGAGGCAGCGAGGGGAGCGTGGGGGGAGGGGGGGAGAGGACCTTTCCGCGGCGGCGTCGGAGTATCCGGTATTGGACACAAAGGGGCTGAGCTGAGTACCAGACTTGGGGGTTTTGTTTAGTCACATGAAGCCGAGCAGCCAGTGAGCAGTCGGGGGAAGGGGCCGAGATCTGGCCCGGGCCCCGGCGGCTCGGGGAGCCGGGCGGTCGCCATTGCATTGCACTGAGTAACGGGGCGTCCGAGAGCAGGACCAGCCCCCTCTCTGCGGGCCGCTTGCGCCCGTCCGAAGCGCCCGCTCCGCCGCTAGCTGTGCACATCCCTCCCCTAACGCGGGGCCAGGACCGCTGGTCCCTCTCCCCCGCGGCTCTGCAGGATGTTGTGCCGCTGGGTGCCCGGGAAGTAACTGCCAGAGGTAAATGGCTCAGAGTGTTCGTTCGGGTTGCCAGGGGCTCGGTGGGTGTCAGCTAAAGCTTTTTGCTTCTCCAGGTCTGACCCCTGGCTTTGTGTCCCTGGGAGCTTACTCTCTGCCAGAGGAAAGCAGGTGTGCTGCACTCCTCCCGGGAACCTGAAGATGAGTGGTCCCGGACCTTCCCAGTGGTTGGAAACTTAGTTGGTGGAGCTAAAGGTTTCTCGTTGCGAGACTCCCGCAGACGACTCTCTCGTGTTGGGATCCATCCGTGGTTTAGCAACATTAGTGGAAAACTTTCCTTGAACTGTTTTTAAGTAGTATTGACCTAAATTTAGCTGGTATAAAACTTCTGTTTTAGACTTCAGGTTTTATAAAAAAAAAAGTTTTATGTCATCCTTAAGTGATTAAGAAGTACTCAACAAGGGATAAACACAGTTGGGGGGCTTGAATGATCGTCCTCTTTTGTATGCAAATTAATAATTTCAACAGAAATACTAAAACAACGTCTATGCTGGCCCATCCTGACTATTGCCAGTCTTGTTGCATCTTGATGATAGATTAGATTTGCTTTAATAGAATATTGCCTCTCTGCAGTGGTTTAGTTACTTTTATTTTTTTAATTTTTTAAACGTCCTGCAAGGAGGAAAACATTTCAAAAAATAGACAACTCAGATTGCCCAAAAAAAAGGAATCTGGCTGTTTGCCTTCAGTGCCATATGTAAGTATCCAGGGAACTTGATGGCTGCAATATTGCATTAGTAGGTTTGGTACGAAAAAATTAGTTTTTATAAAGTTATAATTTAGACATTTTAATAGGTGAAACATGGAGGCTTGACTAATATTAGTAAAATGATATGTATATTGTTAAAATCATAGTATTGTAAAATTTAGAATTTCTAACATGATTTCAAGTTACACTGCACTTAAGACTTTTTGTATTGGTATTAACTAATATTTGAAGTACATAATTTGGAAACAACTAATGTTTTGTTTTGGCCAGATCACATTAACAAATTAAAATGATTGAAAGGATGCTTAAACACATTGCAATCACTAACTTGAGATCTCTGTTCAAATTAAAATTTGGACTTTTCACATTTACCTAAAACTTTCATTTTCCTAGTGTGTCTCCCCCCCCCCCATATTTCCTCCCTTTTAGCTTTTTTCCTAACAAAGCATTCTTCTTAAATTAATGAATAGGACTTACATTAACATTGACAAGTGTATTACTGAATCATAATTTTAGAATGGAAGGAATCTCAAGGAACACTAATCGCATCTTCTCTTTTACGCTATATTAAAGGCCAGGTATGATTAAGTTAGTGGCATAATGGAATATTTTCTCTCAGCTTCTTCCCCATTGCTCTTTTCATTGCTTATGTTTTCTGGTACTAGAAGGTGACTGTACAACTAACAGTGGTTAAATAAAATAAGGGAGTATGTTTGAGAATATGTGTTAGATACTGTAATATTCATGAGAACTGTGATAATAACATTTAATGAGAGATGATGACTTAGGTTATATAGTGATTTTCATTAAAACCAATTTAATACAAAATAACACATTTCAAATTTCGGAGCAATATTGTGTTTTAATTTGGGGGTTTTCAAAAAGCAGTTATGATCCATGAATTAAAAAATAGCCTTAGCCGGTTTGGCTCAGTGGATAGAGCATCGGCCTGTGGACTGAAGGGTCCCAGGTTCGATTCTGGTCAAGGGCAAGTGCCTGGATTGTGGGCTCGGTCCCCAGTTGGGGCTGTGCAGGAGGCAGCTGATCAGTGATTCTCAACATTGATGTTTCTCTCTCCCTCTTCCTCTCTGAAATCAATAAAAATATATATTTAAAAAACAAAAAAGAGGTAGCTTGGCAGACTTTTTGAAAAGTTTGAGATAACTGTCATTACTACCAGTTATTAAATGAGATGCATGCTGAAAACAATGGTGTGAGTGCCTTTCATTTTGTAATAGGGTTGTAGTTGTGTAATGGACTTGCTACTCTGGCCCTATTAAAAAACAACCTAAGACTAATTACTACTACTGAGTAGTATTTCTGTAAGATTTGACAAATTAAACAAGATGTAAAATTATTTATAGTGAAATATCACTTTTACTTTTTGGATATCAAATTTAACAAAAATAGTTAAATCATCTTGAGGTTTTAAAGCTTTTATGGGTCATTTAAGGTACATTTAAATTATTGACTTTCCTAAGAAAGTTGATAAGCTATTTTTAAATTTTCACCACTATGTAAGTGAGTGGATTTAATTACCCACTAGTCTTGTGATAATTAGCAATACTCCCAGGTTATTTATAATTATAAAATGAGTCCATCTCCTGCAAACCTTACATATTTTGCAAGTTTAATTGGTCATTCTCATTACAAGAGGGAGAGTTTGGATTGTGGTTGAATTGAGACACTCGGGTAGCAGGAGGAGAAGATCCACCAGAAATGATTGGATGATACCTGCAATTTAGAGAAATTGGTTGTCAGGAAGCATCACGTTCACCTTTCTCTCATTCCAAATGCACTGTTAGCATTTAGTATTACTCAGTTAGACTCGCAGATTGTGATTCCAAAGGAAAAGAGTGGGTCTTAATCTTGTAGAATAAGTTTCTCGTAACTGGTTTGCAGGCATATCTTAAAGCAACTGTAATTTGCACCGAATTCAGGAATTGGTATGTTGAATTATCCAGTCCTAATTTTATAAAACATTAATTTTAGGAGTCCCCTCTCCCTTTTTTTAAAAGTAAGGGAGAGAAGGGGGGAGAGAGAAAGAAAGAAACATCAATGTGACAGAGAAACATCAATTGGCTACCTCCTGCACAAACCCAACTAGAGATCAAACTCACGACCTAGGTATACCTTGGCTGGGAATCAAGCCCACAACTTTAAGGTTTATGAGACTACACTCCAACCAACTGACCCAATCAGCCAGGAGAAGAATGTCTGTTTTGTAGATGTTAGATTTGTAAATATTGCACACAATTAATGAGACGTAGCACTGACTGAAGCAGTTCTAGAAGTCTACTGTGTCTTTTAATTCAGGTTTATTAGAGAAAGTATGTTTGAGATTGCTTGTTAATTAGATACTATTATATAATGAGAACTTTTGTGACAATACCTTAAAAACTTACTTAATGAGATATGATGGTGTAGTTTTTAAAGTGCAAACCATTCACACCATTGAATTTTGAGAGAACTGAGAAGATTCAAACTGATTCTAGCATTGGCTCACCCTGCTGGTTGGCTAAAATATTTCTCTTTCCTGTCTTAATTAAAAAAAAAAAGATTATTTGAGACCTAGAAGGTAGAACATCAAATTCAATTCAGGAGGGTGGTGTCTTTATGAAAAAGTTTTCATCATAAGGCACTCAGTTACTCTAATGTTTAATTTTTTTCTTAGATCTGCCAAAGTTGAACTGGGAGTTGCTATCTTCTTTGAATTTACTGGGAACTCTTAATGTGATTATTGGGAATTAGTATTATTTAGGACATCCTTTGACAGTTAGCTAGAAAAACAAGAAAAACAAGAGTCATGTGAGATAACTTTCCAGGAAGAGAAAAGCAGAGATTTTCAGGAGGGAGACAGGGAGGGAGCATGTCAGGGCAGAAGCGGCAGCCATGCAAACTTAACTTCTCTTGACTGAGGGAAAATGAGATTGGATTAAGGTTAGTGTTTCCATGGGATTTCCTTTACACTCTTCATCTACAAATTTTTGTTCTACTCTGTCTACAAGCTATAGCTTTCACATTTCGCTTGGGATTCTGGGAAATGTGATCTTGAAAGTAACTTTGTGAAGAGTACAGATGTTATTCTTTGAAACTTAAGTCTGTTAGTCTAGGTTGTAGTGCAGTTGAAGTTGGTTAGAGAAATACAGATTTTAGGGGTTGTCTTTTTACTACATGTATGTCATTAATTGAAGTTGAAAATACAGCTTCTAAGAGTTTTTGTACAAAGTTCAGAAACTTAAAGGTTATGAGCCAAACAGGTTAATTTAAAATAAAAAAATAAAGTATTAGGATTAAAGTAATTTATAGTTTACAAAGCATATTTGCCTGTGTTTCATTCATTATCAAACTTTTAAATGATTAACATTTTTTTTTAATTGATTTCAGAGTGGAAGGAAGGGCGGGGGGAGTGAGAAACATTGATGAGAGAGAATCAGCAATTGGCTGCCTCCTGCATGCTCCCTACTGGGGATTGAGCCTGCAGCCCACCCCAAATCGGACCTTGACCTTCTAATTCATGAGTGGATGCTCAACCATTGAGCCACACTGGCTGGGCATGATTAACATTTTTATCCTTTCATGTTGTTCATTCTTTTACTCAAAAGCCTAATGAATATCTTTTTAATCAGTTTCTTAAGGGAGATGTTAAATATAACTAGTACTTTAAAAACACCATTTATTGGGGAGGAGTGATTTCTAATTGTTAAATGGTTTGTGAAGGTGGATAAAAGCCTTGCCAGAGTTGGAATTAATTGCCTATTGCTTACTATCTACTTACCAAACGATATACACACACACCCCAACACACCAACATATGTGTGTATATATACAGAAAGCCATAGGCGGCATTTATAATTTTGTACAGACTAGAGGCCTGGTATGTGAATTCGTGTACCAGTGGGCCCCTTGGCCTGGCCTGCAGGATCGGAGCCGAAACTGGCTCTCCAATATCTTCCAAGGGGTCTCAGGTTGCGAGAGGGCACAGGCCAGGCCGAGGGACCCCACCAGTGCACGATCTGGGCTGGGGAAGGATGCTGGAGGTTGACCAGCCAGGGAGGGACTGCAGAAGGGCTCCAGGGTGTACCTGGCCCATCTCACTCAGTCCTGATCAACCGAACACCAACAGCAAGCTAACCTACCAGTCGGAGTGTCTGCCCCCTGGTGGTCAGTGTACATCATAATGGCTGGTCATAGCAAGCGGTTGAGCAGCCGTAGCATATCATTAGCATATTACAGTTTGATTGATTGAATGGCCAATCAGGCACTTAGCATATTAGGCTTTAATTATAAAGGATGATATAAGCTTTAAAAGCCTTGAAGTAAAATTGGTGAGGTTAAAATCTGTGAGCACTAGGCAAGTGGATTTAACAATAATACCTTGTACATCCTATATAATAAAAGTCTTAATATGCTAAGTGTCTGGTCACTCATTCAACTAATCAAAGCATTATATGCTAAGGCTGCTCAATCACTTTCTATGATGTGCATTGACCAGCAGAGGGCAAATGCTCTGACCAATAGGTTAGCTTGCTGCTGGGGTCCAGCTGATTGGGACTGAGCAAGATGGGCTGGACACACCTTGGAGTGCTCCAGCAGCCCCTCCCCAGCTGGCCAACCTCCCATATTTCTTCCTGGTCCCGATTGTGCACTGGTGGGGTCCCTCGGACTGGCCTGTGCTCTCTCGCAATCTGGGACCCATTGGGGGATGTCAGAGAGCCAGTTTTGGCGTGATCCCACAGGCCAGGCTGAGGGACCCCACTGCTACACGAATTCGTGCACAGGGCTTCTAGTAATTTATATAAAGTACTTAGCTTTCTGGTATCTTTTAGAATAAAAATAGTTATTATTGTTTAATTATTTTTTTTCACTGGTATCTTTTAGAATAAAAATAGTTATTATTGTTTAATTATTTTTTTTCACTGGCATCTTTTAGAATAAAAATAGTTATTATTATCATTGTTTAATTATTTTTTTCTACTGTAACTTGAAATTTTTACTGGAGTGATTTGGATTTATATACCTTTGCTAATGCTTCATTTTTAAACTCCTGTTTACAAAGGCAAGGTTGTTTAAAAGGAAGTCAGAGAGAGGTATCGCAGTGTGGCTTTTCCAGTTTCAGCCGTTCAGTACTTCAGGAACATTTTCTGACCATCAGCTGGTGAATAAAATGCACTTGGAATGGGCACATCTTAGTGAAATTATATCCCAACCATTGTGTTGATTTGTCTTTGTTACAACATCCTGAATTTCTTTATCCTTTAAATTTTTGACCAGGAGTATGGTGGTGGCCATTAGTAGAGAGACTAGGGTTGTGTAGCTGTGTGTATTTGAATGTAATGTACATCCGAATGAGAGTGAAGAGTAGCCTCAACAGTAGTTAGGTTGAGGAGAGGCATGCTATTTTTTCTTGTCTTTTTAATCCTACCCCAAGGATATTTTTTCCAGTTCATTTTTAGAAAGAGTGAAAGGGAAAGGGGAGGGGGGGAGGAAGGGAGGGAGGGAGAAAAAGGTTGATGTGAGAGTGACACATGGATTGATAGTCTCCTGCACGCACCCTGCCTGGTGCTGGGGAGCAGACCACCACCAGATACATGCCCTAGACTAGTGGTCGGTAAACTCAGTAGTCAACAGAGCCAGCCACATATCAATAGTACAATGATTGAAATTTCTTTTGAGAGCCAAATTTTTAAAACTTAAACTTCTTTTAACGCCACTTCTTCAAAATAGACTCGCCCAGGCCATGGTATTTTGTGGTAGAGCCACACTCAAAGGGCCAAAGAGCTGCGTGTGGCTCACGAGCTGCAGTTTGCCGACCACTGCCCTTGCCCATTCTGCTCATGGGCCAATGCTCTACCCATTTAACATACCGGCCAGGTTAAGACATGCTATCCTTTTCATTGCTTAGTCTGAATTGGGGAATTTTCTCAGCATTTCCTTTTGCAATTTTCCTCTCCATACTTTGTATATATCTGTGCTAGTATGGTCTTAAACTTATTTTCCTCTTTAATTTTTTTCTGTCTACCTCCTCCCATCACCATCACAAATTGTAAGTTGTAAGAAAGATAATTGTACTAGTAAAAGTAATTTAAAGTTCATATGATAGGACTGAATATGAAATAATAGAAGTTTCATGTATGCTTAAAAAGTATTTTCAGCAGTTTGGAAAATGAAAGGGAGTGCTGAAATTCTTCCCTAATCCTTATGAGCAACACCATATAATCAGTAGTATTAAAGGGAAAAGAGATAAGACTGACATTAGTTATGTTCCTTTTAGTAATACTGTGATGTACATATATTTCCATTTTATATACAAGAAAACAAATTCAGACTCAGGTCACAAAGATAATAATAGAGCAGTTAAGTTTGAATCTAGGTGTGTCTTGATTTTATAGATGGGATCTTTATTTTGTCTTCTTATTTTTTCTATATGTCTATTCTTCAACCTTTTTCATCTCATGGCACACACAATTGATTACTAAAACACTGCAACACCAAAAAAAATTTTTTTTTTGCCTATCTGACAAAAAATAATAAGTAATTTTGATTCATTCATACTAGATGGCTATTGTTGTAATGACTGCTGTCTTTATTTTGGTTTTAATCTAACGGGAAAGAGGTTAGTGTCCCTAACTAAATAGTCATTTATAGCATGTTTTAAAAATTCTTTCAGCCCACTTTTGCAGCACACCTTTTGAAAATCACTGTTTTAACTTAATTAATGCAATTGGTAAATTTCATCTACTTATAAAACAACATTATAAAAGCATTTTTTTTGGTGCCTATTCTTATTTCAAGTGGTGTCTTATTGCCCACATTGTTTATTCATTCCACCAAATAAAAGCTCTTTGTCTTGGCTGCTAGACTTTGGTACAGTGATATTGGTCAAAATGGAAGCTGCCTTTTTATTTACTAAGTGACTAGGATGAAAAATAATCTAGCTTTATCAGAACTAACATTCTGGGATTAGAAATGCTATTAACTATTCTAATAACACTATCCTTTATGGTGTAACATTTAACTTAAAATTTGATATATGTAAAATGTAGGTGACATTTCCAATTTATAGCTGTATGAAAACAAAACTTCATGTTTTGAAATGCTTTAAACCTTTGTCGTAAAAAATCTTTAAAAATGTTATTAGAATTAAATAGGCACTTAAATCCTGTTTAGGTTACTATTAGTAATTCATAATTTAATATACTTTATTTTGTTAAAAGAATAAAGCTTTGTTTTTTACACTCTGATTAGGTGGATGACATACACTAAAAGATAATTTGTGGGGCATTTATAAATTGTATAGGTCAGCACTATCTAAAAGAAATACTGTATGTTACAAATGTGGTTTAAAATTTTCTTTAAGCCACATTAAAAAATAAAAGAAACAGGTAAAATTAATCCTACGAATGTATTTTATTTAACCCAGTATATTTAAAACATTTCAATGTTGTTATGATTGAGATATTTTACTATTTTTTCCCCTACACCAAGTATTTAGAATTGAGTGTGTGTTTCTTAGGACATCTCAGTTCAAACTAGCTATACTTCAAATGCTTAATAGTCACATATAATGTATTGAACAGTGCAGATATACAAAGTTCTATACAACTTTCATTTAATATTTACTCAATTTTCTATGTCACAAGGAGTCATCAGGATTTTAGAGATGCTTAGGGGGGGAGGGCATGGCAAAAAAAAAAAAAAAAAAAAAAGGCTGGGAACCACTGATATAAATATAGCAGGTAACTTCTAGCCCCATGAAGATAAGTAACATTTCCTGCACAGAAAAAGGTGCCTTATTCCCCCTTACAGAAGAAACACTATTTTGACCTCTGTCACCATAAATAAGTTTGGCTTATTTTTGAACTTGCTTATGGCATATTTTGTTCTTTCTAAGGGTAGTGAGAATTAATTCTAATCTCTCTCTTCTCCTTGTTTGACATTGTTGTGTGAATTTGGATGTAAATCAGATGATAGGTTGTTGGTACTATATGACCCTTCTGTTTTTTTCCAGTGTGGTTATGTCAAATTCAGAAAGATGTTTCTTAGATTTCATGAATAGTAACCCTTTAAAGGTTAGCTTTATGACTAAAAAAAATTGTTTAGAATATAAAAATTGAAATTGCTTACACAGATAATATGGTTGTTTGGCTTGCTTTTATTACAGTATTCTCTAGGCATATAGCCAAGAAGTAGGTAGAGGAGATCTTGGATTGCTTCCTTATGTAGATGCCTTTGGGAAACTTGTTAAAGTAGCTTCTAGACATTATGTACGTTAGCTTTTAGGCATTTCAGGTTACTTAAAAAGGTATTTGAGTATTTCGGATTGTATTGTAGGGGTAGGAATAAATAACTATACTTAAGTTTATAGGTAAGTATCTACTCTCAACCAGAAATATTCTTTTTTTGTTTAATAAAAAAGTTGTATCTACTTAGCAGTATTCGTAATGTCAGTAAAACAGTTACAACTTTTTTTTGCAATTAGAGTGATGCAGTTAATAGAATGACAATTATTTCATATAAGCTGCATCAGAGACAACTGAAGATGAATAAACTACCATCCCCACAAATAACCAATTTGTGCTGTGCACCAAAAGAACCTGCTTTAAATCTCCATGCCAATTTATAACCCTCCTTCTGTACCAGGGAAGGTTAGTGGCTACTGAAAATACCACGTGGACAGGGCTATCTAAAGACACTTCCTGTAGACTGTACAAAAAGACACTGTACAGTTTAAAAACAAAGATTCCATTTCTACTTTTTTCTTTAAAAGGAGTGAGTTCTGTTCAGGGGATTAAATGCTTTATAGACAAGAAAAAAAATGCACTAGAACTAACTTATCCATCGTCATCTCCTCTTTAACTTCTGCCTCTTCCTCCCTTTCTTGCTTTTTTAAGCCCTGGCAACTCCCTTTTTGGACACCCAGCCTTTCCTTTAGCTCAATATGCAGGAATATCCTTTTTGTATTTCTCCTTCAGCTTAGGAGCCTTCTTTTCATAAGGCTGCTTCCACATCTCTCCCAGCTTCTTTGCAACAACACCAGTGGGTAGGCAGGGGTGTTCTCCCTTTTTTTTTTTTTTTTTTTTTTTTTTTGGTGGGGGGAGGTGATACTTAGAACAAAACAAGAAAAAGCCAAAGGAGATGAGACCTCTTGGGTGCATTGGAATCCTTGAATTTCTTTCTTGTTTCCCTTTCAGGACAGATACAAGTTTTCATTACTTTCTCATAATGGGCCTTGTTGGTCTTTGCCAAATCTTCAATTTTCCTTTCTTAGTAGATATTGTCTTCCATCTCTCTGAGCACTTCTTAGAAAACTTTGAGAAGCTGACTGAAGTATCTGGGTGCTGCTGCTTGTGTTCCTCTTGGCAAGTTTGCACAAAGAAAGCATACGATGCTTTTACTTTTACTCCTAATTACTTTTCCTCAGCGAGCACACAGTCACCCAGTGCCCACCCAGCTCACACTTGCCCCGGCATTGTCTCTGTGGAGCTCAATTTATTGCAATGGCGGTCTCAACCAGAAATACTTTGACATTTATGAGTAAAGAACTAGAATGTTACCATAAGGACAATTGCACAAAAAGCCAAAATCCATGAAGGACACTATAAAATGCAAACTGAAATGGAGTTATTTATTTAAAAAAATTTTTTGATTGCTTTTTAGAGAGAGAGAGAGAAACATCAATTTGTTTCACTTTTTAAAAAATATATATTTTTAATTGATTTCAGAGAGGAAGAGAGAAACAACAATGATGAGAGAGAATCATTGATTGGCTGCCTTTTGCAAGCCTCCCACTGTGGGGATCGAGCCTGGAATCCTGGCATGTTCCCTTAGCCAGAATCGAACCTGGGAACCTTTAGTCCGCGGGCTGATGCTCTATCCACTGAGCCAAACCGGTGAAGGCTGAAATGGAATTATTGATCATGATTTTTCTAGTGCTTGAATCAGTTTTCTTTTTCAAATGGAAGTAATGGTTACAGCATTGTTATTCATAAACATAGAGCAGCAGAAGTCTTATTGTATGTAGTGTAACAATTGGTACTTTAGGGTGAAGGATATTTTTCTGTAATATGTATTATGAAAAGAGTTGTAAAAAGCACATAACAATGAAAATGTGAGTCTTCATTCTAGTATGCCTCGTTTGGAAAAATAGATTTTTTTGTATTGTGTAGAATGGACATGAAAATACTTGCTCATTAACACTGGAATTATGAATGCTTTTGAGGTTATGAATAAAAATATAGTTTTGTTTTTTAAATTTGCAATAAATTTGCCTAACATACTCTTGCTCCAATAATTTTAAAAGTTGTCTTGAAGAGCCTTGGCTGGTGTGGCTCAGTGGGTTAAGCGTTGCCCTGTGCACTGAATGAAGGTTATCAGTACAGTTTCTAGTCAGAGCACATGCCCAGGTTTTGAACTCCATTCAAGTCAGAGTTTGTGCGGATGGCAGCCGATGGAACGGATGTTTCTCTCTCACATCAATGTTTCTCTCCCCCTCTCCTTTCCCATCTAAAATAAACTTTAAAAATCGTTGTCTTGAAGAAATAAAACCTCACCTGTCAGCTTTTCTTACATAGGTTTTGTATTTGACGAGTGTAGAAGGCTAAAGCAAAATTGGTTAGATTAGCCGTAGCCGGTTTGGCTCAGTGGATAGAGCATTGGCCTGAAGACTGAAGTGTCCCAGGTTTGATTCTGGTCCCCAGTGGGGGACATGCAGGAGACAGCTGATCGATGATTCTCTCTCATCATTGATGTTTCTTTTTCTCTCTGAAATCAAAAATATATTTTTTAAAAATTGGTTAGATTAGACTTTGAGAAAGTATGTTTATTATTTTTAAAATATTAAGACTTTATATAGTTTTTGGGATAGATTTAAAAAATTAAAAAAACAATTACAATGTTAATAGCATTAAGAGCTGACTTCTATGTGTAGAAAAAATACACTTACGGGTATGTTCTATGTTTTTGTGTTTTAACAAAAATGAATTATATTTGAATTTAGTTTCGTATTCAGAAAAAAAACACCTTGTTTATCTAGTTGTATTTTCTCTAACCTCTTGTTTTGAGTTAGGAATTACTCATTTACAAGGGGTAGGAATGGGAATGCTACACACAGCAAAGGATATGGTTCCTGTTCTTAAGATCTCATGATCTAAGCCAGTGGTTGGCAAACCCCGACTCGCGTGCCACGTGCGGCTCTTTGGCCCATTGAGTGTGGCTCTTCCACAAAATACCAGGGCCTGGGCGAGTCTATTTTGAAGAAGTGGTGTTAGAAGAAGTTTAAGTTTAAAAAATTTGGCTCTCAAAAGAAATTTCAATCATTGTCCTGTTGATATTTGGCTCTGTTGACTAATGAGTTTGCCGACCACTGCTCTAAGACAACTTGAAGAGCACCTAAAATGAAACATTTGAATTACTGAGCTGGCATAAAATAAAATGAATAGTATATAGTAAGACTGAATTAATGAAGCTTTTTTGCAAAAACTTTTAATCTATATTTTGAAGAAGTGGTCTGGTAGATTGATGGAGAGGGAAGGGAATATCAGCCAAGGGGAAAGACGTGTTGGGAATTGTGGAATGTGTAAGTATTTTCCTTGCTTGCAGTAAAGTGTTTTATATGAATTTAATTAAAAATGAAGTTGATAAGATTGAGTGGCCTGAGTTGAGATTCTAAAGAAGTTTGGATTAGAAATGAGGAGTTCTACTGAAGGTTCTTGAATAGAAATACAAGAAGAAAAATGAGAATGTTAACAGCCAGATATAACATGATTGGAGAAAAGACTGAAGTGAAAAGGCCAGTTAGAGGTTATTATTTTGAGATTTATATTTATGTGTAAGGACGGGTAGTTTTAGAGTAAAGGTGAAATTCATGCCTCCTAAATTTGTGTAGTGTAAAGTTAAAATAAGAATGGAACAATTTTATTTTCTTCTGGTATTGAAAATAAATTTACTTGGCCACGCAGTTTGAGTAAGTAATTAACACTAATTGAGGTCTATCTGCTTTGTTCTATAAAAAAAGTTTCATTTGCAAACTAAGTAAAACCCCAGAAAGTTATGCCGTAGTGGTACTTTCTGAGTTGCTAGCACTTTGAACTTAAAAACAAACAAACAAACAAAAAAACTTGAATACTAAAAAGAGCTTATATTGTAATTCTGTGTTTTGAGTTATAGTGGTACAGTTTAGCCATGTTTTAAGAGACATTCTAATTGCTATAAGAGTTGGTGGGCAAATGGGAGATAAGAAAAATTAGTAATCTGGAGTATACCAATTTTTAAATTTATTTTAAAATAGATATTTGTTTTAACATTTAGGAATAGTTAAAAACACATAGCTTTTATAGAAAGGAAAAATCCCTAATACATATACATAGTACCCTCGGGGCTGTAGTATTTTTTTATATTTGTTATTTAAGATATTTATTTCTAACAAGTTTTCAAAAGTTTTTAAGTTGAATGTATACTATTCCTTATATTGAGTATGTTTATTAAAACAGAAAAAGTAGAACAATATGAAAAAGTTACAGGAGTAATATAGAGAATATTTTTCCGAAAAAAAAACTTTTCTGCCTTTTTTAGAGTTAATAAATACAACAGTGTTTGGGTGTTAATAGAGTCTTAGCATTCTGAGAATAGTATGTTAGGCCTTTTTAAAATATCCTTACCTGAGTATATGTTCTTACTGATTTTGGAGAGAAATATCGGTATGAGAGAGAAACATTGTAGGTATGTGCCCTAACAGGGACACAAACCCCAAACCTCTTGGTGTGTAGGGGATGATACTCCATCCAACAGGGCCTGAGTGATAGATAGTATGTTAGTCTTATTATGACAACTTAACATTTGAAATTAATTAATTAATTTATAGCTTTTAGAGCAGAGGGGAGAGAGAAACATCGATATGTTGTTTTACTTACGCATTCAATGGTTGATTCTTGTATGTGCTCTGACGGGATCGAACCAGCAACAATGGAGTATCAGTATAATATGCTAACCAACTGAGCTACTCGGTGGCCTGAGCTCATGACAAGTTTACATTTTAACATTCTCACAGTTAATAGGTTTCAATTAGTAAATTAGTTAGTGAAATTTTTGGTAACATGGTAAAATAGATGTTTTTGACTCATCTAAGTTACCTGTTGAAGCAAATCAGCTAAAGCAAAAGAATAGATTGTCTCATACTACCACTGGAAAAAAGATTTCATCCATATCTCTGAAATTTGGGGGTTCTGTATAGACAGTACGGATGAGAAGGGATGACAGCAGAACTATCTAATGTTTCCTGATTGTTCTGATGAACTGGTGGTATTGTGATAGGAAGCCTGCCTGAAAGCCCTGCCTTGAACCTCTTTCTTAGTCTCCTGTTTATACCTTTGTTCTACATACTTCTTGGAAATAGGTGGGTCCCGCCTGTGTATGCTGCATTGGGTCTCTGCAATCTGAAAAGCAATGAAAAATCACTGCATGTATGAGGAGAGGGAGCACTGAAAGGGATGGAGACTAGGAAACCAAGTTGACTTTCATATATGTTGATCCTGTTGAAACAGCTCACACAGGTGGAGAAGATGGCAATAACTTTCAGTGGCCGTGGGATAACTCAATATTCTTGTGCTATGTGACTGAATGTCTTAATGGTGGCAGTGCCATTAACAGTAGCTGTCCTTTAGTGTGGTATTGCTTGCCTAACCTACTCTTAGTGCATCCATCTTATTTTCCATGCCCTCTTCAGCAATTTTCCTGTCAAATTTGACTACCTTAGTTTTCCAATAGATTTTTCTTAATTTAACTGGAATTAATTTCCTCCATCTCCTTTTCAAATTGGATTAAAAATCTTACTGTGTGGTTTTATGAGTTTTATCTAGATCAGAATGACACAAACATTGAAAATACGGGAATGGCAAAAATAATACTAAAACTTGCAAGTTTCATGGACATCAAGCAAAGGATAAAACCTTTCTAGGGCAAAACTTATGAGTGGAAAAACATTTTTCAAATAAAATACTAGGAATGCTCTAAACAGTGTCAGGCTTGAACTTTTATAAACTCAAACAAATATCATTAAAACATGAACTAGTAGGAGAAACCAAGATGGTGGCATAGGTAAACACCTGAACTTACTACCTCGCACAACCACTTCAAAACTACAACTAAAAGAGAAAACGTGAAGGCTGGCTGAGTGGAAATGGTACAACTAGAAGGAAAGAGGAAAGCACACTGAGACTCGGAGGAGGAGTGGACGTGCAGAAGTGGAGTTAAGAGGCACGGAGATGTGCGAGGGAAAAGGGCTGGCTGCTGAGTACACTGTTGTCTTTTTCAATCAGGAGGGAGACAAGCTCCCAACTGCTCTGAGCTCCAGCTTTGGGCGGGACTCTGGGGACCCAGACTCTTATGGGGAGAAACTGGACTATCTGGCATCTGGCAGAACTCGAGAGCGGCTTTCTTTCAGAGGTGCTTGCAGCAATCATTGTTCCTGCTCGGACACAGGACACACAGACACAGGACCTCTTCCGGGCAGGGCTGACGGTCAGCCATTGCTGTTTGTCCCACCCTGGTGATTCCCTGAGACCCTGCCCCACCCAATTTGTGTGCAGAGGCTTTTGCATATGATTGGCCTGACCCTTTGCAATCTAAAACCTAATGTACTGCAGCTGGGTTAAAGAGCCCCAGAGCTCCAAAAGAAGACCCAAAGACCAACAGCAGCCTGCATTGGTTCACAGCTGGGCCTTATCTGGGCACCTCCAAACCCCAAACAAAGAGAAGGAATCTGCAGATCTTTCTGTAGCTTCCGCTGGGTGGCCTCCTTGGAGATCCAAGAGCCAATGTACTCAGTGGTCAGAAAGAGACCATCCAGACTAAAACTCTTCAGATCCATAAAAGAGACACTCGGGGCAGATTCAGTAAGTGCCAAAGCCCCACAGAAGCAAATCTTGCCCCATAAGGTCGTGTCGAGCACAGAAGTTTTTTCATAGATACAACTGATCCTCACAGCCAGTTGGCTTGAAGGTCAATTCCTCCCAGTGATATCAAATTTAAAAAAACAAAAAAACAAAACAAAAAAAACTATTTGAAGAAATAACAGAAAACTTCCCCTATCTGGTGAAAGAAATAGACTTTCAAGTCCAGGAAGCACAGAGAACCCTCCAACCAAGATTCCAAAGAGGACCACACCATGACACATCATAATTAAGATGCCAAAGGCAAAAGACAGTATCAAAAACAGCAAGAGAAAAATAATCAGTTGCCTACAAGGGACTACAACTGTCAGCTGATTTCTCAACAGAAACTATGCAGGCCAGAAGGAGGTGGCAAGAAAAGCGATGAATAACAAGAACCTACAACCAAGATTACTCTATCCTGCAAAGCTGTCATGTAGAATTGAAGGTCAGATAAAGAACTTCACAGATAAGAAAAAGGTAAAGAAATTCATCATCGCCAAACCAGTATATTAAATGCTGAAGGATACTCTTTAAGAAGAGGAAGAAGAAGAAAAAGGTGAAGAAAAAACTATGAACAACAAAATGACAACAGATACATAATCAACAAATCAATCTAAAATAAAGTGAATAAAAAGTCTGATGAACAGAATAAACTGGTGAATATAATAGGATCAGGGGTATAAAAATGGAGTGGACTGACAATTCTCAGGGGAAAGGGGTGTGGGGGGTGTAGGAAGAGACGACAAAAATCCTACACCTATGGATGAGGACTGGAGAAGGGGGTAAGGGAAGAGGGTGGGGCAGGAACTGGTGGGATGGGAGCCATGGGGGGGGGGGGACCACTGTAATAATCTCAACAATAAAGATTTATTGGTTAAAAAGAACATGAAGTAGTTTCTTTAAAGATAATGGTAAAACCAGTTTGTTTTTTAGGAGACTTAATTTATTAAATTCTGAGAGGTGAATTAAACAAAAATTAAGGCTATAAAGATTTGAGTAGCAGTATACTTTATTTAATAGATACATATCAAACTTGTTTCCAATAGAGAATACACATTCTCAAATTTCTGTGAATTCTTTGAAACTGTCTTGGGCTTCAATGATGATTTGAAATTTTAAATAGGAAAACTATGTAGGCCAGTAATTTTTTTACTGCAGTATAGTAAAACTAGATGTTGAAGCCGAAATGAGTCTACCTGCATGGTTTAGGTGCATGAGTGAGGCAGCTGATCATGTTTTTTTCTCACATCAATGTTTTTCTCTCCCTTTCCTTCCCTTATTCCTATTTCCTCCCTCCCCCTCCCTCTCTCAAAAATCAATAAACATATCCTTTGGTGAGGATTAAAAAAACAAAAACCTGTGTCCTATTAGAATTCAAACTTAAATTTCATACTATTTAGAAATGTATAACAATGAGGACATGAGTCATCAAAAACAGTTGAATGAAAATTCATTTAAACAATGTGGACTAACCATTTACTTTGTTGTTGCTATCAAATCTCTACTAGAATTGATTTAAAAAATTATTTTTTAAAATAGGCATAAGTGTCAAGGGCAAAGAAAACTGGAAAGTTGAGCACACCTAAAATTTTAGGAACTAGAAAGCAACAAGTGGTAAATAACTTTGTAGATGTGAGAAAACAGCTTATTAGTGGGGAAGTCCTAGAATGAGTGCTTTGTAATCCTGGATTGCTTCAGGATTGGTTGCTGCAGGTACCTTGAAAGAATTTTCTAAAAGTGTATAATAACAAGTAACATATTACCAGGAAAGGGTGTCTCTAGGTTTCTTCTCTGATACAAAGGGATAATCTCTGTTCTTGTCCCTGGGCACAGCTCGGATTAAGGATGTCATACTGACAAACAGAGAATTGAATAGAAATGAACATGTTGAAATGGGAATCATCAACAGCCTCTTCCCTTCCTAGTTCTGAGAACACTGGGTGTCAGGCTCCTAATTCCAGAAGATTGGAAGATTCATCCTGTTACAACAAACCTATGATCAGAAGAAAAAGACCAAGAGATGGTAACATGGCCCAGATTCATCATCCAACAGCGACACCTATACACACAAATTGCAGAAATTTTTTTCTTTCATTTTAATGTACGAGATTAAGGATCATTAAACATTTTAGAATAATCTCCATGTGAAAGAGAAGGAAATAGACACAATTCAGGAAGAAAACTTTATTAAAAAGTTATTGACACCAACAATAAAAACATTTTAAAAGTTACTGATGGAAGGGGATAATTATATATCTTTCAAACAAGAAAAACTAATCCTCAGAAAACAGAGCTCTTGGATATTTAGAACATGAAATAATAGAATTGGAAATACAGAATATGAAGGAAATTATTTAGGAATAATGGAACCAGAGAACCAAGATGGTTGCATAGGTAAACATCTGTACTTGCTGCCTCCCACAACCACATCAAAATTACAACTAAAATACAAAACAACTATCCCCCAGAACTGCAGGAAAACTGGCTGAGTGGAAGTGCTACAACTAGAGGTAAATAAGAAAGCACATTGAGACTGGTTGGAGGTGCAGAGGCATGCAATGCGCTGCTCTGGCTCCTGGGTGTGCCCTTTTTTAATCAGGAGGGAGAACGCCTCTGTGGAGGGTGCCTTGAGGAGTGAGGAGTCCCAGCCCCACACCAGATCCCCAGCCCTGGGTACCAGAGCTGGGGAAAGACATTCCTATGGGTAGTAAGAACTATGGACTGTAAAAACCAGTGCAGATTGGGGCTGAGTGACACACAGGCTGCTGGAGACCCAGCTGCTCTGCTTAAAAGGCCAGCACTGTGAACTGAATTTACAAGCTCCCACTTGTTCTGAGCTCCAGTGCCAGGCGAGTTTCTGGGGGACCCAGGCACATATGTGGAGAAACTGGACTGTCTGGCATCGGGGCAGGAACTCTGGGGTGGCTTTTTCCCACACAGGAGGTACTTGCAGTGGTCATTGTTTTCATGCCAGGACCTCCTCAGGGCAGGGCTGATTGGAAGCCATTTCTGTTTGCTGTGCCCCAGTGATTCCCTGAGCCTCTCCCCTACTCAATTTACACCCCACCAACCTCTGTGCAGTGAATCTTGCATATAAATGGTCTGTCCTTTCTCAGGCCAAAACCCTGTCAAACAAGCTGCAGCTGGGCCAGGGAGCTGCAAACCTATCTATAAAAGGCACAAAAAAATCAGCTCCAGTCCCAGCACTAGCCTGCCTTGCTTCACAGCTGGGCCTCATCTGGGCACAACCAATACAAAGAGGAGGAATCTGCAGATCTCACTGTAGCTCCTGCTAGGTGGCCTCAGTCAGTGAGTGGCTCACTTTGCTCCTTCCTGGAGACCCAAGAATCAGTGTACCAGTGTCAATGTGAAACCATACAAGGTTACAACTCTTCACATCCATAAGCAACACACTCAAGGGGCAGACTCCGTGAGCACCAAAGCCTCACTGAAGCAAGTCCTTCATAAGGGTGTCTGAGGCACAGCAGCTCTCCCACTGTAGTTGCAGCTAGACCCCCCATCTAATTGGTCTGGAGGTCAGTTCGTCCCAATGACATCAATAGCAATCAAGGCTCAACTACAACAAAATTGTGCGCACAACTCACAAAGGGGTGCACCAGGAGTGTCCACCTCAGGTGATTGGGGAGGCTGAGCCATTGTGCTCTATAGGACACCTACAGCACAAGGCAATTCTATCAACTCAAGGAGACTTAGCAGCCACCCAGTGCATAGAAACAAACAGGAAAGCAACCAAAATGCGGAGACAAAGAAGCATGTGACAAATGAAAGAAGTGGAAGAAAGCAAACTGCCAGAGTTCAATACCATGGTTATAAGGTTACTCAAAAATCTTCTGAGGAACTTAGACTTTTAAGGATCTTAGTGAGAATGTTAAAAAAAAAAAAAAAAAAAGGAAAAGGACCAGTCAGAAGTTAAGCATACAATGACTGAAATAAAGAATACCCTGTTTCCCCCAAAATAAGACCTACTTCCAGTTTTGCCTCTTGCTATAATATAAGGCATCCCCTGAAAATAAGACCTCCCCGATAATATTTTTATTTTTGAAACTGAAAAAGCCTGGGCCCACAATCAGTTACAAGGAAGTGGGTCCCTTTAATGCTGCCGCTTGTTATACGAGGGAGCCAAAGAGGTCTGCTAGTCTGGGATGCAGCCAGCACTCACTGCACTACAGGCATGAAGAAATTTCTTCAAGAAAGAAAAATAGATCAAATAATGATTCCCACAAGAATGATGGCCTATCTCCAGACTCTTGATATTGCAATAAACAAGCCATTTAAGGACAATTTGCACATGGAAATTAATAAGTAACTACATTGAAAATAGAATGGAGAGAAATCAGCATGGGAACTTTTTGAAACCTAAACTGCAAGAGGTTGTGACTTGGGTGAAGAATTCATGGGAGAAAATCACTGACAGTTGCATTGCAAATGCACTATGAGCAGGCTACCTTAATAAGAAGTACTCATTTAAGGACAGTGCTATGGCTAAACATGAGAGATTTGGTCCACTGATTCTGAAAGAAATGGTCACAAGAAATTCACCAGGAAATTCAGGGTTTGGATTATTATGATGATGTTCCAGAAGATGATGACATGACTGTCATTGAATAAATCTTACTTTGTGTTCATACCGGTAAATATCAGTATCAGGAAATGTACCATAGATTGTTGTACATGGAAATAATGGTAGTAACAAGAAATTCTTGATACTGTAGGATTCACAGTTTGTCTGGTTATGCTGGTTTGTGATGACAACTACTACCGTACCATATACAGGTAATAAATTTCCCTTTTTTTGTTGTTGTTCAACAATAAATGTGTACTGTATTCTTCATGGAAAAATAGACATCTCCTGAAAATAAGACCTAGCGCATCTTTGAGAGCAAAAATTAATATAAGAACACTTTTATTTTCGGGGAAACAGGGTAATATACAGGGATTCAACAGTAGGTTAGAGGATCC
Organism: Antrozous pallidus; assembly: GCA_027563665.1. Lineage (NCBI taxonomy): Eukaryota > Metazoa > Chordata > Mammalia > Chiroptera > Vespertilionidae > Antrozous > Antrozous pallidus. Next base: position 141,024,503 of record CM050508.1, read on the forward strand.
CAAGAAGCAAATCAGTGATTTGAAGTAGAAGGAATCAAAAAACATCCAACCAGAAGAATAAAAATAAAAAAGAATTAAAAAAATGAAGATAGTGTAAGGAGCCTCTGGGACAACTTCAAGCATACCAATAACCAAATTATGGGGGTGCCAGAAGAAGAGAGAAAGCAAGATACTGAAAACCTATTTGAAGAAATAATGACAGAAAACTTTCCCTACCTGGTGAAACAAATAGACGAAATTTCAAGTCCAGGAAGCACAGAGAACCCCAAACAAGAATCCAAAGAGGACCACACCAAGACACATCATAATTAAAATGCCAAGGGCAAAAGACAGAGAATATTGAAAGCAGCCAGAGAAAAACAGTTGCCTACAAGGGAGTACCCATATAGCTGTCAGCTGATTTCTCAATGGAAACTATTCAGGCCAGAAGGGAGTGGCAAGAAATATTCAAAGTGATGAACAGCAAGAACCTACAAGCAAGAATACTCTACTTAGCAAAGCTATCCTTTAGATTTGAAGGTCAGATAAAGAACTTCATAGACAAAAAACAGCTGCAGGAGTTCATTACCACCAAGCCAGTATTATATGAAATGCTGAAAGGTATTCTTTAAGAAGAAAAAGTAAAGATTAAAAAAAAATGAAAAAGTGACAACAAATACATATCAACAAGTGAATCTAATTATCAAATGAATAAAAAATATGAACAGAATAAACTGGTGAATGGAATAGAATCAAGGGCATGGAAATGGAACAAACTGACAATTCTCAGTGGGAAGGCGGTTGGGTAATGCAAGGAGATTGCAGACAAAGATCTTATATTCATGTATGCATTACCTATGGACACAGACAATAGGGTGGCAACGGCCTGGGATGGGGTGGGAATAGGATCCAGGGGAGCAATGGAAGGAAAAAAGATGGTCATCTGTAATAGTCTCAACAGTAAAGATTAATTGGGGAAAAAAAGAAAAGAAAAGGATGTCATGCTAAAAAATAATGGAACCAGCCCAGCCAGGTGTGGCTCGGGGGTTGAACACCAATCCAGGAACCAGAACGATGCTGATTCCCATGTATCTTGGTGAAATTTCGGATACCAGAAATAAAGTGAAAATCCTAACAGCTTTTGTGTATCCTATATAATAAAAGAGAAACATGCGAATGTGACTGTACCTTTGCTATGCTATCAGCCAATCAGGAGCAGGGGGTGGAGCCAGCAGTGCAGCCCCACCCTCCCGCCGGCCTCCCAGCCCTGGATTGCCGTGGCCTCGCCCCTCACCAGTCTTCTGCGCACCATGGGGAAGGAAACTGCTGGAGCAACAACCCTGAGCGACCTCAATAACTTTCAATTTCAAGAAAGAAAGAGCTGTAAAGGTACAGGCGCTGCGCTTTGGCAGAAGCACGGGAAGAGGCACCAAAGGGGTCCCAGGTCTGTGGGGAAGCATCTTTGGGCACGTCAGGGAAGGTGGGAGAACCGGAGCTGGGGAGGCGCTGCGTGTGTAACAGGGCCCTCCAAAGGGCAGCCTTTGCGGGGAGAGGCGGACACTCGGCCTGGAGGTCCAGAAGGCGAGAGACCCCCATGCCCTCCTCCCGAGTCCTGCCGATCTCCACCGTCAAGGTTGGGCACACCGTGTTCTTAGAAATGTACGTAGGTGTGAGGCGCACAGAGAGAGTGTGGGACACCACAGCAGTGGACACAAATTCTGCGAGCAGATAACGATGGGTGCGATGGGCTGGCAAGCGGAGCAGGTCGGGCAGAGGGAAAACGACTATTGTACATTCACAGTGGCAGGTGTCCTAGAACACCCCCAGCCACTGCTGGACTTTGCAGGTGTCCTAGAACACCCCCAGCCACTGCTGGACTTTGAGTGCAGCAGCCACGCTGCTGGGGGCGTGGATGTTTCAGCCCTGCACTCACCCGCTTTGCGAGCTCTGAAGTCAAGTGGCAGTTTGGGTCCACGCCCCCAGCCCATCGCCCATGACAGGGTTGGCTGCTGGCCTCTGGAGCATGCGGAAACCCTGCTGTCTGCTGCCAAGTGCGGCCCAAGGGTCCCTAAATGCCCCCTAGCCCGGCACCCATGACAGGGATGACTGCTGGCCTCCAGAGACAGGGATGTTCCCTCCCCGACCCCAGCTGCTTGCAAGTGGTGCTTCAGGTCCATGCCCCTAGCCTGGCACCGACAGTAGGGCTGGCTGCTGGCTTCTGGAGGATGCGGAGACCCTGGTGGCCACTGCTGTGTGAGGCTCAGGGGTCTCTGCATGCCCCCCAGCGACTGCGGGACTATGGGTGCAGCAGCCAAACTGTTGGGGGCGGGGATGTTCCTGCCCCACCCCCAGCTGCTTCCAGTGCTCTGAAGCCAAGCAGCAGTTTGGGTCCACGCCCCTAGCCCAGCGCCCACCACAGGGTTGGCTGCTGGCCTCTGGAGTATGTGCAGACCCTGGTGGTCACTGCTGTGTGTGGCTCAGGGGTCCCTGCATGCCTCACAGCCCGCGCCCACAACAGGACTGACTGCTGGCCTTCAGAGACAGGGATGTTCCCGCCCCACCCCCAGCCGCTTGCGCTTGCTCTGGCGCAACATCCATTAGCTGCCTCCTGTACACTCCCCACTGGGGATGTGCCTCCAACCAAGGTATATGCCCTTAACAGGAATCAACCCTGGGACCCTTTAGTCTGCAGGCCCACGGTTTATGCACTGAGCCAAACCAGTTCCAGCGTAAGCATATTTTCTTACCACTCACTGGCTAAGCTCCTGTATGCTGCCACTTGCAGTGTTCTTGGGAACTTGGGTTATAAGAATCCAAAAAGGTGATCTAGGTTTTTCCACCACACTCCTGGAGGGAAAAACAGAGGTCTGCTGCTGGAAGGGCTAAGAAGTGTCATATTCTGCCCTAGCTGCTTTGGCTCAGTGGATAGAGCCTCAGCCTGCTGACCGCAGGGTCCGGGTTTGATTCTGATCAAGGGCATGTACCTAGGTTACAGGCTCCTCCCTTGCTGGGGCCCAGGTCAGGGCTCATGCAGGAGGCAACCCATCAAAGTGTCCCTCTCACATTGATGTTTCTCTCTCTTCCACACTCTATAAAAATCAATGGAAACATCCTCAGGTGAGGATGAAAAAAAGAAAGAAATGTCATAACCTATGAAAGACACATCTTGAAAATGCCTAAAGAAAGTTGTCATTTTTTCACAGTGAAGGGACTAGAGTCCATGTTGATGAAAACACCTTGGCGGCTGCAGTGGCTGGCAGTGACTGCAGCAGCAGGGTAATGGGGCTGACACTTTCCCTTGATCAGCCCAGTCACCTTCCATAGAGGGTGGCCAGACTGATGGGGAGTGGGCCTCAGCCATCAGTAGGTATCTCCTGAGGGCTCCCAGTCTGTGAGAGAGGGCAGGCTGGGCTGAGGGGACCCCCGACCGTGCACAAATTTAGTCTCTGATACTTCTATTATAGAGAAAGAGCAAGTAGCAATATTAAATTATTTCCTCTAATTAATACCCTTTTAATGTGCATGAATTTCGTGCACCGGGCCACTAGTAGAGCATATAAAAGAGATTAGGGCCCTGCCTGGTTTGGCTCAGTGGAAGCATTGGCTTGCAGACTGAAGGGTCCTCGGTTCAGTTCCATTCAAGAGCACATAACTGAGTTGCAGATTAAATCGTCAGTAGGGGGTGCGCAAGAGGCAGCCAATTAGTGATTCTCCCCCTCACTGAAATCACACACACACACACACACACACTAACACACTAACACACTAATATATCAAAAGCCCAGGAACCATCATGACCTAAATGACCAGATGGGTAACTGAACAGTAGGCTGTGTGGGGCGACCAGGCCAGCTGGGAGTTAGTAAGTACCAAATGACTGAACAGCAGGATGTGTGGGACAACCAGGATGATAGGGGGGTTAGTGAGGGACTACCAAATGACTGAACAGCAGGCTGTGTGGGGCGACCAGGCCAGCAGAGGGGGCAGTTGGGGGCAACCAAGCTGTAGGCAGAGGTGTTTAGGAACCAGCGGTTCCGGACTGTAAGAGGGATGCCTGACTGCTGGTTTAGGCCTGTTCCTTGGAACATATACTGAGGGGTCCCCGATTAGACATGGTGCAGGCTGGGTTGAAGGGACACCCCTGTGCATAAACTTTGTGCCCAGGCTTTTAGTGTGTGTGTGTGTGTGTTTGTGTGTGTGTACAGATTATTATGATACACACACATCAGGTGGTCGTAATAATCTGGCCACTTGTGTGTGTGTGTGTGTTAGAGGCCCGGTGCACAAGATTTGTGCACTGGGGGAAGGGGATTCTTCAGCCAGGCCTGGGTTTAGACCCCAGAAATCGGGCCTAAGCCGGCAGTCAGACTTCCTTCTCACAGTCCAGGACCCCTCGCTCCTTACCACTGCCCTGCAGCAGAGGCAAGAGAGGCTCCTGCCACTGCCACTGCATTCGCCAGCAGTGAGCCTGGCTACTGGATGAGCAGCGCTCCTCCTGTGGGAGCGCACTACCACCACAGGACAGCTCTTACGTTGAGCGTCTGCCTCCTGGTGGTGAGTGTCATAGCAGCCAGTCAGTTGATTTGCATATTATGCTTTTATTATATAGGATGTGTTTATACACTAAGTGGCCAGATTATTATGAACACCTGACGTTTGTAGGCAAATCAGCCATACACTGCATCGTATGGGATATGGAAGCCAAAGGCCTGTTCGAGCACCTTTGCTATCTGCAGTTACCAAGATAAAACGTCTCCAATTTACATAGGAACACAAGTATTGGACAGTCGAGCGTTGGAAAAAAAGTCATGTGGTCCAATGAATCAGTTCCAGTTGCATTGTGCAGATGGCAGAGTGAGAATTTCACAGACACAGCATGAAAGCATGCACCCCACATACATGAGTATAGCCTTTCAAGCTGGTGGGGCTTTGTTATGGTTTGGGACATGTTTTCCTGGCATGATTTGGGCTCTTTAATTCTTGTGGAACAACATCTGAATTACACAACATGTGTAAGTATTGTTGCTGATTAAGTTCATCCTATCATGTTAGTGGTGTTTTCCAATGGAAATGGCTTCTTCCAACAAGACAATGTGCCATGCCACGGTGCTAGTATTGTGCAGGAGTGGTTTCAAGAATATGAGGGAGACTTTACCTTGCTTAGGTGGGCCCCCCAATCACCAGATCTCAATCCAAATGAGCATTTGTGGGACAAAGTTAAAAGAGCCATCGGGCAGCTGGTTCCATAACTATCCAATCTCACAAAACTGGACAGGCTTGGTGTCAGATTCCTTGCATCACCTCTCAACAATTCATGGAGTCAATGAGAAGAAGAATCATCGCAGTATTAAAGGCCACTCTGTGTGTGTGTGTGTGTGTGTGAGATTAGGAATCACTAACCCTCAGTAAGTAATCAATAGTGGAATAATGCCTTCAAAATCCTGAAGGGAGGAGGCTACAATCATGAAACATGAGGTTGACTACTACAAGTGGAGTATATCTCAGGAAGTTGCTAGAGGACACAGATTCCATCAAAATGTTGGAGTAACCAAAAAAGAGATAGGATTCAGTACAGGAGAGAGAAATGATTACCTAGGGCAGTGGTCGGCAAACCGCGACTTGCGAGCCATATGTGGCTTTTTGGCCCCTTGAGTGTGGCTCTTCCACAAAATACCAGGGCCTGGGTGAGTCTATTTTGAAGAAGTGGCGTTAGAAGAAGTTTAAGTTTAAAAATTTTGGCTCTCAAAAGAAATTTCAGTCGTTGTACTGTTGATATTTGGCTTTGTTGACTAATGAGTTTGCTGACCACTGACCTAGGGTGATGGTGAAGGGAGATGATAAAAGGGTGTTTGTGCAAGTGGATCTGAAGAATAATCAGTTCAGATTGGGACAGGAAGACAAAGAGATGTAGAAAAGGATATAGAAACACACACACAATATGGAGAGGATTTTTATCTGTAGTTTTCCTATGATGAGTAAGTGATGCCATTTTTTTCTGTGTGGGCTTTTTTTCTTTTTATTTCTTTAGTTTGGGGAAGATTGCTGTCAATTCTTCTATAAACATTCTTCTATAAATCTGGTTCCGGCCAACCTTCTGGGATAATTGTATTCAGATTTTCTATATCATGATCAGTTTTGGAAGTTTTTTCTGGGAATTTGTCTATTCCATCAGTTTATTTAATTGGTTAATTGTGTATCTTTATTATACTTTTTATTATAAAGTCAGTAGTAATCACCTCCTTTTCATTCTTGATTGTAATTATTCATCTTCATTTTTTTTGGTCAGCTTGACAGAATGTCAATTTAGTTGCTATTCTAAAATTCTGTTTTATTTATTATGTTCTCTATCTTGTAATTTTTTTATTGTCTAAAATTTTACATATGTCTCTTTTTTCCCCATTTGACACCCCTCTCCCCAGCCATTCCCACTCCAGGCAAGCCCCCACTGCCCCAGTGTCTGTGTCCATTGGTTATGCTAATACGCATGCATACAAATCCTTTGATTGCTCTCCAACCCCCTCACCCCTCCGCCATTGGTCTCTGGATCTATTCTTGTTCATCCAATTATGTTGATCATTATATTCCATATGTAAGTGAGATCATGTGATATTTATCTTTCTCCAACTGGCTTATTTCGCTTAGCATAATGCTCTCCAGTTCCATCCCTGCAGTTGCAAATGGTAAAAGTTCCCTCTTTTTTATAGCGGCTTAGTATTCCATTGTGTAGATATACCACAGTTTTTTAATCCACTCATCTGCTGATGGGCATCTGTTGTTTCCAAATCTTAGCTATTGTAAATTGTGCTGCTATGAACACAGGGATGCACATATCCTTTCTGATTGGTGTTTCTGGTTTCTTGGGATATAGTCCTAGAAGTGGGATCCCTGGGTCAAATGGGAGGTTCCATTTTTAACTTTTTGAGGAAACTCCATACTGTTTTCCATAGTGGCCGTACCAGTCTGCATCCTTGAGACAGCACTTTGAGATGGTATCTCATTGTTTTGATTTGCATCTCTTGGATGATTAGTGACTTTGAGCATGTTTTCTTATGTTTCTGGGCCTTCTGTATGTTCTCTTTTGAAAAGTGTCCATTTAGATCCTTTGCCCAATTTTTGATTGGATTGTTTATCTTCGTTTTGTTAAGTTGTATGAGTTCTCTGAAAATTTTGGAGATTAAACACTTATCGGAAATATTGGCAAATATGTTCTCCCAGGCAATAGGCTTTCTTGCTCTGTTGATGGTTCAAGAGGAAGGCACGCCTCCAAGCTCTTTCTATGAAGCCAACATTACTGTAATCCCAAACAGATAGAGACACCACAAAAAAAGAGAACTACAGGCCATTATCCTTGATGAACAAAGATGCTAAAATCCTCAACAAAATCCTAGCAAATCAGATTCAGCACTATATTAGAAAGATCACACACCATGACCAAGTGGGATTTATTCCGGGGATGCAAGGATTGTACAATATCTGCAGATCTGATACATCAGATAAATAAATTGAGAGATAAAAATCTCATAATCATATCAATCAATGCAGAAAAAGCATTTGAGAAAATACAACACCCTTTCTTGATAAAATGCAGTCAAATGGGAATAGAGGGATCATACTTCAACATAATAAAAGCCTTATATGACAAACCCACAGCCAACATCATACACAATGGACAAAAATGAAACTCATTTCCCCTAAGAACAGGAACAAGACAGGGATGCCTACTATCACCACTCCTGTTCATGCAGTATTGGAAGTGCTAGCCACAGCGATCAGACAAGAACAACAAATAAAAGGCATCTAAATTGGAAAGAAGTAAAACTGCTCTTATTTGCAGATGACATGTTATTGTACATAAAAAACCCTAAAGACTCCATAAAAAAACTACAAGATCTAATAAATGAATTTGGCAAGGTAGCAGGATACAAAATTAAGCCCAGAAATCTATGGCCCTTTTATACACCAATAGTGAACTCACAGAAAGAGAAATGAAAAAAAAATCCCATTTATCATTGCACTAAAAAAATTAAGATACCTAGGAATAAACTTACTTAAGGAGGTAAAAAACCTGTTATAATTCTTATTTCCTCCCTCTTTTTTATGGTTTCTTAAGGTGTAAGGTTAGGTTATTGATTTGAGATTTTTTAAATATAGGTATATATAACTATAAGTTTCCCTTTAAACACTGCTTTCATTTCATCCCACAAATTTTGGTATATTATGTTTTTATCTCAACATATTTTAGAATTCAGCATTCATGTCTCATTTTTTTCCTTTGACATATTGGTTATTTAGGACTCTGTTGCTTAATGTACACGTATTTGTTAATTTCCCAGATTTTCTTCTCATTTCTAGTTCCATTACATTGTGTTTGGAGAACATACTTTGTATGAGTTAAGTTTATTGAAGTTTGTTTTATAGCCTAACATATGGTCTGTATTGGAGAATGTGCACTTGAGAAGAAAGTGTGTCCTGCTGTGGAGTGGGGTGTTTTGTACAGGGATGGACAAAAATAGGCTTACTGTTGTTTGTATGGAAAATAATGTAATAATTAACAAATAAATAATGCAAGAATAACTCTTGTTTCGTGTACAACTATAATCCTACTTTTGCCCATCCCTGTATATTGTCTGTTATGTGCTGTTAGTTTAATGTTCAAGTCTTTTATTTCCTTGTTGGTTTTCTCTCTGGTTCTATACATTATTGAAAGTGAGGTGTAAAGACTCCAATTATTTTTGTTTGTTTTGATCTGTTTTCAATTTCTCTTTTTCAATTCTGTAAGTTCCAGCTTCATACATATTTGTTCTTAGGTATACATGTTTGCAGTTGAAATAGAACTTTTAATGGATTGATTCTTTTGTTATTATAACATGCCCTTTTTTATTGTCTCTAGTAACAATTTTTTGCTTAATTTCTGTTGTGTCTGGTAGAGTATGGCTTCTCCAACTCTCTCTCTCTCTCTCTCTCTCTCTCTCTCTCTCTCTCTCTCTCTCTCTCTGAATCCTCACCTGAGGGTATTTTTTCCACTGCCTTTTTTCAGAGAGGGAGGGAGGGACTGAGGAAAAAACGGTGAGGGGAGAGAGAGAGGAGAGAGAGAGAGAAAGAGATAGAAGAGAGGAGGGAGGGAGGGAGGAAGGGAGGGATGCAAGAGAGACATCTACTGGCTGCCTCCTGTTTGTGCCCTGATAGGGGGGTGGGGGAGTGGGGAAGGGGGGGGGCAAGGGGAGAGCCCACAACCCAGATAGTTGCCCTTGACCAGGAATCGAACCCACAATTCTCAGTGCTGACACTGAGAAACACCAGCTGGGGCACCAGCTCTCTTTTGATTATTGTTTGTATGATATATCTTTTTCCATCCTTTTACTTTCAATTTACTTGAATGTGAACTGTCTCTATGTAGTTGAATTGTGTTGCTTTTTAGCTTATTTTTCCAGTCTCTGTTTTTTTATTGAAATGCACAATTAATTTACATTTAATGTAATTACTGATAAGGTAGGATTTATTGTCTGTCCTTTTGCTATTTTTTTTGTATATTTAAAGAATTTCTTTCCTGTTGTTGCTCCTCTCTGTTCCTGTACTATTGCATTTTTGTTTGTTTGTTTGTTTTGTCCCGAATAGCTTATTTTCTAATACCGTTGAAATCCCTTGTTGGTTTCTTCACTATTTATGTTTTTTATTTTATAGAGGTTCACCTGGGAATTACAACTAATAACTTTATTTCAATCAAATTCAGATTAATATCAACATAATTTCAATAATATACAAAAATTTTCCTCCTGTACAGTTCCCCTCCTTCTTCTGTTGTTGTTTTTGTCATGCAAATTACATCTTTATATATTTTTTAAGTCAATAGGAGAAAAAAAGTCACAAATTTAAAAATTATACTGTCTTTTATATATACCTATGTAGTTACCTTTACCATGCTCTTTTATTTTTTCAAGTGGAGTTGAGTTACTATCTGGTGTTTTTTTATTTCAGCCATGTTTGAAGGACACTTGTGTATTTCTTATACATCAGGTCTGCTGTATATGTTTTAATTTTTCTTAAAACATTCTCTGTGAATGTTTTAATTTTTCTTTTATTTTTGAAAAGTGGTTATAAATTTCCTCGTTGACAGTCTTATCTCTGCCCTCCCCACCTTGTACTTTGAATATGTCTTCCCATTGCCTTCTGGCCCCCATGGTTTGTGACGAGCTGTTTATCCCTGGCTTCTTTCAGGCTTTTCCTTTTCTTTTTGACAGTTGATTATGATATGTCTAGGTGTGGGTCTTTTTGAGTTTATCCTCCTTGTAGTTTTTTGAGGTTTTTTTTTTTTTGTATTTAGATTATTGTTTTTCATTAAATTTGGGGGAATTTTTAATTATTTAGTCTTTTCTCTTTCTTCCATTATGTGTATATTTTGATATGTTTAGTGGAGTCTGTAAGGTACCTTTTGTTTTTTCCATCTTTTTTTTTTCCTGTTATTCAGTGGATAATCTCACTCAATTGACTTGTCTTCAGATTCTCTGATTCTTTCTCTTATTGTTCTGATCTGCTGCTGAAACCTTGAAGTGAATTTTTCATTTTAGTTATTGTACTTTTCAACTCCAGAATTCCTATTTTTTTTTCATGATTTCTCCTTATTGGTATTTTCTACTTGTTAGACATTCATCTCATACTTTTATTTCATTCTTTAGATATGAATTTCCTTTAGTTCTTTGAATATGTATAAAATAATTGATTTTAAAACTTTGTCTAGTGAGTTCAAAGTATGGGTTTTCTGAGGGACAGTTCCTATTGACAGTTTTTTTACTTGAGTACGAGCCATACTTTTTAAAAATGTTTTCTTTATTTTATTGAATACTGTACATCCTATCTAATAAAAGAGTAACATGCAAATTGACTGTACCTCCGCTACGCTACCAGCCAATCAGCAGGGGGCGGGGCTGAGGGGTGGGGCTGAGTAGAGTGAGGGCTGGGCCCTGGGGGTGGAGATGAAGCCGGGGGTGAGCTATCAGTTGGACATCCCCTAAGGGCTCCCAGTATGTGAGATGGGGCAAGTTGGGCTGAGGGACCACCCACCCCCAGTGCACGAATTTTGTGCACTGGGCCACTAGTATGAAATAATGTGGCAGGCCCGACAAACAGATATTCACCACTCTGTAGTGTTTGTCATTGTTTGTTGTTTGTTTAGTGTGTTTTTTTCTGAATTAATTCTGTAAATCTATATTCTTTATTGTGTATGACCCCTACAGTGTCTCTACTCAATTAACTTATCAGTCAACTAATGATTGGACAGAAGTTTTCTTAAATGCCTGGGACTATCAGTAAGTCTCCCAGTCTTTGTTGGGGTACAACTTCAGCACTCAGCCAGGAAGTTTGTAACTTGCCTTACCCTTTATTCACTTCCTGCTTGTGTAGAACTTCCAGGTTAGCCAGAGGCAAGCACTTAGGGCATTTGTAGATCTTTCCTGAGCATTGTACAGCCCTGGACATGTGCAGAGCCCTGTGCTTTGTGTGACCATCTAGATTTTTAAGTATATATTGGAGCTTTTCTAAGTCCTCAGTTTTTATGTTTTTCAGTTAGCTTATTGTTTGCCTCAACTGCTATCCACTGCCTTGGTCAGCCACAATATTAAACAATTGTCTCTGATTGTTTTTGTCATACTTTATGCACTGACTGAACTCTGTGTCAGGTTGAAATTAGGGTAGTTTTGGGAGTGGGCTCTTCCAGGGTACCACTAAATTTGTCAAATAATGACAATACTTGGAGAAGGGGTTAGTGAAAGAGCCTCCCACCCTCTTCTGCCCACCTTAGGGGGCTGCTAGGCTACTGGTTTTCATGAGGCTTATGGAATGTTGGCTTTTTCCCTAGTTAAACAATGATTTTATTGCTTGAGTACATAGACATTTTAAGCAATCAGGGCAAAGGCTATGGATGACTCGTATTTCCAGTTGAGAAGGGAGAACTTGTTTGGTCTTATAATATCAAGCCCAACCAGTGAATACGGCTCTCTAGCAGAATCAGGTGGAATTTAGTGTCTTTAATCTTTCTGTTCTTCTCAAGATGCTTTAAACAGCAACAGCTTTCTTAAATGGTAGAGAGTTCCTAAGGAAGATCAGGAGCAAGTCTTTTGGACTTAAGAATTCTCAAGATTTTATTGCCTGTCACAAAACATACTTGTGCAACATCATGTGAGTCGACATCACACAGATTTGTGAGGGAGTCAGGTCCTTCTTTGCCAGGTTGTAGATCTACTCTTCATGTCCTAAGATGGAAATTTCAGCCAGGTGGGAATGCTGTGGCGGTAGGGAAGAACCTACAGGGACAGTGCTTCCCAGGACAGGCGCATGCATTCAACTGACAGTGGCTGTCAGGCAGTGAAAAAGAGAGCATCGGTCGGGAACACTGCAGGAAGCCACCCAGCATGCTGGAGGTCAGATGTTAGCTTTCAAAATTACTGTGGATCTGGGGTGGGAGGATGGGAATAGGGCAAAATAATATGCCACAACATTTGCTGGTCTTATCAAGATTTAGCCATCTTTCTTAAATTATTCCCAGGTTGCTGCAAGCCTTTGGTTAATTTTTAGAGTTTGGAAAAGTTGACTTTTTGTCAATGTTCTTGTTCGTTTGATGAAGGAGATGATTTTTGAATCTTATTTTTGCTCATGTCTTACTGTTGAATTTTGAGAGTTCTTTTATATGAGCCTTTTGTTAAGTATGTAGTTTGCAAATATTTTTTCAAATCTGTCACTTATTAAGCCTCTTAACAGTGTCTTTCACAGAGTAAAAGATTTTTATTTGATGAAATCTTGTCAAATATTTTCTTTTCTGGATCATCCTTTTGGTGTTGTTTCAAAGAACTCTTTTTTTTTTTAAGCTCTAGATCCTAATAATTTTTCTCTTCTACATGATTAATAGTTTTACAATTTACATTTAAACTTATAATCTATTTTGAATTGATATTGATATAGTGTGTGAGATTTAGGTCCCTATTCTCCCCTTGCCCCCAATGTATAGCCAGTTGCTCCTACAATAAAATGTTGAAAAGGCTTTGTTCATTGAATTCCTTTGTACTTTTGTGAAAAAAATCAATTAGCCATCCTCATGTGGGGGTGTTATATAATTTGGGAAAGTTATAGCAGGATATGAGTTAATTTTCACATATTAGATCCAAAATGAAGAATTAAAATACTGCTGCAGAAGTACTGTTTAGAGTGGGGGGTTGGGTGCTGTTCTTCATTATAAGCTTCATTTGATTTTTAGAATATGCATTTATAAAACTTTAAAGTAAAAACAAAATACTGTAATGCCAGTGCCTTAGGAGAAAATTCAAGCCTTAAATGTTTAGTTTTACTTTTGAAACATTTTTACTGTGGGAAAAATACTCAACATAATGCATGGAAAAATATACAACTTAAGTATTCAAAAAGTACATACGTGCTTAATCATGTCCTAATTAAGAATTAAAAACTTGCAAGACCCTTCACTCTGTCCCTTCCCAGTCACACCTCCTTCCTTAGAAGACACTACCATCCTATCTTTTATGGTAGTCCTTTTTTTGCTTTCTATTTTTGCTATTTAAAAACATATTTTTGAACTGAATATATTTTTCTTGTTAATGAAAGTTATATAGGATCCTACTTCCAGCATTCTTTGTGATTCATCTCTATTGCATATATTATTGCAGTTCATTATCATTGCTATACAGTATGTTATTTGAATATCCCATTATTTAATTATTATTGATGGAAATTTGGGATGTTTTATGAATAACCAGAGGCCCAGTGGATGAAATCTTTCCTGGAAGTGGGGGGCGGGGGGAAGGGGAGGATGTGTGTCCCTCAGTCCAGCCTGCACCCTCTCCAATCTGGGACCCCCTGAGGGATGTCCTACTGCCCAATTAGGCTCAATCAGTGCGATCAGGCCTAAATGGGCTGTAGGACATCCCTCTCACAATCCAGGACTGCTGGCTCCCAACAGCTCACTTGCCTGCCTACCTGATTGCCCCTAACTGCTTCTGCCTGCCAGCCTGATCACCCCCTAAATACTACCCTGCCAGCCTGATAGACACCTAACTACTCTGCTACCAGCCCAATTGTCCCTACCTGCCCTCCTCTGCAGGCCTGGTTGCCCCCAACTGCCCTCCCCCTGCTGGCCCAGTAACCTCTAATTGCCCTCTCTTGCCAACCTGGTTGCTTCCAACTGCCCTCCCCTGCAGGCCTGGTCCCCCACAACTGCCCTCCCTTGCAGTCCTGTTCACCCCTAACTGCCCTCCTCTTCTGCCCTGATCGCCCACAACTGCTCTCCCCTGCCAGCCATCTTGTGGTGGTCATCTTGTGTCCACATGGAGGCAGCCATCTTGTATGTTTGAGTGATGGTCAATTTGCATATTACTCTTTTATTAGGATTAGATAGGATGCTGCTATGCATTTTCTTGTATCTGTCTTCTAGTGCACAGTTATATTCAGTAAATACATACTAATGTGGTTAGAGTGGATCTTGATAGATTTTAGGACATACTCAGATTTTCTCCCCAAAATGTTTGTAACAGTTTATAGTCTCATCAACAAAATTCTCTTTGCACTTCATCTTTACCAACACTTTGTATTATTAATTTTACTGTTAGCCATTCTAGAGGGCATGTAATGTTACCTCGTAGTTTTTAATTTTTTTAGTTTTCATTTTTCTGTTTCGAAATGTGGTTGTACTTTTTTGTTTTTATTAGCCAGGTGTTGCAAATATTTTGTGTGTATTTGAAAAGAATGTGTACTCTGCAGTTTTTTGGGTGCAATATTTATATGTATTTGATAAGTCAGTTTTGTTAACCATGCTAAAAACTTCTATGTCCCTACTAATTTAATTTCTGCATGTTGGTTCCATTTAGAGAGGTTTGTTAACTGTTTCTATTGCCATTATAGATTTGTCTTTCCTGTGTTGCTATCCATTGTTTTACAGATATATATGAATCCATGATATTGGGGCACACAAATTTAGAATTGTTCTTTGTTTCTGATGAGTTGAATCTTTTATCATTATCTCTGGTAAAGCTTTTTGTTTTGAAGTCCACATTGATTGATAATATCATAACAGTGTCAGCCTTCTTATAACTAGAGTTTGTGATTCCTTTTCTTCCCCAAACTTTTATTTAAAAACTTTCTGTGCATTTATGCTTTAGAGCTATTTGGTATATATACCATATCATCTTTCAATTGCATCTAACACTCCTTGTCTTTTCATTATAACATAAAGTTTGTTTAAATTTAATATAATTACTGATGTATTGATGTTGATATCTGATCTTAGGTGTTGTCTATTTATTCTGACTTTGTATTATTTTTCTTACCTTTCTTGCCATCTTTTGGATTAAGTATTTTTATTCTCACCTTCCCCCACCTTTTTTAAAACATTGTTTTATATATGGGCCGAAGTCTGATTTTTGTTTATCAAAAAATATCCTTTTTTTCACCTTTATTTTTGAAAGATAGTATCATTAGATATAGAAAATGTTGTTCCAACACCTCCATTATTTTCTGATAAGTCAGCCATTGCCTGTATTATCCTTTCCCATATATAAACTCTTCTCTGGAGGCTCTCAAGTTTTTCTCTTTGGCCTTTAGCAGCTTGAATATGAAATGTATGTAGAACTGGTTCTTTGTGTTTTTTTCTGCTTGGGTTTGTTAAGATTCTTGGGTCTGTAAGTTAATGTTATCTACCAAATTTGGGATGCTTTTGATTATTACTTCTTCAATAAAAATTATTTTGTACTTTTTTTTTTTTTTTTTTTTACTCTTCTTTCATTCTGTATCTATGTTGAATGGGTTATATCCTATATTGGACTACCTGAGATTGACCTACTGGTGTCTGAGGCTGTTAAATTTTCTCCAGTCATTTCACTTTGTTTTTTGGATTGGATAGTTTTATTGCCCTATTTCAAGCTTCTCAGTTCTTTCTTCTGTCTTCTGGTGATTTTAAATTTTATGTAAAAGCTTTTTATTTTTTCATATAGAGCTTCTACCAATACTTAGAATGTGTTTTCTTTTAATTTTAATGAATGTCTTAAAATCCTTATATACTAATTACAACAGCCAGAGTACTCAAAATCAGTATCTAGTGACTGTTTTTCCCCTCTGAGTATGAATCAAGTTTTCTGTGTTTGTGTGTGTGTGTGTGTGTGTGTGTGTGTGTGTGTGTGTGTGTGTGTTTTGTATATCATGTAACTTTTGTTTGAAAACTGGACATTATAAATGTTTTAGTGACTCTGGATTGTTATCTAGTTTAGTGACTCTAAGAATTATTTGGTGAAGTTTAGTGTCAGATTTTGAATCTTTCTCTGTGGTTTTCTTGCTTCTAGGGATTCTTATTACCAACTATTCTGCTGGGTGTGGGTTTTTTCTTTGACACTTCAGTCTTGTAGGGCTTCAGCTATCTGCTGCCCTAATTGTGCACAGCTGTGGAATGTAGCCTTTTGAAAAAGCATCAAATTCAGTACAGCTTTATTTTTCAACGTAGTTCCCCCTCTACACACCTCCCCCCGCCTCTGCCAACTTTTCTGCTTTTAATGCCATTAGTTCTTCCCTATGTATACATAGTTTATTAGTCATCCAGTGATTTGGGCAGTTTATACTGAGAATTTTTGTTTTTCTCCTCTGCTTCTCTTGCTGCCATGCTCTCTCTGTTTAAATTTCCAGCTGCTTTTCCAGCCCTAAACTCTGAGTCCTATGGTTATACTATCTTTTTGCATAGATAGTTTTTGTTTGCTTTTGCCATTGCTGGGGTCTCCAGCAGTTTGGGGTTATCTGTTAGGGATTGGGATTTTTTTTTTTTAATTTGGCCATTTAGATGTCTTCAGGTAAGGCTGCAGTACATGCAAGGACGTGTTTAGTTCTGACTCACTAGAATTAAGTCCTTGGGGATCTCAACTCAAGCATTTAGTATGATTCCCACCATACTGAACTTTGTACTCCCCTCTTTGTTCCCCTTGCTCTTACAAAAATGTGAGAAGTAATGATTAGTTTCTCAGCTGTCTCATCTGGATTGTCAAATAACTCCAAGGCAAAAGCATCCTTGGGTCCTGGGTTTATATCTGTAGGTTTCCATCTTGTCTTGGATCTTGGACTAGTCATTCTTTACTGTTGTATTAGCTCCTTGATGTCTTCAAATTGATGATTTTTAATATTTTGTTTAGATTTTCTAGTATGTCTC
This sequence comes from Antrozous pallidus, assembly GCA_027563665.1. Lineage (NCBI taxonomy): Eukaryota > Metazoa > Chordata > Mammalia > Chiroptera > Vespertilionidae > Antrozous > Antrozous pallidus. The sequence goes on from CM050508.1 coordinate 141,041,664, forward strand.
AGTAGATGGAATATTGCCTATTGATAAATATTGCTTATTCTGCTATTATTTCGGGAGTGCCTGGATCAATGGGTGCATATGATATCATTAGGATAACGTCTCTGTTTCTTGGGTTGGATTTTGTATGTGGCGGCTTCATTCCTAAATATGTTATCTTCACGAGGCAGCAAAAAGCCAGCCACTGGGTGCTGTGACCTATATCATTCTTGTAGGTGTTATTTCCATTGAAGAGTATGCCTTTTCCAGTGCTTGAAAACAACCTGAGAAGGATTCCAAATGTCTCTCTTTGAACCATACTCCTATGCATAAACAAATTAAAAGGTACTCCTCTGAACAGCCTGGGTGTCACCTGCTCATGCCTTGATTCAGGGGCCTAGAATTGGCACGACTTTAACAGAATGTTACCTTGCCCAGCTGATGTTGCTCAGTGGTTGAGCGTTGACCTATAAATCAAATAATAACTCTCTAGGGTTAAGAATAATTTTAATATGGTATCTTTAAGTTAGAGTTGCTGTCAGCTACTGCTGTGTAGCAAATTACTTTAAAACTTGGTAGTTTGAAACCAACATTAGAAAGTAAGTCTGTGAGCCAGCTAGGCAGTATTTCTGGTCTTCACTGGGCTCATTTTGAAGTGTACATTCAGTACCCAACCAGAAAGGTGGCTCTGCTCCTCTTGTCTGGGTTCTTTAGGATGGCCTGGGATGGTATATCTGACTGCCCTCTCCTCCTCCAGTAGGTTAGAGAGGGCTTGTTCTCATGGTTGCAGGGTTCCAAGAGGGGGCAAGTATGCATGGTCTCTTGGGACTTAACTCAGAACTGGCGAAATGACATCTGCTTTATTCTACTGGTTGGATTTCCTTGCCCAGAAAAATACTCCACCTCTTGATGGGAGAAACTGTAAGCCTCCTTGCCAAATGACTGGATAAGAGGTGCATGGAATTGAGACTGTTTTTGCAGATAGACTTTGGGGCTCATGCTGTGTAATTAATTTTTACTGTATATATAGTTCTAGGTTGATCGTTGTTATATTTCATTAGGAATTGTGCTTGAGAATTGAACTTGGGGCAGGTATAAGTTAAATACATCAATCTGTTCAGTATCCAGATGACTCTAGTTATACTTGTTTCATTGGATGTATCTGTATTTGGAAGCATAGATTTGCCACTTGTAGGGTAATTGTAGTGCCAGTTACAGATGTAGAAAAGATGATTCATTTGTATCGTTACTCTTAGGTTATAAATGACAGTGTTCTTTTTGTGTTCATTATTATCATTCTAACTTTCTTAATTTGAGAATTTGATTTTATTTCTTCTTCTAGTTTATTATTTTCATATTGTGATTTTAAAAAACAGATTTATTAAAGTATAATTATATAGTAAATTACAAAGTTGAGAGTGTATAGTTTGAATAGATTTGACATCTATATAAACACACAATGGCTGTCATCAACAAATCAACAAACGGCAAATGTTGGAGAGGATGTGGAGAGAAAGGAACCATCCTGCACTGCTGGTGGGAATGCAGACTGGTGCAGCCACTGTGGGAGACAGTATAGAGCTTCCTCAAAAAGTTAAAAATGGAACTCCCATTTGACCTAGTGATTCCACTTCTAGGAATATATTCCAAGAAATCCGAAACACCTATCAGAAAGGATATATGCATCCCTGTGTTCATAGCACAATTTACAATAGCTAAGTATGTACCCTTTGGTGTACAGGCCGATACTATTAACCACGGAGCACAGTGGTCAGTGTATAATATTCCATTGTATGTATATGTCACATTTCCTTTGTGCATTTACCTGTCAGTGGACATTCAAGTTGCTTCCATGTCTTGGCTATTGTGAATAAAGCTGCAGTATGCTTGGGAGTGTAAATATCTTAGAGATCCTACTTTGAATTCTTTTGGATTCATACCCAGACTGGATTGCAGGATCATATGGTAATTCTATTTTTAATTTTTTGAGAAACTTCCATATGATAATGGCTGAACCATTGGCATTTCCACCAATAATGTACAAGAGTTCCAATTCTCAGCGTCATTGTCAACATTGTGATTTTCTGCTCTTTGGGTTGTGTCTATCCTATTGGATGTGAAATAATTTCTTATTTTGATTTTGATTTGTGTTTCTCTTATGGTTAAGAAGGTTGGACATCTTTTCATACACTTGTTGGGTATTTGTATATCTCTTTTGGATATTTGTGTAGTTAAATCCTTCCCCCATTTTTAAATTTTATTTTAATGTTAAGTGTTAGATGTTCTTTATATATTTTGGATATTAACCTCTTATCAAATATATGATTTGCAAAAATTATTCTCCACTTTTGTAGATTGCCTTTTTCCTCTGTTGATTGTTTCCTTTGATGTGCAGAAAATTTTGGTAGGGATTGCATTGAACTTTATATCACTTTGGGTAGTACGGACATTTTAACAATGTTACAATGTTTCAGTTTATGAACATGGGATGTCTCTCCATTTATTTGTGTCTTTGATTTGTTTTAGTAATGTTTTGTGATTTTTTTTTTTCATGTGTAAGTCTTTTGCCTGCTTGGTTAAATCTGTTCCCAAGTATTTTATTATTTTTTATGCTTTTTAAAAATATATTACTATTGATTTTTCACAGAGAGGAAGGGAGAGGGATAGAAAGTCAGAAACATCGATGGGAGAGAAACATCGATCAGCTGCCTCTTGCACACCTCCAACTGGGGATGTGCCCGCAGCCAAGGTACTGGCCCCTGACCAGAATCGAACCTGGGACCTTTCAGTCCGCAGGCCGATGCTCTATCCACTGAGTCAAACCGGTTTGGCTTTTTTATGCTTTTTAAATGAAATTGTTTTCATTAGTTTGTTTTTCAATTTGATCATTTTTAGTATATAGAAATTACTCATATTTTATGCTGATTTTATATCACACAATTTTGCTGATAATCATTTACTGATTTTAACAGTTGTTTTAAAAAATCTGTAGAATTTTCTATCTAAAAGATCATGTTATCTGCAAACAGATAATTTTAATTCTTCCTTTCCAATTTGGCTGCGTTTTGTTTCTTTTTCTGATTTATTTGCTCTGGCTAGTACTTTAAGTACTGTGTTGGAGAGAAATAGTATATATAAAGGAGCATCTTATCTTCTTGATTTTAGAGAAAACATTTTCAGCCTTTCACAATTAAGTATGATCTTATCTGTGGTTTTTTCACATATGTCTTTGATTATGTTGAGGTAGTTTCCTTCTGTTCTTAGTTTATTGATTATCTCTGTTATGCTTTTACAGCATCAGCTGGGATTATTGTGATTTCTGTCCTTCATTCTATTATGGTGTATTACATTGATTGATTATTTTTTAATTTCTTTATTGATTAAGGTATTACATATGTGTCCTCATTCCCCATTACCCCTTTCAACCCTCCCTCCCCAGATCATGCCCTCAACCATTGGTATCTGTGTCCATTGGTTAGACTTATATGCATGCATACAAGTCCTTTGGTTGATCTCTTCCCCTTACCCCCACCCTCCCATATCTTCCCTCTGAGGTTTGACAGTTAATGCTACTCTGTCTCTGAATCTGTTTTTGTTCATCAGTTTATGTAATTCATTATATTCCATAAATGAGTGAGATCATGTGATACTTATCTTTCTTTGACTGGCTTATTTTACTTAGCATAATGCTCTCCAGTTCCATCCATGCTCTAGTTTAAAGCAGCCACATTTTCCTCCTTTTTCTTCTTTCTCTTTTTAAAGAATACCTTTCAGCATTTCATATAATACTGGTTTGGTGTTGATGAACTCCTTAGCTGCTTCTTATCTGTGAAGCTCTTTATCTGACCTTCAATTCTGAATGACAGCTTCGCTGGGTAGAGTAATCTTGGTTGTAGGTTCTTGCCATTCATCACTTTGAAAATTTCTTGCCACTCCCATCTGGCTGCATAGTTTATGTTGAGAAATCATCTGACAGTCATATGGGTGCTCCCTTGTAGGTACTTGTTTTTCTCTTGCTGCTTTTAATATTCTCTCTCTATCTTTTGCTCTTGGCATTTTAATTCTTAGGTGTCTTGGTGTGGTCCTCTTTGGATTCCTTTTATTTGGGATTCTCTGTGCTTCCTGGACTTGTAAGTCCATTTCTTTCACCAGGTGGGGGAAGTTTTCAGTCATTATTTCTTTAAATATGTTTTCAGTATCTTGCTCTCTCTTCTTCTGGCACCCATAATTCTGATGTTGGTACACTTGAAGTTGTCCCAGAGGCTTCTTACACTATCCTCAAATTTTTGGATTCTTTTTTTCTTTTTACTTTTCCAGTTGAGTGTTTTTTGCCTCTTGGTATTTCAAATCTTTGACTTGATTCTTACATTCCTCTAGTCTGTTGTTGGGTGTCTGTATAATATTTTTTATTTCAGTCAGTGTATGTTTAATTTCTAGTTGGACCTTTTTCATATCCCTGAGGGTCTTGCTGAATTTATTGGCCTTTTCCAGGAAACTCTTGAAAAGCCTTATAACCGTGGTTTTGAACTCTTATATCCAGTTGTTTGTTTTCCTCCATTTCTTTCATTTGTGATCTGTTTCTTTGTCTCCGCATTTTCGCTGCTTTCCCGAGTCTGTAGGGTAGTTTTGTGTGCTAGATGTCTCGGCTTCCCCAGTTACCTGAGGTGGACACTCTTGGTGCACCCCTTTGTGCACTGTGTGTACAGCCTTGTTGTAGTTAAGTTTTGATTGTTGTTAGTATCACTGGGAGGAATTGACCTCCAGGCCAATTGGCTGAGAGGATCAACTGGGTCTACACTGGGAGACAGCCTTATGCGACAATAATTGCTAAATTGCAAAAGTCTCTTTGCTCAGCTTCAATGGGGCGGAGTTTCAGGGTGGAGCCTACAGCCTTAGCTTCCAGTCAGCTGTGCCTCATGAGGTTCCTGGGTCTCATTGTCCTCAGGCAATCGCTGCAAGCAACTCTAAGAGAAAGGCGCCCTCGAGTTTCGCCTGCTACCAAACAGTCCAGTCTCTCCCCCAATGAATCTGGACTCCCAAATTCTCTCTTGACACTGGGGTTCAGTGCATTTAGAACTGGGATTTAGCACTTTTCAGGGCTCCTGTCTCCCTCCCGCCAGTTCAAGCCAAAGGCACACTCAACAGTCCGTCCTCTCTGCACGCAGTTGTGCGTGCACCTCTGGCCAGCAGGGTGGTTAGTGAGGGACGGCCAAGGGATTGAACAGCGGGCGGCATGGGGTGACCAAGCCAGCTGGGGGGTTAGTGAAGGGTAACTGAACAGCAGGCTGTGTGGGGCAGCCAAATCGGCAGCGGGGTGGAACAGTTGAACGAGACCAGACCAGTGGAGAGGTGTTGGGGGCAACCAGGCTGGCAGGGGGGCAGTTGGGGCGACCATGCCAGCAGGGAGAGAAGTTACGGGCAACTATGCCTGTAGAGGAGGGCAGTTGGGGGCAATCAGGCTGGCAGGGGAGGCAGTTAGGAGTGATCAGCCTTGCAGCGGGGGCAGTTAGGGGTTATCTTCAGGCAAGCAGACAGGTGAGCAGTTAGCAGCCAGCGGTTCCATATTGTGAGAGGAATGTTCGACTGCCAGTTTAAGCCCGATCCCCGGAAATGGGCCAAAACTAGCAGTTGGACATCCCCCAAAGGGTCCCAGATTGGAGGCTGAGGGACACCCCTCCCCCTATTTATGGCCTCAAGTTATGGTATAATTTTCTTAATGTGCTGTTGAACTTGGTTTGCTGAGGATATCTTTTTGAGGATTTTTTTCCTCAATATTCGATAGTCATATTGGATTAGGGTTCACACTTACAATCTCATTTGAACCTCAGTTAAAGGCCCTGTCTTCAAATATACAGTCACATTGGGTGTTAGGCTTCACAATATGCATTTTATAGGGGCACGGTTAAGTCCATAACAGCTTTTATGTAGTGGTTCTAATTTATTTCCTAGAGAACCTACCATACTTACTCAGTGTATTAGTTTTTAATGATTGGTCTAATACAGTGGTCGGCAAACTGCGGCTTGTGAGCCATGTGCAGCTCTTTGGCCACTTCTTCAAAATAGACTCTCCCAAGTGGAAAACCGACTTCTGCGAATGGGCCATGAAGTTTCAATGGCACTGTATATGTGCACCCCGCACGTGGTATTTTGTGAAAGAGCTACACTCAAGGGGCCAAAGAGTTGCATGAGTCTCGTAAGCCGCGGTTTGCCAACCACTGGTCTAACAGGTTATCACAGACTAGATAGAAGGCTTAAAACAACAGAACTTATTTCCCCATAGTTCCAGAAGCCAGAAGTTTGAAATCAGTATCACTGGGCAGAAATTAAAGTGTCAGCAGGGTTAGTCTCTCTCTCTGGAGGCTTTAGAAAGAATTCATCCCCTTCCAATAAAAGATTTTACTTGGCTGATTTTTGCCAATCATATTTTCACTCAGACATAGTTATTTCATAAATTAATGACTAGATCCAGAAGTGATGTGAATTTTTTACCCTCCGATCTTTGAAAATATGACTTCAGCCTGAATTTTACTTGTTTTTCTTCTGTATTCTTATGCACATTTTAGAATACAACACAAAATTTCTGTAGTCAGTCTACATTGTTATGCTTTTATAATGTGCTCATCCAATGAAAATGCTAAAATGAGATAAATGAATTTGTGTCCACATTATAGTTCAGAAAATACACAAAAGTAAACCAATAGGTTGACACAGAACTATTACTAGTTGCTATAGCAGTTGAGAAACACAGCTATACATGGCTGAAGAAGTTAAAGAAGGATCTGTCAGGGTGACTGGGCTAATTATTTGACAAACTGGGATAAAGGTATTTGTGGAGTTAGAGAGAGTAGGTATAGTTCATGTGAAAAGGTATGAAATCTGAGAGCATAAGGGCTGTTCTGAGAGTTGAAGAATTTGGTGTAGTAGAAGTATGGGGTAAAAGTGAGAGTAAAAATTAGGGATAGATAGAGATGAGTTCATTGATGGTACTATTGAAGGACTTGAAGCATAGATATGACATCTGCAAAAAGATTACTTTTATTGTTCTGGAAAGGATGAATTTGAGAAGATAGTCTGGAAATAGAACAGTTATAGTAATCTAGGTATATGAATGGCAATAAGTATGCTGGTGCCATTTTTTGAGAATAAGAATTCAGAAGAGTTACAATCTGTTTCGGGCAGGGGAAAAACATGTTTAGAGTTCAGAGTAGAATATACTGAGTCTTCAGAATTTATAGAATGTGATAAAATTAGAGATAAGTAGATTTTTTTACAAGTAAATTTTCAGTGGAGTGTTGGTAAGGTTACATTATATAAGATTAAATTGAGGAAGTAGGAGAGTATCAATATATGCTATTCTCCATAATGATTCTTGGTATTTATTAAAGTACTGAATCAGTGTTAGCCATTATTATAGCTACTATTAGTATATACTTTTATGTATCTTATTCTGTATTTTTTTCTTCAACTGTTTTGGCATTTTTTTTTGATATGTACATAATAGCATTAGGTAAACATTGATCTATAGATAGTATGTTTCATGAACAAATTCTGATTTTAATTATAGCTATTGACATATAATTAAAGTTATTACAACAAAATTTGTAAAATGTTTTAAAGAGAACTAGGAACTATTCTCATTTAAATGGATTATTTTTCTAAAAAAAAAGAGGACTTAGCAAGTTTCATGAAGGTTAAAATACTCATGTTTTAGTTGAACAGTTTTTCAGATAGATATCTTACCAAAAAAAATTTTGATTTGCAGTTAATTTAAAAGCATTGTGTGTCATAGATGTAATTATTCATATTTGGAACAGAAAACTAAATGATGGTTTTACCTGTATTCTTTCAGGTTTGATTTAATTTTGAATAAGAGTGTTCCTGCAGCAAGATGTTAATAAGACAAAATCTAGGTAAGTAGAAGACTACTTTTTTAAAATAGTACCTACCAATAGAAAAATTTTAAGTGCCTTTCTAGTCCAGAATCAATGAGTTTTTTAATGAAATTCTGAAATAAAATTAATTGACATTTTGATGCACTTGATCCAGTTGATTTGGTGGAAGAAAAATACAACTATCAAATTGAGATATGAATAATTTCCTCCTCTATGTTGAGTTTTATAAGTTAGATGTGCAGTTTCTAATAACTATAAAACAAGTTAGAAAATCAGATTCAATAAAAGGTTTATTAGGTTGCTTCACTGTTCTCTTCTTGTGGATTATAGTACTTGAGTAGTCTTTGCTTTTGTGAACTTGACTTTCTTATTTCCGTTAATAAAGTACTTCCACAAATTGGTTAAACTATCCAAATTGTGACTTTTTAACATAACATTCAGAATTATAAATGAATGGTTTAACATTTTTCTTGTGGGAATCTGTTTTTTAAATTTAACATTCTGATTTATATTTTTTAAGATGTTGACTTTCAAAAAATTGAATTTTGGCTCTGTACTTTTGGTCTGGTATCTGAAAAAACGCTTTTTAATAATATAAACTGTTGAAATGTTAAAAAATAGACATTTACTTAATATCTATTTGTTAAGTGTATATGGTTTCAAGATATAAATTAAGAATACTTGGATAAAATTACATTAACTTGATCTTTCTCTAATCTGACAGATGATTCAGCTGTCAGAAACTTGATTTCGAAGTTAAATAAAAAAAGGCCTGGTATGAAAAGTTCTATAATTCAGTAATGTGCAATTAAACATTGTATTCTTGATATGTGCTTTAGACATAATTTAAGCAATCTCCCTTTTATTGCTATTATATAACAACTAGAGGACCGGTGCACGAAATTTGCACTTGGGGCAGGGGTCCCCTCAGTCCAGCCTGCACTCTTTTGCAGTCCGGGAGCCCTCGGGGGATGTCCAGAGGCAGCAGGCCTAAGCTTGCAGTCAGACATCCTTAGTGCTGCCGCAGAGGCGAGAGAGGCTCCCATCACTGCCGCTGCACCCTCTAATCTGGCACACTGACCATCAGGGGGAAGCTCTTGCATTGAGCATCTGCTCCCTAGTGATCAGTGCATGTCATAGTGACCTTGGTCAACTTGCATATTAAGGTTTTATTATCTACACTAACAAAAGGGAAAGATGCAAATTTACTGTACTTTTGTGACACCCACCAGCCAATCAGGAGTGAGTATGCAAATTAACCCAACAAAGATGTCATGTTAATTGCATGCAGGGGGTGGGATGCTTGTATCATCACCATGGCGTTTCAGACCACCCTAACCCCTCCAGGCTCTGAGCAGAGTGGGAAGGTGGAATGATGGCTCCAGGCTGGAGCAAAGGCTGTGCCAGCAGCCAGGGTAAGGAAGGCCCATTCTGCGCGAATCTCCAAGCATCAGGCATCTGGTATAGGATAATAGTAATGGTAGTTTGAAGAGTGTATATTGTATTAAGTGATCCTTATGCCTTATTAATCTTTATATTAACTCCTATGACATAGGTAACTGCAGTGTAGAAAATATTTACTTTTTGGTTAATAGGGAGCTATTTGTTTTTATTTAGGAGATGCCTTTTATTTTGCTAGCATGCATCATAATGAACATTTGCTTGCATATCTTCCTGAAGGAGAGAATTTTCTGTACTTAAGATCTTACAGAGATTTTGTTTGCTAGTTGAATATACAGGGTTTATTAGAACTTTTATTCTGATTTCTTGTAAGTTAGGTATTATTCAAGGGGTGATACTGATTTAGTTTACTTTGACCTTATCCCACCCTAATTTTAAGTGCAGTTTTCTTTTTAATTAAGTTCTAATGTATGTATGGTAAAATATGGAAACTTTAAGGTACAGAACTGAATGAGTTTTTACATATCTGTTTATATATATATAATCACCATCCAGATCAAGATGCAGAATATTTTTATTGTCCCAGAAAGTTCCTCTTGCTTTCCAAATTCAATAGTCTATCTCCTTGAGGTAAGCATCATTCTGGATTCTGTCAGCACAGCTTAGTTTTGCTTGAACTTTGTGTATATAAAATTATATATTCTGTATTCTTTTATTTCTATTTTTCATTCAACATAATGCTTTTGAAATTCCTCCATGTTGTTGTATCAGTAGTTCATTATTTTTTAATGTTGAGTAATATTCTGTCTAAAATTACTACAAATTTTTTATACACTGTCTATAATTTTTTTATTGGATTCTCTGAGTGCCAAAATTCTACACTGTTTTCCTTCCTCTAGTTTTCCCTTCATTTTCCTCATCACCTGCACAATGAAATAAATGTAAGCTTTATAATATGGTATGCAATGTTATCACTGTAGCTGTTTCAGAATGCCTAGCAGTATCTGAGTAAACAAAATATTATGTTTTATATTCTTAGTTTTAGTCCTAAGTATATGTTGTCTTCACCAACCACTTACCTCCCCCCAATTGTCAATTTCCCTCCCTCCTCATCTGCTAATCTCCTGAAATAGTCCATCTCAATCATCATTTTGTTTTTGAGCCAGACCTGGCCATACCACAATAGTCAGTTTTCTTTAGTAGACTGTGAGCTCTTTGAAGGTAGATACTTTCCATGTCTTACTTATCTCAGCACAGTACTTAGTGAATGTTTGTTAAACATAGAAAAATGAAGATATCTCTCAGACAAATAGAGGTTCAGAATATTTCCTGGAATAAAATGGAGCCTTTAGCACTTCAGTTGCTGTTAAGCTGTATGAAGGAGCCTATGGGAACAATAAAGGGGGAGTGTTACAGACATTTTAGAAAGACAAATAAAATATCCCCTGTTGTCTTTCAGTCTAGTTGGAATAAAATAGCTAATCGTTATTGATCTTGATTACTCTTTCCAAATGAAGGCATTAATCTATGTTATGGAAATTGGAGTGTTTGTTACTAATAGTACTTATACTATTTATTTTGTACTAGTTTGTAATAATTATTTATCTAAAATTTTTAAAAGATGCATTAGACTAATAGAAGACGAAGATAAGGAAGATCGGTTACTTCTGTAAGAAGTAAAGAAAACTTTTACTCATTTTCCTGGAGTGGAGGAAGAAATTGAATTATAGTCTGGAATTGTGATAACATTTTCATTTCCTATAGCTTAGGAAACCTGCTGCTTGCTGAAAAGTATTTTTTTAAAGTTTGTTTTATCATTGTAGATCTGTAATATACATAAATTTTTTACTTTTTTATCAAACTTATTGGTGTGACATTGGTTAATAAAATTTCATAGGTTTTAGGCTTATAGTTTTTTAATACATTGTCTGTATATTGTATGGTGTGTTCACCACCCCAAGTCAAGTCTTCTTCCATCACTATTTATCTCTCCCTATATTTTCTTAAGAAATGAAACTTTATAAAACTTTAAAGCATTTTGCACTAGTTTTCTTCCATATTTGAAATTTGGCTAGTTGGGTTGGCTATCGTAGTCAGCTGGGGAGTTTTTATGCCTGAAGCTTGATTTCCTTCTAGCAAGTCCAAAGAGAACAGAGGTTCTTTCCCACTGGGATCAATTTGTTGTTTTTCCTCTGCAGCTTCTGCCATAAAGGTTGAACACAGACTTGGATGTTGACCCCATCTCATGCTGTTCTTCTGTCTCTCTACAAGGGTTTTCTTAGACACAGATTCTTATTGAATGTAGGACCCTAGTTATTTCTTTTATTTAATCCTGGATGTTAAGTGTGTTTAATTTTTTTGTTGATAAATTTTGAGTATTCAGAGAAATTTAATCCTGTGATTGCTTGATTTAGTGTCTTTATAAGATTTCAGACTAGTCCATTCCCCTCCCCTAGAGGCTAATAGGTATATTTGAATTTCAGACTCTTCCTCTTCATTCTGTGCGTGAATGTTTTAGTCTACCGCTGTTAAGCTTTTCCATTTTGCAGAATTCCTAATTCCAAGGATTTAAAGTTCTTTACGAAAGTGTGTCTTTTTTAGGTTAATTTTCTTAATTTCCAAATTAACCTCTCCGTGTTTCACTTTAGTAGCACTGTAGATGTGCTTCCCTTTGTTGTAATGTGAAAGAACACACCTTTTAATTAATAAGATTATTTGTTCTTTACTCTTGATGACATTGTACAATGTATGTTTGACTGTTTTCAAATATATTGCCAAGCAACATTCAGTATTTTCAAAATTGTATTTTAAAATAAAAGTCATATATTCTTATATGTGTGAGCAAATAGTATAGAAATGTTTAAAAATAAGAAATAAAACTCTCTTTTCTCCCAGTACTGTGCTCCCCTTTAGTTATCAAAAGTAGTTTGCATGTACTTTGCATCTTTCTCTTTCCATTTAGCAATATACCTTGGACATTTTTTTCATATATATATTACATCCTTCCTATTTAATAAAAGAGTAGCATGCAAATGTGACTGTACTTTGGCTCCTGATTGGCTATGCTACCAGCCAATCAGGAGCGGGGGCGTGACTGGGTCGTGGCCACGGCTTCCCTTCACCATGCCTGCGCCTCAAGTGCTCACACCTGTGGAGAACACTTCACACCCTCGCAGGCTGGAAACAAAGCGCTTCAGGCCAGCGCCAGCTGGGAACGCTTAGCTTCACGCTGGCGGGGGCGGGGAACGCGGGGGCGGGAACGAAGCAGGGACCATGCCTCTGCACCGGGTGTTTTCGAGGGCCTAGTGAGCGAGCCGGAGAGGCTCGGTCCTGGAGGCCTCCGTGGTGCGGGGAGGACCATACTTTCAAAGAAAGTTGTTTCCCACTTAAATTCCTCTGATGAGTATCTTTAAAAAATAAGTAAATATTCAGCCATTGTCACACCTTGAAGAGTTAAGGTAATTGCTTAATATCACCTAATATCCACTGTACGTTCAAGCCTTTTACTGTTGATTTGCCCCCTGTGGAGGCTACCCAAGGTCTTATTTCAGTCCTGATGTTGGGCTGCTTCCCCTGACCATAAGTTAACTTCCAGCCAGAGTTAAAGGGGGCTTCTTCTGCTTTTAAGGCATCGCCATATCCAGTGCCTGCCAGGCCCCTGTGAAAGCACTACTCCTTAGGTCCGGGGTGCTGGGAGCTGAAGCAGAGAGGCCGTGAGGCCCAGCTCACCCAGGATGCTGGCCTCCATCATCCCCTCCCAATTATCCTGGCCCGGCCTTCCCTATGCATACCTGCTCACGGAGAGCATGAGGTGGTCGTGGCAGCTGGATGGGAGGCCGGCGGGGAATGTGGCCATAGTGCACAGGGCCGGGAGGCCTACATCCTCCCCCAAACCAGAGGGGCTTGACAGGGGACCACAGGCCATGCCCCCCACCCGGCAGGGCTTGACAGGGAACCTCAAGGTGTGCTTCCCACCCTGGTGCTGGGTTAAGGTACTTCAGGCTGCTTCTCCCACCCCAACTCCAGGCTGGGGCACCTCAGGCCATGCCTCCCACCTGGTGCAGCTTGACAGGGGACTACAGGCCATACTCCCAACCCAGCAGGGCTTGACAGGGAACCTCAAGGTGCTGTTGCTGGGTTAGGGGACCTCAGACTGTTCTCTCCACCTGGCAGGGCTTGATGGGACCTCAGGCTGCGCCCCCACCTGGCAGGGCTTGACAGGGGACCTCAAACCACACCCCTACCCTGGTACCAGGCTGGGGGACCTCAGACCATACCCTCTGCCCCAGCACCAGGCTAAGGGTCCTGAGGCTGTGCCCCTCCTGCCTGGCTGGGTTTGACAGGGGACCTGAGTCTGTGCCCCTGTGCCAGTGAGCGTTGACGGGAGACCTGAGGCTGTGCCTCCCTCCCAGTGCTGGGCTGGGGTGCTTGAGGCTGTGCTCTTCTGCCTGGTGGGGCTTGACGGGGGATCTCAGGCCATGCCCCCTACCCAACGAGGCTTGACGGGATCTCAGGTGGTGTCTCCCACCTGGTAGGACTTGATGGGGAACCTCAGGCCACGCCCCCCATCCTGGTGCTGGGCCAGGGGACCTGAGGACACACCGTGCCCTGGGTGGCTTGACAAGAGGGGGACTGGCAGGGTCTGGATCTACCCCAATGTGGAGGCGGGGGGCGGCTGGGTCTGAGTCTCATGTGATTTTGAGGCACATGTGAGTGAGTGGGGACTTGATTCTGGGCCCGGTGGTGCGCCCCAGACTCTGACAGGAGAAAGGTTTTCCTGTACATTTTATTAATTTTCTTTAGTCTCTGATACTTCTATTATAGAGAAAGAGCAAATAGCAATATTAAATTATTTCCTCTAATTAATACCCTTTTATTGTGCACGAATTTCGTGCACCGAGCCACTAGTATAATATAACCATTCAGATACTTGGGTAAATGCCAGGGAGTTTTTTTGTGTGTTTTATTTGTTTGTTTTTTTGTTTGTTTGTTTGTTTGTTTTTTTTGCTTGTATAAGCAGTACTGCAATAAATATTCTTGACTATATTTTTGGGATTGTATGAGAATGTCTTTATGGTAATTTGTAGTAATGGGTTGCTGGGTCCCTGAATATGTCCTTTAATTTATGATATACATTGCAAAATTGCAATGAGATTGTACCATAACATTCTTATATACAGTTTTTGAGAATATCTGTTTCTCCACACTGTGCTAAATGTTAATTTGTGGTTTAATTCTTGTCAATCTAATCAGTGAAAAGCATATTTATTTCTGCATTTTCTGAATTGTGATATTTTTCAAAAGTTTGACATGTCATCTTCATTTCATTATTAAATCCATCAATTAACATACTTTCATGGTTTAAGTATTGCATGTAGTTTTCAATATTGAATAACTAGATTTTAATAAAAACTACATATTCTGATATGTGAGCAAATAGGCTTCTTTGTTCCCTTCATATTTATTTATGATAAATATTTCCTAATGATTAATTTCTTTATAATTGTCACAAACAAATGTTAGCATAACATGTATGTAAATAGAAAATAAAAGCCATTACTAAGTATTAGGTATATTAAATCTGGACTAATACCCTGCCACTCAAACTCTCAGAGTATCAGGTTGTTTCTTGCAACCTGAGCATTAGAAAAACTTCTTTGTGATTATGCTTGTGTTGTCTTTAACATGTATAAAAAGCTATGATTATTTGAGATTAGCTTTAAAGTCTGTGAACTCCTTTTTTCAAATTCTTTAATTCTAGAAAATATTAAATTTAAGAATTGAAAAAAAGAGCTGAGAAAAATCCTTAACATAGAAGTTTTCTCTGAGTTATTTTTAAGGATTAAGATACTGCCTCTTTGGGGCTTATTTTTTGTACAGTATTTCCCAGTCCGATGCCTTTATTCCTGGGTATGTTTCTATTTATCTTGGTTTCATCTCTTAAAACTCATCCTTGGTTTTACTGTGTTTTATTTATTTATTGAAAGGGTTAAGTACGCTGCATTAGTATGTTTTTAAGCCAAGTGGTCAATCTATTTTTTCAGTTTCATCTATGTCTGTGTTTATTATAAAAATTTCGAACCAAATCTGAAGTGGTTTTCAACTTCACTATTAAAGACTAATACTAATTAAGTGGCAAATGTCATTCTAATATGTGAGCAGGAAACTATAAAACTGTCCTGTCAAACTAAAAAATTTTGTTCTTGCTCTAGGTTGAACTTTTAATGATAGGTCTAAACTGTAAATAAAGGTGCTAAATAAAAATAAGGCAGTGAGTAAGCTTTTATTGAAATCAGATGTCTAGGCACTATGCTACATATTAAGTATTCATAGCTAATTAGAATTCTTAGTGCCATATAACGAATTATATAAGTTATAAGTTATGAACAGAATGCTGTCAGGTGTAAAGAGTATAGTAGGATTAAGGAGGGAATTTTGAAAGACGAGATCAGTAAAGGCTTCATAGAAGGAAGGTGATGTTGCAGTTGGACCCTGAAGGAAAGAATAGAATTTTGATTGTAGGATGACCTAGGAGAAATGTAGACAGAGGGAGTGTGAATTAAATTTTAATTTCCATAAATTATTTTGTATGACAGTTTCACTCATCTGGATGTCCATGCCTTCAAAGTTACTGACTTTTTAAAATTGTACTAAAGTTTACACTCTACTATAGCTTAGTATTCATTGTTTGAATTGTTCCTTTGTTCTGGTTTTTCAAACTTTTAAAACTAGTCTAATTTTGGACCCACCAAGAAATAAATTATACTTATCATTAATTTTTACATGTGATAGTATTATACTTAAGGGTGTGAGGTTCATCCATAACATCTAAAACACCCTAAGGCTCAACCAACCGTAAATCAGTGCTGGGTTGCTCTGGTGACCCAGCACTGCCTGCCGAGATTGCTGTGGATCAGGACCCGGGAACAGCCCTTCCTCTTCCTCTCGGGCCTCTGTTGGGATTGCTAATCAGCACTACCTCTCTGATCAGGCCTGTTGATAGGCCTGGAGATGCTGACTGGCATAGAAACCCACCAATCAGATCCAAATCTGGGTGAAGAGTGAGGAGCCAATGGCTGCCTAGGAGGCGGAGCTTTGGACACTGGCATAGAAACCAACCAATCAGAACATAATCTGGGTGAAATCTGAAGGCAGAACCTAAGGTGGGGGCTAAGGAGGGGTCTTAAGGGCAACAGCTGTTTGGTGTAAGGTGTAAGAAAGCTGTTCAATTTTTTAATGATGTGTTTGGCAGTACAGTGCATTTGGTTGGCCATCGGTCCAAATATAGGGATTATGTATTTTGCCTGCCAAGAATATCTCCTCCTGATGAAAAAGTCACCCCCACCCCTGCATTTAAGCAATCCTATCCTATATAATCTATCTATACTAATAAAAGGGTAATGTGCTAATCAGACTGGATAGACTAGCCATCTTCCGGATGTCTGACTTTGTTCTGGACAAAGCCATGGCAGCAGGGACCAAGGCAGAGGCCGTTAGGGGCAATCAGGCCAGCAGGGGAGGGCAGTTTGGGGTGAGATCAGGTTGGCAGGGGAGGCCATTGGGGGTGAGATCAGACTGGGAGGAGAAGGCAATTGGGGTTGAGATCAGGCCAGCAGGGAGTGGGGAAGTTGGGGGCAAGATCAGGCCATCGGGAGGGCAATTAGGGGCAATCAGGCAGGTAGGCAGAGGGGTTAGGGGAAATCAGGCAGGCAGGCAGGGGCAGTTGTGGGTGATCAGACAGGCAGGCCGGTTAGGAGCCAGCAGTTCCAGATTGTGAGAGGGATGTCCAATTGGAAAGGGTGCAGGCTGTGCTGAGGGAACCCTCCCACCCGTACATGAATTTTGTGTACCGGGCCACTAGTAAATAATAAAAAGACTGGCTTGAGGTCAGGTAGATAATTAGAACCTATGTACTCTAGATGACCATTTGAGCAGACATTTGAAACCTTTTAGGTTTTTTTGATCTGAGGATTGTGGACCTACCTATCACATGATCAATGCTCAGTAAATACTTGTTTACGGTTTCAATAATTCACGTATTTTATGAATTGGTTATTTTAGTTAAATTGGTTTGAGCTCATACTTAATACTAGTTTCTAGTCTGAGGAGAAAAAGTGATTAAATATGTAATTAAAATAAAATGTGATTGATGTTGTGATAGTCTATGTTCCTGAATGGCCAGACCATGTCTGTTTTATTTATTAATATATGAGGACTAAGGACAGTACATTATTCATAGTAAGCATTTAGTAAAGAGTTGTTGAATGGCTGAATGGAGGAAATATGACAGTCTTCCAGAGTGCCATTTAAACTAAAGCTTAAAGGAATTATTGATGATTTACCTAGATACAAAGGGAAGAACTGTTGTTAGCGGAAGAAATAGTACTGGGTATGTGGAAAGGTTGAGAGATAAGAGAAAGGGATGATTGGTGAAACTAAAAGAAATATGGTATGTTTTGAGTGTAGAGTTTGTTCTACATGGAGTAAGGGTGCAGGTAATGGCTCTTGTTAAAAGATATGACAGAAAGCAAGGCTCTAGCTATTTTATTGAGGGTTTTATAGACCACTTTAAGACTTTGGGTTAGTAATGACACACCATTGAAGGAGATTATTTAAATGTGAGGAAGTGATGTCATCACATCTGTGGTTTAGAAAAGGTCCCTAATTAAATTGTAGAATGCATTGAAGGAAAAATTAAATTGGATTTAGAGTGACCAATTAGTATGGGGATGAGGCTGGCCTGGCTTTACAATAGTGATAGTAAGGATAAAAAGATGTGATTAGGTGTGAGAGAGATTCAGACAATAGGATAGATAGCTTTGGTGATTAATTATAATGGAACTAGAGGTCCAGTGCATGAAATTTGTGCAAACCGGGGGAGGGGGGCCATCAGCCCGATCTGTGTCTTGAACTCTAGGAGCCCTCCGGAGATGTCTAACTAACGGCTTAGGCCCGTTTGGTTGATTTGCATATTAGACTTTTATTATATAGGATTGGGGATAGGAGAGTAAAAAAGGAGTTAGCAATGCTATCCATGTTTCTGTCCTGGGCAGTAGTGCTGTATTCAGATATACTGAGTTTGAAGTAGCTCAGAAATTTTCTATCTAAGTAAAATCTCAGGTGGAAATTAGATACAAGAGACCTATAACTTAATTCAGCACCAGATCAGTCATGTTGACTGACACTACTTTCCCTCTGAAGACAAAACAGGCTGGGCACTGTTAAAGAGATCTGAGAGTTATCAGCATTCAGTCTTCAGGATATCTTGCAGATTTATTTTTTTGTCCTGATATCTCTACAAGATACTACAAAACATTTTTTATATGTTAAATGTTCAGTTAACTTAAAGATTATTGAACAATAACTTGCTCCATGTAGATTTATAGCTGGTATTTTTTAAAAAAATGTTTTTATTGATTTGAGAAAGAGGAAGGGGGAGAGGGAGAGAGAGAGAAACATCGATGGGCTTCCTCCTGCACACCCCCTACTGGGATCAAGCCCACAACTCAGGCATGTGCCTATGACTTCTTGGTGCATGGGAGGATGCTCAATCCACTGAGCAATGCCAGCCAGGCTAGCTGGTATGTTTTTATTAGAGACTAGAGGGCCAGTGCATGAAATTCGTGCACAGAATGGCGGGAGGGGGGCGGGGGTTTGTCTCTCAGCCCAGCCTGCACCCTTTCCAATCTGAGACC
This sequence comes from Antrozous pallidus, assembly GCA_027563665.1. Taxonomy (NCBI): domain Eukaryota; kingdom Metazoa; phylum Chordata; class Mammalia; order Chiroptera; family Vespertilionidae; genus Antrozous; species Antrozous pallidus. The sequence continues at coordinate 141,060,628 of CM050508.1, forward strand.
TCCCAGGGATGTCTGACTGCCCATCGGGATGGGGCCTAAACGGGCAGTCGGACATCCCTCTCATAATCCAGGACTTCTGGCTCCCAACAACTTGCCTGCCTGCCTTCCTGATTGCCCCTAACTGCTTCTGCCTGCCAGCCTGATCACCCCTTAACCACTCCCCTGCCAGCCTGATTGATGTCGAACTGCTCCCCTGCCAGCCTGTTTGGCCCCAACTTCCCTCCTCTTGTGGCCTGGTCACCCTTAATTGCCCTCCCTTGCAGGTTTGATCACCCCCAACTGCCCTCCCTTGCAGGCCTGGTTCCTCCCCAACTGCCCTCCCATGCTGGCCTGATTGCCCACAACTATCCCTTGCCAGCCTGGAAGTTCCCAATGACCCTCCCCTGCTGGCCATCTTGTGGTGGTCATCTTGTGTCCACGTGGGGACAGGATCTTTGACCACATGGGGGCAGCCATCTTGTGTTTGGAGTGATGGTCAATCTGCATATTGCTCATTTATTAGATAGGATAGAGGCTTGTTGCATGGGTGGGGGCCAGCTGGTTTGCCCTGAAGGGTGTCCTGGATCAGGGTGGGGGTTCCCTTGGGGTGAGGGGCGGCCTGGGCGAGGGGCCTGTGGTGATTTGCAGGCTGGCCATGCCCCCTTGCAACCCAAGCAGAGGACATGGTGTCTGGGATTTATTTATGTTCTACAATTGAAACTTTGTAGCCTTAAATGGAGGCCTAGATCTGCCAGGACTGCAGAAACTTGGCTTCCTCCATCGCTGGGGCAACCCTAGCCTCTGCTCTCCAGCCCCGTGGCTGCCACCATTTCTATTGGGATATATCTTCTGTAATTGGAACTTTGTAGCATTGAGTGGAGGCCTAGGCTGGCAAGGGCAGGTGGAAAGCTTGGCTTCCTCCATTGCCAGGGAAACACAAGTCTCTCTCCTGTTCTCAGTGGTGGCAGCCATCTTGGTTGTGGTTTATTAGCATATTTGCTTCTGATTGGCTGATGGGTGGGGCTTATGGGTGCAGTCAATTTATATATTACTCTATTATTATATAGGATTATATAGGATTCTGTCCTCTACATATTCTTCTTTTTTTAAGTCCTCACCCAAAGATACATTTTTATTGATTTTTAAATAGGATGGGAGGAAAATAGAGAAGCATCATTGTGAGAGAGAAATACTAATTGGTTGCCTCCTGTATGTGCCCTGACTGGGAATTGAACCCACAAGCTGTTTGGTGTATAGCACGCTGCTCCAACCAACTGAGCCACGTGGCTAGGGCTATTCTGCTTATTCTTAATTAAACAAGATCTATTACCATCTATAATAATAAAAGGGTTATATTCTAATTAGACTGGACTGCCTTCCAGATGTCCTTCCTTCTGGACAAAGCCAGAGTAGGCAGGGGCTGCGGCAGAGGTGACAGGTAGCCTCAGCGGTGGCAGGCAGGGCTGGTGCCAAGGCCCATGCATGAATTTTGTGCATTGAGCCTCTAGTTAATAAGTAATTTGTCGTACTACTGATGGCAACACTCTTACCAAAGATACTCGAATAACTTAGCGTGTATTGAATATGATTTCTTGGTTTTTCATTACTACTGTCTGATACATGGTAGCTAAATATGAATTCTGTTACTATTTGATAATGCAAACATTTTCCAGCCTGAATAACAAAGTTTTGGTTAAAGTAGCCCTGAAATCTTTAGGTTAATCATGATTTAGCAAGTCAAATGCATAAAATGTATATGTAAGAGTAGGACATTGCCTTTCTTGCTTACCATTGTATGTACTCACCATCTAGAGCAGTTCAGGGGTACTCAAACATTTGTTGAATAAACAGTCAGTAATATTTAATGTCTAATCAATTTTACTTTTAGTCAAATAATAGTGTCAGACAAATTAGCCCAATCAACTTAAAAGATTATAATTTTAATTCTATTAATATTTCCCTCTTTAAGTTATCATGTAATCATTTATGTATGTACTGCCTTCCTTCTATATATTTCCTTCCCAAAAGACATATTTCACTTTCTAATTAGAAACATTTTAAATGGAACTGTTGAAACATCGAATAAAATCAGTTTGGGTATTTTTGTGTGCTCTGACATCACCATGTCTAAACTGGATTGATTAATGATCACCTTTACTCTCAAAACCTGTCTTGCTAGTGCTATTATTATCAAGATCAAAATCCCTCTGAATAGTTACATTGCTTATTTTGTCATTAAGATTTGGTCAGTTACTAGGTCTTTTTGCTTTTATTTTGTCAATATAGTGTATATTTATATTTTCTATTCTTCCATTGCATTCATCTGGAATGATAATGTTTTTGCTCACTTCATTTTATTTGTGTAAGGATATTTCATTCAACTTTGAAAGTACACAATTATATAATTATACTAGAGGCTCGGTGCATGAAATTTGTGCATGGGGGGGGGGGGAGGGGTTCCCTCAGCCCAGACTGCACCCTTTCCAATCCAGGACATCCCTCTCACAATTCAGGACTGCTGACTTCAAACTGCTTACTTGCCTGCCTGCCTGATTGCCCCTGACTGCCCCCCTCCCTGCCAGCCGGATCACCCCTAATGACCTCTGCCTGCCAGCCTGATCGCCCCTAACTGTCCTCCCAGCCCCCGCTGGCCTGGTTGCCCCCACAACCCCTTGCCCCTCCCAGCTTGGTTGCCCCCGCCCACTGCCCTCCCTGCTGGCCTGATTGCCCCCAACAGCCCTCCTCTGCCTGCCTGGTCGCCCCACACAGCCTGCTAGTTGTTTGGTTGACCCTCGCTAACCCCCCTGCTGGCCTGGTCACTCCACACAGCCTGCTGGTGAGTCATTTGGTTGTCCCTCTTCTAACTCCCCTGCGGGCCTTGTTGCCCCATGCAACCTGCTGTTCAGTTGTTATTGTGAGGATATCATGACCAATTTGCATATTGCCCTTTTATTAGTATAGATAAACTATTCACTTGCTCAAAAAACATTAACAATGCTTTAATGGATAAATTTTCAGTCTTAGATCTTCTAATCAAGAGCTTTCAAAGTTATGTTTCTGCTGAAGGCTCAGTCTAGCAGGTCATAATAAATGCGAGAAGCCCTGAAAAGGTTAGTGGACATTTTCAGCAGGCTGAAAATCTGCATGTTTTTACCTGCTGCCGGAACAGCTGGAAGCAATTCCCCTAACCCAGTGGTTGGCAAACACATTAGTCAACTGAGGCAAATATCAAAATACGATTGAAATTTCTTTTGAGAGCCAAATTCTTAAAACTGAAATGTCTTCTAATGCCACTTCTTCAAAATAGACACCCAGGCCGTGGTATTTTGTGGAAGAGCCACATTCAAGGGGCCAAAGAGCCGCACGTGGCTTGCAATTCCTCAGTTTGCCAACCACTGCCCTAACTTGACTGTTTACCAAACCTTACCTTTGATATGCTTTGCTAAAAGGATAAATGTGTGAATAAAAAGCTGTGGGTGCGGACATTCAAGGAGCCCACCCACTTCACTAGAAAGTGGAGCCTCCCCTGGCTCCCCTATGCCTCTCAAATGTGTATTTCATGTCTAGCCCCTATTCATTTAAGTTGCAGTCCCTTCTTCAGATTCCTGAACCCTAGCAGCGAAAAAGACCCTTGTGTGTTTCTATCACTTTTATCAGTTTCACCTCCTACTGTTTTTTCCAGTAAGCATTTGTTGCAGCCCAATTGATTATCATTTTTTAAATTCTGACACTTTTATCTGTACTTACATCTTTCTCACCAATTTTATCCTCAGTTGATCTATTCACTGGAAACTTAACTTTCAAAAAAAGTTCTGCTCAAATTTTGCCTTGTCTTGAGGTGACATAGTCCCTAGGAAGTCATTTTCTCTCTACATATTGTACCTGATTGTAAACTGAACCATCTATTAATTGAATGACTTACAAGTATGACAAGAGAGAAAAATATTAAATATTTACATCTTCTACAGCATCCTCTGCAGTTGGCAGGCTCTTACATTATTTTGACTGATTGAAAACTAACTGTTGTAACCTTAGAATTTTTTTTAAACAAAAGTTTATTGTGTTACTGTTTCTATGCTTGAGAAGCCATTAGATTTTTTTTTTTGCCTGATAGATTAAAAACTCAAAACATGATAAGCCCACATTTATTTTAGTTAATAATTAAGATAGTTCATATTATATGCCTGGCTTTGTTATAGGTCTTTATAAGTATTAATTTAATCCTCTATTTTTAGTTAAGGCAACAGAGATATAATGAGATTGTAAACTGAGATACAATGATTTTAATTGACCTACCAGTGAAAGTTATGATTTTAATCAGGTAATCGACGGTAGCTTCCTTAAAGATTGTTAGTACTGCCTCTCATTAGAGCTGTAAAATAATTAAGCTATGAAGAGAAGTCATACAGGCCAAAGCTATAATCAAATATATAGTCTTATTTCATTTAGGTTCTCATTTCTCCTTCACCCTCAGGTTATTTTGGAGCAAATCTAGACACTTTATTGGTCCCCACCTGACTCTCAATGTTAATTTTTTTAAAGCTTAATATTGATATACTTCATATTTAAAAAAGTTTTAAATAAGCTTACCTGTGTCTATCAAAATCTTTTCTAGAATTTTGTAGGGTTTAAAATAAACCTATAGATTGATTTGGGAAGAATGAGTCTTCTAATCTATATGTATAGCTCTCCATTTATTTAGGTCTTTGATTTCTTTCATCTGCATTTATTATTTTACCATACAGATGTTTTATGTATTTCAATAAGTTTATACATGAGTGTATTGTTTTATTTAAATTGATTGTAAGTAGCATTGTGATTTTAATTTCAGATTTTATGTTTATTGTCAGAATATAGAAATGTAATTGATATTTTTTTAGGAAAAATTCGCCTAAAATAATCAATTTTAAGTATAAAATTAGGTAACCTTTTAGGTTTGCAATATTGTGTAACTGCACCTCTAACTAGTTCCAAAATATCTCATCACTCCAAAGACAGAGACCCTGTACCTATTAGGCAGCTACTCCTCATTCTTTCCTCCTCCCAGAGGAAAGAATCACTAATGGGATATATTTCTGTTTATTAGTATCTTGAAAAAAATTTCAGCAATATGCTGTTTTCAGTGCAGAAATATTTCATCTCTTTGGTTAAGTTTATTCCTAAGTATGTTATTCTTTTTGATGCTGTTATAAATGAGATTGTTTCCTTATGTGTGTTATCTTACGAGTTTTCTATATTAAGGCTATGTTGTCTGTGAAAAGAGAAAATTTTATCTTTTCCTTTTCAGTTTGAATGCTATTATTTTGTTTTCTTGTCCAATTGCTCTTACTGGAACTTCCAGTACTATGTTGAATTGAAGTAGCAGGAACAGATGGCCTTGTTTTGTTCCTCATCCAGAAGAAAAGTGTTCAGTCTTTCACAATTGAGTATGAATTTAACTGTGTTTTTCATAAATGGGCTTTATTGTGTTGGGATCCTCTCCTTTTATTCTTAGTTTATTGAGGCTTTGTTTCTTGGATCATGAAATGGTGTTGAATTTTGTCTAATGTGTTTCCTGCATCAATTGATTATCATATTTTTTTGTCCATTCTGTTAATTTGGTGTATTACATTGGTTGATTTTCATATGTTAAACCATCCCTGTAATGTGGGAATAAATCTCACTTGATCATGGTATAGTAATCCATTTAATATGCTGTTGAAGTCCATTTGTTATTACTTGGTTGAGGTTTTTTACATTAGTATTCATCAAGAATATTGCTCTCTAGTTTTCTTGTTATGTCTTTTTCTGGCTTTAGTATCAGAGTATTGCAGGTCTCATTGAATGAGGTTGTATATATTTCTTCCCACTTTAATTTTTTGAGGGTTTCAAGAGAATGGGTGTTATTTCTTTTGAACTCTCCATTGAAGCTGCCAATCCTGGGTTTTTCTTTGCTGGGAAGGTTTTGATTAGTGCTTCAATCACCTTATTCACTATAAGTCTGTTCATATTTTATTGCTTCATGATTCATTCTTATTGGTTGTATGTTTTTAGGAATTTATTTCTTGGTTATTAAATTTTTTGGTGTACAGTTGTTCATAGCATTTCCATAATCCATTTTCTGTGATACTGTTTTTAATGTCTCCTTTCATTCCTGATTTAGTCATTTGAATCTTCTCTTTATTTCTTTAGCTAAAGATTTGTTAATTTTGTTGAACTTTTCATAAAGCCAACCCTGTTTTCATTATTTTTCTTTTACTATTTTATCTCTGCTGTAATCCTTATTATTTCCTTCCTTCTCCTAACTTTGGGTTAGATGCTGTTCTTTTCTAATTTCTAGAGGTATAAACTTAGATTGTTGATTTAAGAATTTCCTAATTTTTTTAAAGTACATATTTGTACCTATATTAGAGGCCCAGTGCACGAATTCATGCACAGGAGGCTGTGTCTGGCTGGCCTGGCCCAATTGGGGCAGATTGGGCCAGGCCTGTCAGGAGGATACGGCAGGAAGTTGGCTAGCCAGCCTTCCCTTATCGGGGCCAAGTCAGGGTCAGACTGGCATGGGCGAGAGGCTGAGGATAGTTGGCTGGCAGGCCCCAACCCCAACGGGTTGGGAGGGCTATTTGGAGGTGGGGCCAGCCATGGGGAAGGACTGTGGGCAGTGGGCCGGCCAGCCCCACCCCTGAATCAGGTCAGGGAGGCCAGTTGGGGGTCAGTGGCCTGGGGAGGGTGCTGTGGGAGTTTGGCCAGCCAGCCCACCCCCGATTGGTGAGGGGTGCCAATCAGGGACTGAGCTGGCTGGGAGTAGGGCCACAGGCCAGTATGGGGGGTGGGAGCTGGTTGGAGGTGGGGCAAGTGTGGGGAAGGGTTGTGGGTGGGGAAGGGTTGTGGGTGGTGGGCTGGCCAACCCCGTTCCCGGATGTGGGGGGGGGGGCTGATCAGGGGCCAGTGGCTGTGTGGAGGGGCCATGGGTGGTTGGCTAGCCAGCCCTACCCTGATTGGAGTGTGGGGAGCAATTGGGGTTGGAGCCAGGTGGGAGGAGGGTCTGCAGGAGATTGGCTGGTTGCCCCGTCCCCAAATAGAGTGGTGGGAACCCCTCAGAGGTGGTGGGGGCTGATTGGAGATGGGGCTGGCTGGGGGGAGGGGCTGCAGGAGGTTTGCTGTCCGGCCCCACCTTCTGTGGGCCAGTCGGGGTGGGAGAGGCTGATCGGGGGCAGGGTTGGCTGGAATGAGGGGGCCATGGGAGGTTGGCCACAGGCCCCAGTCTCCGATCAGGCCTGTTCACTGGTTGCAGTGGACATCATAGTGACTGGTTATTCCTGTCATTACCGAATTACGGTCTCTGCCTTTTTTTGTTTTTTTCTGCGTGGTTACTTTTTTCATTATTATTTTTTAAATTTAACAAATCTTTATTGTTCAGATTATTACAGTTGTTCCTCCTTTTTCCCCCATAGCTCCACCCAGTTCCCACCCCACCCTCTGCCCTTACCACCCCCCCACTGTCCTCATCTATAGGTGTACGCTTTTTGTCCAGTCTCTTTCCGCACCCCCCATACTCCTTTCCCTCTGAGAATTGTCAGTCCACTCCCTTTCTGTGCTCCTGATCCTATTATATTCACCAGTTTATTCTGTTTATCAGAGTTTCTATTCACTTGATTTTTAGGTTCACTTGTTGCTAGACATGTATTTGTTGTTAATAATTTTTATCTTTACCTTTTTCTTCTTCCTCTTCTTCTTAAATACCTTTTAGCATTTCATATAATATTGGCTTGGTGGTGATAAACTCCTTTAACTTCTTATCTGTGAAGCTCTTTATCTGCCCTTCAATTCTGAACGATAGCTTTGCTGGGTAGAATAATCTTGGTTGTAGGTTCTTGCTATTCATCACTTGGAATATTTCTTGCCACTTCCTTCTTGCCTGTATAGTTTCTGTTGAAAAATCAGCTTATATAGGTGCGCCCTTGTAGGTAATTAACTGTTTTTCTCTTGCTGCTTTTAATATTCTCTCTTTGTCTTTTTCTCTTGGCATTTTAATTCTCATGTGTCTTGGAGATATATATGTGTGTGTGTATATATATATATATATATATATATATATATATACTTTCAGCACTTCTTTCACTGTATCTCACATTTTGGTATGTTGTGTTTTCACTTTCAAATGTCCTAGGCATTTTCTAATTACCAATTTTTCTTATTTTGCCCCATTGGCTACTTAAGATTATGTTCTTAAGTTTACATGTTTGCATATTTTCTAGTTTTCTTTGTGCTGTTGATTTCTAGTTTTATTCCATTGTCATCAGAAAGGGTATTTCTATCATTTGAATAATGAAATTGTTTTATGTCCTAATATGTGATCTATACTAGAAAATGTTTTATATACATTTGTTAAGAATATACATTCTGCCATTGTGGGGTAGATTAGTCTATATATGTCTGTTAAGTCCAGTTGGTGGTGCTGAAGTTTTCTATTTCCTTATTGATAATACTAGAGGCCTGGTGCATGGATTTGTGCACCGGTGGCATCCCTCAGCCTGGCCTGAGCCTTCTTGCAATCTGGGACCTCTTGGGAGATGTAGCAGTGTGCAAAATGGCAGGCTGCCGGGAAGGAGCCCTAGCCTAGGCCGGGCACTGCACCCGTTCATACCCGCTGCGCTGTGCCTGCTGCTGCCGCTTGGTAGCACTGCCGTGGAGGCTGGAGAGGCTCGTGCTGCCGCAGCTGCACTCGCCAGCTGTGAGCCAGCTTCTAGCACACTGACTACCAGGCAGCAGCTCCTGCGTTGAGCATGTCTCCTGGTGGTCAGTGTGTGTCATGGTGTCCGGTTGCCCGCTCATTCAGTCGTAATGGTCACTTAGACATACATATGTATGTATGTATGTATGTATGTATGTATAAATGATTGGTTGTTCTATCCATAACTGTTCTCTTTTGTATTTAACTGATGTTTTTGTTCATTTTGACTTCCATCTAATTTCCTTTTGTGTTGATTTACCAGTTTTTTCCTTGTGTTTACCTTGGTGATCACAATTAATATCTTAAACTTATAATAAGCTAGTTTGAATGAATACCAACTTTGTTTCAATAGTGTAAAATTTCTGTTCTTCACAGCTCCATCCCTTCTCTGTTTTATTGTTACTGTTGCAAGTTACATATTTATACAATAATAATGAATTTTATATGTACCTATGATACTGCCTTTATAATTGTTCTCTATTTCCTTTTATAGCTTTCAGTTACTATAGTATTTTTTGTGGGTGATGGAATGACTGCTTTGATATTTCTGTGGGGAAGTTCTATTAGTAGTTCATTTTCTTAACTCTTGTTTATTCGGGACTGCCTTCATTCCACTTTCATTTTTGAAGGATCATTTTACTGGGTATAGAATTCTTTGTTGCCAAATTTTTTCTTTTAGCAGTTCATAAATATGTCCATGCCTTATGTCCTCCATGATTTCTGGTGAGAAATTAACTTTTAATATTATTAAGTAACTCTGTTGTATGTGATAGGTGGCTTCTGTATTGCTGCTTTTATTATTTACTAGAGGCCTTGTGCACGAAATTTATGCACTCGGGGGAGGGTGGTCCCTCAGCTCGGCCTGCGCCCTCCTGCAGTCCAGGAGCCCTCAAAGGATGTTTGACTGACAGCTTAGGACATTCTTAGCACTGCCATGGAGATGGGAGAGGCTCCTGTTACCACCACTGCACTCCCCAGCTGTGAGCCTGACAGGGCTTCTGGCTGAGCAGCACTCCCCCGGTGGGAACACACTGACCACTAGGGGGCAGCTCCTGCATTGAGAGTCTGCCCCCTGGTGGTCAGTGCGTGTGATAGTGACCAGTTATTCTACCATTTGGTCAATTTGCATATTAGCCTTTTATTTTATACGATAAGATTCTTTCTCTTTTGGTTTTAATAGTTTTATATTAATGTAACATAGTTGTTTCTTAATTTATCCTACTTGGAGTTTGTCACTTTCTTGGATGTTTAGATTTAAATGTCTCCATCAAATTTTGAATGTCTGTGGTCATTATATTTTGAAATATACTTTCTGCCTCTTGCTATCTCTTTTTCATCTCATTATAAATATGGTCATACACTTGAAAATATCTACAGGTCTCTTAGGCTTTGTTTATTTTTCTTTCCACTTTTCAGACTGCATAATTTCAGTTGACCTACTTTCATATTCACTATTTATTCTGCTTGCTCAAATCTACTTTTGAAAGCCACCAGTGGATTTTTCATTTTAATTATTGATTCTTTATGTTAAAACATTATTTGTTTGGCTTCCTTTAGTTTTTTCACTGTGGTTTCTGTTATCTCTTTAAGTTTATTAAGACTTAATTTAAAGATTTTATGTAGTACGTTCTATGTCTGTGCCTCTTCAGAGACAATTTCCATTGACTTCTGCCTCTCCCCCTTCTTCCTTGCCCCCACCCCCACCCCCATGAATAGGACATACCTTCTTGCTTGTTTGCATGCTTTGTAATTTTTTTTCTTGAAAAGCTGGACCATTTCAATATTATAATGTGGTATCTCTGGATGACACTTCCCTCAGGGTTTCTTGTTACTTGCTTTGATTTGTAGTTGTGGCATTTCTAAATTTTTTAAAGACTATATTTTTGCCACTTGTCTTTGAACTCTGTATTCTTTTAGTTATGATCACCTGGTGGTTTGACAGAAGTTTTTTTTTGTTTGTTTGTTTTGTTTTGTTTTGTTTTTTTAATTCCTGGAGAATAGAAAAGGAAGGGAGGAAAGAAGGAAAGGAAAAGAAAGAAAAAAGTTTAAGGAACCATTCCATGCATTGCAAATAGGCTTTTTGTTTGGGCACTTATTCATTTCTTAGCCAGGTTATTTAGAACTCTGCCTTCTTAGCCTTCTCTTCCTGTTTGCACTGAGTATAAAGATTAGTTAGAGATGTAAGGTAAGATTTTTTTTTTCTGGTCTTTTCTGAGCAGGCCCTGGGTGATAGGCAGGGGTTTCTAGGTCTTCCATTCTATACACAAGCTCTGCAAAGACCTCATTTCTCAAAGTGCCTCTCTTCCCATATTTTCTTCACAATCTTTCCAGCATCCCCTGCTTTCACTGTTTTTTTGTCCTGAGACATTTTTGACTTAGGTGAAACAGGCATATATGTGCATTTTCAGTCCATTGAACCTCTAAACAGGTCAAAACAACATAAAAAGTTGCTTTTTTCTTGATTCAGCATTTGCTTTAGTGCTATAAACTTATTAGTATTTTCCAGAGTTTGGTCATTGTTGCTTTTGATAATTTTTTTTTCTAGTTTTCTTTGGAGGGATGGGTTCTTTTATTTTCCCTATTGTATTTATCAGTTATACAGAGAGACAGAACCAGTAGATAGTGTGTATATGTGTGTGTGCATGGAAAGAGATTTATTTTAACGAATTGACTCTTATAAAAATAGAGGCTGTCAAATCCAAAGACTCAGGCTGGCAGGCTAGAGACCAAAGAGGGCTGATGCTGGTGTTTAAGTGCAAAGGCTATGGCTGAAGAATCAGGAAAGATGTTGGAGTTCATGTTTGAAGCCCATTTGCTGCAGAATTCCCTCTTGTTCAGAGGAGGTCAGTCCTTTCTTCTATTCAGCTTTTCAGCTGATTATGTGAGGCCCAATACATTATGGAGACCAATCTTTGGAATTCTCCAGTGAAATCATCTCAGCCTATACATTTCCTTTTTTGGAAGTTTTACAATTCTAAAATTTAATGTTATGTGTTATAAAAGATGAATTTAATATTAAGGGAGTTGTACTTAGTTGTGTTTTTCAAGATATTGGGCAGTTTCATCCAAATTGTTAAATTTATGACTGTAAAGTTACTCATAGTTGTTTTGGAGGGACTGTAGTTATATCCACTGTTTCATTGTGAAATTGGTAATTTTTATCTTTGTCAGTCTTGCTAGAAGCTTACTTTATTTTTTCAGTTATTTTCATTTTTATCTATTTCTAGTCATGCATTTCTCCTTTCTGCTTGCTTTTAGTATATTTTGCTGTTCTTTTTCTATTATTGCTATGCAGTGTTTCTCTTCTCATTTGTAACATTTGATGCTGTAAATTTCCCTGTCAGTATTGCTTCAGCAGCATCCCCCATATTTTGATATGTTGTATTTTCATTTTTATTAAGTTGTCTTAAAAAGGTTCTCCTTTTTTGGAGATTTTTTTTGAGACATGGATTCTTCAGAAATGTGTTAATTTTTAATTGATAGGAATTTTCCTCTTTAATTCCTGATCCTGATTTATCATTTATTCCATTATGGTCAGAGAATACATCCTATTTGATTACTATTTTTTTCTGTCTGTGTTCAGGTTTGTTTTATTGCTTTGGATACTGTATATCTTTATGAGTATTAATTTCATGGACACTTGAAAAGTGTTTTCCTGTGTTGCTAGGTGCAGTGTTCTATATACGTCAATTAGATCTTATTGGTAGATTGGGTTCAGATTTTTTTAATATTCTTGCTTATGTTGTGTCTAGTAGTTGTATCAGTTGCTGAAGAAGCATGTTAAAATCTCCAACTATAATTGTGGATTCATCTGTTTCATACATACCAGTATTTCTTTAGTGGTTCTCTTGCTTGTACATTACATATACATTTAGGATCATGTCTTTCTGGTGGGTTGATCTTTTTCTCATTCAATGTTCCTCTTGGATATTATTAATTTCTTTTTTTCTGAAGTCTACTTTACCAGACATAAACATAACCACTCTTGGCCTCTTTTTAAAATTAATAGTGTGTATTTTTTCATGCTTTTACGTTCAGCCCACGTATGTCATTGAATTTGAAGTATGTTTCTTGTAAGCTGCATTTAGTTGATTTGTATTTTTCTCCACTCAGTGATTTTTTTCTTTTGATTGATGTATTTAGACCACATTCACTGAAAATTAATTTTGATATGTTGCCTCCAGTTGTCATTTTTCTGTTTCTCTATTCTTGCCTTCTTGTAGGTTACTTGGACATTTTTTAAGGATTACATTTTTATTTACTGATAGGGACTGTTTTTCTTAAGTGTATAACTAATTTTTTTAATCCTTACTCGAGGATGTGTTTTTTTGTTGATTTTAGAGGGAGAGAAACATTGATGTGAGAGAAACATTGATTGTTGCCTCCTATATGTATGTACCCTGACTGGGTTTGAACCCACAACCTAGGTATGTGCTCTTACTAATTGCTTCCTGTATGTACCCCAACCTTTTGGTGTACTGGACAATGCTTTAACCAACTGAGCCCTTTGGTCAGGCATTCTATCTAACAAAGGGGATATATTCGAATTGACCATCATGCCATAATAAAATGGCTACACCCACAGTGGAGGCCGAATTTCTGTAACGAGCAATCAGCAGGGACATCAGGTTCCTTGACACTGGGCCAGGACAGAGGACCTGAGGTTTCACCCCACCACCACCACCACCACCTGTTAGGGCTTGACAGGGGACCTCAGGCCACACCCTTCTGCTCTGGCACCAGGCCAGTGGACAGTCAGGCTGCGCCCCCCACCTCGTGGAGCTTGACGGGACCTCAGGGCACACCTTCACCCCAGCGCTGGGCTAGAGGACCTGAAACTACACCCACCACCCTGACACCAGGCTGGGAGACCTAAGGCCATGCACCCTGGCATGTGGTACTTGACAGGGGACCTCAAGGCACACCCCCCTCACCTGGTGGGGCTTAATGGGAATGGGGCTAGCTGGGTCTGGGTCTTGCACAACTTTGAGGTGCACATGGGTGGGTGGGGACTTGACTGGTTCCCATGGCGTGCCCCAGACTCTGACAGGAGGAAGATTTTCATATATATTTTATTAATTTTCTTTAATCTCTGACACTTCTATTATAGAGAAAGGGAAAATAGCAATATTAAAATATTTCCTCTAATTCCCTTTTAATATTCATGAATTTCGTGCACCGGGTCACTAGTCTCTAATATTTATAGTGGTTTCTCTGGTTATTAAAAATATATATAGGTGTTCACAATTGCTTTAAGAAGAATAAAATACCTAGGAATAAATTAGAAGAAAGATATTGTAAAAGACCTGTACTCAAAAGTTTAGAAGATTTTGGAGAAAGAAATTGAAGAAGACAAATAAGTGGAAGCATATACCATGTTTATGGATAGGAAGAATTAAGTAACTTCATTAAAATGTCCATACTACCCAAAGTAGTCTACAGATTCCATGCAATTGCTATTAAGATATCAACAGCATATTTCACAGAGGTAGAACAAATATTCCAAAAATTTATATGGAACCACAGAAGCCCCAAATAGCAATAGCAATTTTGGAAAAAGAAGAAAAAAGTTGGAATATTATGCTACCTGATATTAAACTATACTACAAGGCCATAGTAATCAAACAGCCTGGTACTGGCACAAAAACATAGGTTAATGGAACAGAATAGAGAGCCCAGAAATAAACCCCTGCCTTTATAGTCAGTTAATATTTGACACTAGAGGCTCAGTGCACAAATTCTTGCAAGGAATGGATCCGACTGGCCTGTCCCGATCAGAGCCCATCGGGCTGGGCTAGCTGGGGGCAGGGGGTGCTGGAGGTTGACCATCTGGCCCCTCCCCTGGTCAAACTCTTCAGTCAAGGGGACAATTTGCATATTAGCCTTTTATTATATAGGATAGGAGGCAAAACCATTCAGTGGGCTAAAGCTAGTCTACTCAGTAAATGGTATTGGGAAAATTGGATAGATACATTCAAAAGTATTTTTTTCTGATATATTTCCTCAAGCAAGGGAAACAAAAAATTAAAAAATGTGACAACATCAAACTAAAATGCTTTGCACAGCAAAGGAAACTATCAACAAAATGAAAAGCTACCTCACTGACTGTGAGAACATATTTGCCAATACATCTGATAAGGGCTTAATATCCAAAATTTATAAAGAGCTTATATAACAACACCAAAAACACAAACATTCCAATTAAAAAGTGGGCAAAGGACCTTAATAGAAACTTCTCCAAAAAGGGCATATATGAAAAGATGCTCAACATAGCTAATTACCTGAGTAATACAAATTAAAACCACAGTGAGATATTACCTCATACCAGTCAGAATAGCTATCATCAATAAATCAAATAGTAAGTGTTGGTGAGGAAGTGGAGGAAAGGAACCCTTATGCACTGTTGGTAGGGATGCCGATGGGTATAGCCATTGTGAAGAACAGTATAGAGTTACCTCAAAAAAATAAAAAGGGAACTTAGTGATTCCATTTTGGGGAGTTTATCTGAAGAAACCCTAAACATAATTTGAAAGAAATATGCACCCCTATGTTCTTTGTAGCATTATTTACAATAATCAAGATTTGGAAGCAGTCCAAGTGTTTATCAGCAGATGAGTGAATAAAAAAAGCTGTGGTACATTTACACAGTGGAATACTACTTGGCCCTAAAAAGGAATAAAAATTTACCCTTTGAGACAGCCTGGATGGACCTGGAGGACATTATGCTAAGTGAAATAAAATAAGCCAGTCAGAGAAAGACAAGTACCATGTGATTTCACTTGTATGTGGAATTTAATGAATAAATTGAGCTAACAATGAAAATAGAGACAGGCTCACAGATAGAGAGCAGACGGACAGGTCTGGTGGGATGGCTATTGGGGGAGTAGAGGGATTGAGTGAAAAAGAGAAGTAACTCACGGACAGGAACAGCAGTGTGGTTGCATGAGATGTTGGGTGGGTGGGTATGAAAAGAGGGTATGGGGTGATTAGCTGTAATGGAAGAAAAATAAAAATATACTAGTATATACACATATAACTTTCTAAGAGTCTACTGGTGTCAACGTTTTATCACTTGGAGTGAAGTCTAGAATCCTCATCTTTTTGCCTTCCCTTTACCTTCATAACTTTTAAATATCGTTTTCTTGATTATCAGATGATAAAATTGTTCCAGTAATCAGATATATTGTAAAATTTATAATGAAAAGCATAATCCATTCTTGTACTCTTTTTATTGTTTTTGTTTCATATGTTCCAAGATTTTTTCTTTTATGCTTTTCTTTGTAATTGAAGAGATTCCTTACCAACTTTAGGGGTTGGTCTGCTAATGACAATTTTTTTTTTTTTTTAGTTTGTGGTGTTTTTTGGGGGGTCTTTTTTTGGTTTGTGAATTTTTTCCCCTTTATTCCTGCAGGATTGTTTCAGTGGATATAGAATTTGCAGTTGATAGTTCTTTTCTTCTAACACTTGTGCTACTGCCTTCTGACTTCAGATGAGAAATTTGCTGTTACTCACATTGGTTTTTCCCTTGTCGGTGCTATGTCATTTCTCTCTGGTTAATTAGAATTTTTCCTTGTTTTTAGTTTTTAAAAGTTTAAATTATAATGTGTCTTGGTATGAATTTATTTTAAGTTTTTCCTATCTAGGGTTCATTTGGCTTCTTAGATTTGTGAGTTTGTGTCTTTTATCAAATTTGGGGGATTTTCAGCCATAACTTAAAATATTCTGTCAGCCTCACTTTTCTTTTTTCTCTCCTTAGGCTCCAGTGTTACGAATGTTGGATCTTTTGTTATTTTCTCACAGCTCCCTTAGGCTCAGTTCTTTTTTTTCCAGTTTGTCTTTGTTGTTTGCCTTGAGTGATTCTATTGGTCAGGTACACCAGTGGTCGGTAAACTCATTCATTAGTCAACAGAGCCAAATGTCAACAGTACAATGATTTAAATTTCTTTTGAGAGCCAAGTTTTTTAAACTGAAACTTCTTCTAACACCACTTCTTCAAAATAGACTCGCTCAGGTCATGGTATTTTGTGGAAGAGCCACACTCAAGGGGCCAAAGAGTCACGTATGGCTCACGAGCCGCAGTTTGCTGACCACTGAGGTACACTAATTCTGACCTCTGTCATCTTTATTCTACTATTGTATTCATCCAAGAATTTTTTGAAAATTTGTTGTTACATCTTTTATTTGTCTAGTTTCATTTGTTTCTTCTTTTAGCATCTGTGTATTTATTTATAGTTTTTAAATTTGTTTTCAGAAAAGTTGTAATTGCTTATTGAATCTTTTTTATAACTAGAGGCCCAATGCATGAAATTCGTGCGTGAGTGCAGTTCCTAGGCCTGGGCCGATGATTGAAGCGGGAGCATCTGGCATGGAAGGGCAGATCCTAGCTGACTCCTGGGCCCTGGGAAGCACCTGGTCCTCTGAGACCCCATGCACCCCTCTCCCCCTGAGTCATGGCGCCAGTTCCCACGTGGAGATGCAGTGAGCGCAGCTGGACGCCACGGCCTCGGCGCAGCATGAACCTCTGGGCCACCCAGCAGAGCTGCACAGAAGTCAGGCAGGCAACGCACTCCCTTCTGGCCAGCTCTGCAGACCGGTTCCTGCACAAATTCATGGGGAGCCTGACCTGCACTTGCAGTCCCAGCAGATGCAGCCCGGCTCACCCAGAAGAGACTGTGTGGGTGCAGATTAGACTCCTCGTGGGTACCCATGTTCGGCACCTGAACCCGGGGGCTTTCCCAGCGTGTGAGCCCCGGCGTTCCTGGGGAGGGTAGTGGGGAGTGAGACCATGCTCAGAGGACACTCTGTATTCTCACCGCACCTCCATCCTCATCACCCCTCCCCCCTCTCCCAGGTAGCCAGTGAGAGGTAGCAGCATGTCAAGGACACCCGCTGTCTTCCACACTGCCCCCTGGTGGTCAGCACACATTCACCAGAGTGTATAGTGAGAGGTCGAACTCCTGGTCTCCTGGTTGAAAAACTGCCTGAGGGGACAATTTGCATATTAGGCTTTTATTATATAGGATGATTATTTCAAATAATTGTCAGATATCATCTAATATTTGATTTTTCCCTTTGTTATCAAGTGATTGTCTTATTAAAGTTGTGATTTTTCTGATTCTTGACAGGTGATTTTTCTATTATGTACATTTTGACTTTTTGGAGATTGTGGGTTCTTAAACATTTGTGTTTTAACAGGTAAATATACTTATTTAAATGTAGTGTGCAGATCTTGGCCTACTTTTGTGGGCTATGGTTTCAGTGACAACTTAATTATCTGAATATTGTTTTCACTTACTTGATTTACTTTATGCCCCTGAGACTTGCCCTGGTCCTGCTGGTGCTGCTTTAGGGAGCGGAAGAGACTTTCCCAGACCAGGCTACTTGTTGCCTTTAAGTGAGGGAAGGTGGTCTCTGGTGGGATAAAGATGCTCCCTACCTACACACTACTTCTCAGTGGAGGAAAGCAATCTCTTACCTTACAATAGAGGATAGTGCTTTTATTATTAGCAGAGTTTCCAATAACTCTTGCTGCTTCTGCTAAGTTTATCTGGTTTGGACTATTGAACAGTCCAGGGAAGGAATAAGACTAATTGGGCTACCTTCTGGTGCTTTATATAAAAAACAATGGGCCTGGTCAACCTTCTGTTGAGTACAGAGTCATAAGGTGTTCCTCCACTATCCTCTAGTTCCAAGGTCCCTAACAAGTTCATCTTCCTCTTGACTTCTTTCAGATTTCTCCTTTAATTTTCTTTTGTGTTATTCCTGGTTTTATAGTTGTAATGAGCAGTAGGGAGAAAAGTATAGACTGAAAGTGGCATGATTATAACTCATGTCAATTACTGCATTTTATTTATCCTGTATAAGATTATTTTCATAAATCCATTAGGTTTAAAATCTTTAAATAATTTGCATTTGAAAAAAATAGTGACATATATAATTAATTGGTATACCATGAATAATAGCATCTGTAATAGAGAGATAGTTTTCTAATGTTCTAAATGACAAAGGTGACTTAGATCAGAATAATTAGCCTGTTGTGGTTTTTTTTTGTTTGTTTGTTTGTTTGTTTTTTTGGTAAGACTTTGAAAAGATCCAAGAAATTTTACAGATACATATATTTCAGTTTAATTTAATTTTATATATAACAATAAAACTTCAATGTCTTGTCTATTCCTTCTAATGTCTTATGAATGTGCCTAACTAGTCTTAAGTGAATTATCAGGAAATAGAAGCAAGAACAAGTCAAACCTGCCACAGGTAAACAGGTGCACCAAATCTACAGGTTAAAGAAATATTTCTGATTTATTGGCTCTTTTTGAAGGTCTCTACCCTAGTAGTAACTGCAGTTCAATACCTATTGTGCCAACAGTGATGATGTTGACAGGACTTTAAAAAACTTGTTTCTAGGTACATATTTAGTCTAGAATATTGTCGCTTAAGGGTATGAAACAAAATAAAAAATTGGGAAGTTTTATGGATTCTTCATCACATAGGCACAATCTGTTATTAACTCCAGGTTTAGTCTTTTTTCCTCCCCCAGAGGATTAGGGGCGGCGGGGGGGGGGGGGGGGGGGGCGCCTAGAAAGTTCCAAGCTTCTAATCATAGCTTAGAAGAGTCCGCACCCAAGAGCCCATCCAGAGTAGCCTCCTTAGAACAAAAGATCCTCTTATCACTAAGGAAATTCCAAAGGATTTAGGAGGACTGTATAAGATTTTCTTATCATTCAGGAAATTACAAGGGATGTCTTAAGAGTGCTTTGTTAGGAATGAGGAGCAGAGACCAAATATATATCATGTGTCAGAGTTCCTTGTATATTTAGGATATTAACCCCTTACCAGATACATGATTTACTAATATATTCTCTCATTCCATAAGTTGCCTTTTCTTATTATGTATGTCTTTTGATTCAAAGAAGTGTTTAAGTTTGACATAGTCCCATTTCTCTATTTTTGCTTATAGTGCCTTGTTTTTGGTGTCACATCCAAGAAATCATTGCCAAATCCAATGTCATGAAACTTTTCTCCTGTGTTTTATTTTACCAGTTTTAAAGTTTTAGCTCTCATGTTTATATATTTGATCCATTTTGAGTTAATTTTTGTATGTGATTTATCTTAGTCCATTTGGGCTGCTATAATAAAATAAACACATATTTTGGGTAGTTGGAAACACAGAAATTTATTTCTCAAAATTCTACAGACTGGAAGTCCCCAGATCAGTGTGCTAACAGGGCCAAATGTGCCCAGGGCCCTTTTCTGGGTTGTAGACTTCTCATTGTGTCTTTACATGGCAGAAGGGGCAGGGACTCTCTATACCTTCTTTTATAAAGGCGTTAATCTCATTGATGAGGGTTCTTTCCTCATTACCTAATCACTATGAAGGCCCTACCTCCTAATACATTGAGCTTTAAGATTTTAACAAACAAACTTGGGGGAAACACTAGCATTCACCAAAGCATGATGTAAGCTAAGAATCCAGCTTCATTGTTTTGCATATGTTTTCTAGTTTTCCCAGCATCATTAGTTCATTCCCTATCAAATGGTCTTGGCATCCTGGCCAAAAGTCATTTGACCTGCTCTAGCCGGTTTAGCTGAGTGGATAGAGCGTTGGCCTGTGAAGTGAAGATCCCAGGTTCTGGCCAAGGGCACATGCCTGAGTTGTGGGCTCGGTCCCCAATAGGGGTCATGCAGGAGGTAGCCAATCAATGATTCTCTTTCATCATTGATGTTTCTATCTCTCTATCCTTTTCCCTTCCTCTCTGAAATCAATAAATAAATATATTTTTAAAAATCATTTGACCTTATATTTGAGGATGTATTTCGGGGCTCTGTCTTGTATTTCATTAATCTGTATGTCTGTCTTTATGCCAGGAACACACTGTTTGGATTACTATAGCTTTGTAGTAAGTTTTGGAAATAAGAAATTGTAAAATCTGCAACTTTGTTCTTCTTTTTAAAGATTGTTTCAGCTATTTGAGATCACTTGTGACTAGGATTAATTTTTCTGTCTGCAAAATATTCCATTGGGAATTTGATATGGGTTGCATTAAGTCATCTTAGGGTAGTATTAACATTTTAACATTATCATGTCTCCCAGTCCATGAGCACTGGATGTTTTTCATTTATTTTGTCATCTTTTGGCAGTGTTTGTAGTTTTCACTGTACTAAGTCTTTACCCTCCTTGGTTTATTCCTAAATATTATATTCTTTTTGATGCTATTATGAATGGGATTTTTTTCTTAACTTTTCCTCAGATTGGTCATTGTTAGTACATGGAAAAACTGTTGACTTTTGTATGTTGGCTTTTTTTTTCTGTCATTATAGTTTTTCTGTTTTTTCCCAATTTTATTGAGATAGAATTTACATTCATCAGTATATACATTTAAAGCACAGCATAATAGTTTAGCTTATGTATATTGTGAAATAATTATCACAGTAAATTTAGTTGGCATTCATCACAAAAAAAGAAAAAACATTTTATTTGTGATAATCGAGAATTTACTCTTAAATTTGTATCATACAACCGTTTTAACTATAGTCATCATATTATACATTACATCCCTATTTTATTTATCTTATAACCGAAGTTTGTACTTCCTGACCACTTTCCTCCAATTCCTCCTTCCCCTACCCCTGTCTCTGGCAAGCACATATCGGATTTCTTTGTTTATGAGTTTGGGGTGTGTATGTGAGGATTCCACATATAAGTGACATCATACACTATATGTCTTTGTCTGACTTATTTCACTTAGTATAAATTTTCCCAAGGCTCATTCATGTTGTTGCAAATGGAAGGATTTCATCATTTGTGTGTGTGTGTGTGTGTGTGACTGAGTAATATTCCATTGTATCAGTTAGACACCCTTCTTCCCCTTCTTTATCCATTAATGGGTACTTAAGTTGTTTGCATTTCTTGACTATTGTAAATAATGCTGTTATGAATATGGGGGTGCATTTATCATTTTGAGTTGATGTTTTCATTTTCTTCAGATAAATACCGTGAAGTAGAATTGCTGAATCATATGATAGTTCTATTTTTAATATTTTGAGGAACCTCCTTACTGTTTTCTATAGCGGCTGCACCAATTTATATTTTCTCCAACAGTTTCTTTTCTCCGCATCCTTGCCAATATTTGTTACCTCTTTTTGATGATAGTGATTCTAACAGGTGTGAGGGGGATTATCATTCTGGTTTTGATTTGCATTTTCTAATGACTAGTGATCCCGAGCATCTTTTCACGTACTTATTGGCTATTTGGATATCTTTTTTGAAAAAAATATCTATTTAGGTTGTGCTGACATGTGGAGTTCCATGCACACAGTCAGAGATAAAATTCCTGAGTGAGACTTGAATTCACAAACTCAGCATGACCTGCACATGCACTGCAATGATTTTGTTCATTTTTAAATTGGATTTTTATACTGAGTTATATGAATTCTTTATTTTGTATATTAACCCTTTCTTCAACATATAGTTTGCAAACATTTTTTTCATTTCTTTTACCGTTTTGAACTAAACGCATTTTAGTTTGATGCAGTCCCACTTGTTTATTTTTTATCTTGTTGCTTGTTCTTTAGATGTCATTAAAAAAAAAAAAATTGGTGCCAATACCCACGTCAGAGAGGTTTTTTTTTTCCTGTTTTCTTCTAGGACATTTATGGTGTCAGGTTTTACATTTAAGTCTTTAATCTATTTCAAGTTAATTTTTATGATTGATAAAAGATTGGGATCATGTTGATTTTTGTATGCCATTACTTTGCTGAATTTACTTATTATTTCTGACAGCTTTTTTTGTGGAATCTTTAGGATTTTCTGCCTATACGATTTTGCCATCTATGAGCAATGGTGACTTTATTTCTTCCAAACTGGTTGCCTTTTATTTCTGTCTTGCCTACTTGCTCTGTATAGGACTTCCTGTACTATGTAAAATAGAAGCAGTGAAAGTGGGTATCCTTGTCTTATTCCTGATGTTAGAGGAAAGATTTCTGTCTTTTGCCCTTTAGTGTGATGTTAATTGTGGGCATTTCATATTTTGCCCTTATTAAGTTGAGGTAGTTTCCTTGTATTCCTATTTGTTGAATGTTTTTTAAGTAATGAAATGATACTGAATTTTGTCAAATTTTTGTATAATTGAGATGGTTATATTGTTTTTGCCCTTCCTTCTGTTGATGTGGTGTATTACATTGATTATCATATGTAGAACTGTCATAGCATTCCAGGAGTAAATCTTACTTGGTCATGTTGTATAATCTTTTGACTATATTGTTGAATTCTGTTTCCTAGTTATTTTGCTGAGGATCTCATTCCCTTTTGCATTGGCATAATTATAGCTATATTGCAAGTGTATACTGTATTTTACTTTTTCTTTACTACTAAGGAAAATATGTTGAATGGAATGTGATAATATATTTTGTCAATAGATAATTATCCATACATACTAGTATTTGACTGCACATACCTCATATTATTAATCATGAAATAATTATTGTACCTGGATTCTAGACCATCATTTTCAATCATGGCTGCACATTCAGCTTTCTAAAAGGTTTTTAAAATATATATGTTACTATGAGCCTGATATGCAAATTGTTCCCTCTGGAGTTCAACTAGGAGACCCGGAGCTCACAGTGACGTGTGCTGACGACCAGGGGGTGGTGCGGATCAAAGGAAGGCCCCAGTCAGCAGCCGGGGAAGGAAGGCCCCAGCCTGTAGCTGGCAGCAGGGGAAGGAAGGTCCCGATCAGCCCTGGTTGCCAGTCAGGCCTAGGGACCCTACCCGTGCATGAATTTCGTGCACTGGGACTCTAGTATATAATGTAATATTTTAATATATATTTAAAAATAATAGTGCCAGAGCCACATTCTTAAATTAGAGGGGAACTGAGCATTTGGGTTTTCAAAAAGTTTCTAGTGCAGATATGTTTGAGAAACCTGTTGTAGATGATCTTGACTACGTATTAATATTTGACTGGGTGTACTTAACAAACAAACAAACCAGTCCACAATTTTCTCAGCCATAGAAAAGGACAAGTGGCAACTTTTCTTTTTTCTTAAAAAGGGTAGTTGGGAAATGTTTGGTTGGCTAATTGATTTAAAATTATTTTTTAATCCTCAGCCGAGGACATGTAAAGAGAGAGACATTGAAGTGAGAGAGAAACATCAATCAGTTGCCTTCCCTGTGCTCCCCAGCTGTGGATCAAACCAATGATCCAGGTATGTGCTTTGACCATGAATCAAACTGGCAACCTTCTGGTGCAGGAGACAGTGCTCATCTATCAGAGCCACTCTGGCCAAGCATTGGCAAACTATTTTAGTTAAGACAATTTGTAAGGGCCCAAATATAAGTTTTATATATTATAGGTTGAAAAGAGATACATGTTTTATATATTAGGTATATATTAGCTAAGTTGTTCTCCTTTGATCATTAAGGAAATCGACATAGGTACCTATTCAGGTACAGTAGAGATTCATCTCATTGCTTCATAGGGTTGTGGTAATAAGGGTAGGCAGTGCTAAGTTGTTTTTTAGGCATGCTTGCTCATAGGCACAAATATTTTTTTTTAAGTCCTAGCATTTAGCATATATTACAGTAGACTAGAACCTTTATAATCTGTATAATATAAAACATCTCATTGGTTCTGTCAGGATGAATATATAATTTTGCCAGAGCTTCCATAAAAAATTATTATGGACTGGGTAGCTTAAACAACAGAAATTTATTTTCTTACAATTCTAAAGGTTGGAAGTCAGGGCAGTTTAGGTTTCTCCTGAAGTTTTTATCCTTGGCTTCACTTTTTTTGCTCTGTCTTTACATAACCTTTTTTATTTTATTTTATTTTATTTTATTTTTTCTGTGAGCATGCTTTCTTGATGTCTCTTTGTGTGTTCTAATCTCACCCTACCAGGGTGTGGAACCTTTTTTCTGCCCAGGGCCATTTGGATATTTATAACATCATTCTTAGGCCATATACAATTATTAACTTAAAAAATAACCTGCTATATTTGATCATATACCTTATTAACTCACCCTCAATGCTGTGGCACGGCCAGACCAAATAATTTCTTGGGCCATATAAGGGCTGGACGTTCCCCACCCCTGCCTTGTGAAGACACCAGTCTGATTGGATTAGGTAATAATCTCCTTTTAATTTAGTCACCTCTTTAAAGGCCTTGTCTCCATATATAGTTACCTTCTGAGGTACTGGAGGTTAGAGCTTTAATATATGACATTTTGGTAGGGGTGGTACATTCATTGTATAAACCCTGAACTAAAAATGTTCTGTATGATTGAATGAACTAATGAATTAATAAAATTACTTGAAATTTTTTTAATGAATATTTAACCATACTCTTAGAATGTAATACAGTGTAATGCATGGTCACATATGTAGCTTTTAGTTTGCTATGGCAAGTAGGTATGTATCAGTGTCATCTGAAAGGTATACTAAAGTATTTAGGAAAAAAAAAGTCATAAAGCGGGGAGGGAGTTATAACCTTATTTTTATACATCATTTTTGTTATGAGTTTTTATCATATTGTCATAAAGACAATAATTATTTTAAACTTTTTTATTATAATGTCATAAAGAAATAAGATTTGTACTATATATCAAAATTATACAGTTTAATCTGGAGATAATGGCTGTTTAGTCACCTGGAAGCTAAAGATAGAACAGTAAATATTGCAGAGATTTATATTCTAAATATAATATAAATATTATATATATATAATATATATTCTTATTTTCATGTTAGTGAAAATATTAAATGAGCTTTTAGCTTTTTTGTGCAAATACTGATGGCTATTTTTTTTCTGTATTGATTAAGCTCTTGCATATGTGTCCTTACCACCTCATTCCCCTCCACCCCCATACTCATGCCCTCACCCCCTGTTGTCTGTGTCCATTGGTTTGGCTTATATGCATGCATACAAGTCCTTTGGTTGATCTCTACTGATGGCTATTGAGAGGTTACCCAGAAGATGCAGTGTGTTTGGATAAAAAAGTTAATAAAAAGACAGTTTGGTAAATTAAAAATGGAGTTGGTGTAAGTGGATACTACACCGACACATTCCTAAGATCAAACTGGAATTACAACTAAAGTACAAAAAAAAAAAAAATCATCCTGAATAATCAACTGAAGACTAGCTAGAGAAAATACCAATAATTATAGAAGGAAAGTGGAGACCACATAGAGACTGGTAGGAAGGGTGGAGGTGCAAAAGGACTGGCCAGGCTCTCACTGACAGCAGCTGAAGTTCTGGAGAGATACCTCAGCAGTGGGAGGTATCCAGTGAGAACTCTGTGGCCTAAACCCCAAGCTGGGCCCCTCAGCAGATAGCACCAGAGGTGAGAAAAGTAACCACATCTAGGTATGAAAAGCAGCACAGCTGCTATCTGCTAGGGAGAGAGGACTGGAAATTTGGGCATTCTTAAAGAGCCAATGCACAAAATTTTATATGTAATCACAGACCTTGGATCCAGCAGAGGGAGCGCAGGGTGGGCTGGAGCTGTGTGAGCATAAGCCAGGGTTGGGAGCTCTGGGGTTAGAGCTGAGAAGACATCCCATTTCCTATGCTGAGTAATTCCCTCACACTGTGCAGAACGTCTTTCTCAGTCTGATCTTTGCTATCCAGGTGAATTTTGCTGCGGAGGAGGGGAGGCAGTTGCCCCACCATATTGGAAAACCCCTTGCTTCACCATGTGTAGTTCCTGAGCCCCATTAAAAGACTGAGAATAATAATAATTAACTTCCAGTCAGAAGCAATTTCCCCACCCTATTGGAAAACCTAAGGTTAACTATGGTCAGTCTGCTGACAAAGGCGGGTCGCTGGAGGATTTGAGTCTTTGCCTGATCTAATTAGTCAGAAAGAGTGTTTGACACTGTCCTTCACTAGAGATTGGGAGGTGTAAGTAGATACACCTAATACATAGTCACAAAACCAAACAGGCAGCTGTAATGGGGTGACATGAAAACAGCCCCCAAATGAACAAGAGAAAAAAAATTCTCCAAATGAAGAACTATATGAAATGGAGATGAGAAATTTATTAGACATAGAGTTCACAGTAATGATGGCAAAGATGCTCAGCAGCATGAGAGACTATATAGTAACTATGAAGAAGGGCATAGCATTAATAAAGAACACAGTGGAAGGAATATATAGCAGATTAGGGGAAGCCAAGGATCGATCAGTGAATTAGAAGACAGGTAGGAAAAAAAAACAGAGAACCAAAAAGGAAAAAAACAGGACAGGTTAAGGTTGCTCTGGGACCACATGAAACAACAATATTTACAAAATAGGTGTGCCAGAAGGAGAAGTGAGCAAGGGATAGAGAATGAGTTTGAAGAAATAATGGCAGAAAACTTCCGTAACATAGTGAAGGAAAATGACACAGAAGTTCAGGAGGCACAGAGAGTGCCAAGCAAGAAGAACCCAAATAGGCCCAATCCCAGACACATCATAATTAAAATGCCAAAAATTAAAAACAAAGAGAGAATCTTAAAGGCAGTAAGAAAAAAAAAATTTGTTATCTACAAAGGAACTCTCATAAGGCTGTTAACTGATTTCTCATCAGAAAACCTATAGGCCAGAAGGGCATGACATGAAATATTCAAGTTCATGAAAAGCAATTTCAGCAAGGCTACTATTCAGATTACATGGGAAATAAAGAGCTTCTCAGACAAAAAACAAAAACAAACAAACAAAAAAAAACTAAAGGAGTTTATCACCACCAAACAGCACTGCAAGAAATGCTAAAGGGACTGCTGTAATGAGAAGAATATATAGAGAAACATAGGCATACAGAATTAAAATGGCAATAAATAAATACCTGTCAGTAATAAATGTAAATGAATTAAATGCTTTAGTCAAAAAACATAGGGTACTGAATGGATACAAAAACATGACCCAAGTATAGGTTGTTAAGAGACCCACCTCAGAACTAAAGACTCAACCTGGATAAGAGTGAAGGAATGGAAAACTATTTTCCATGAATGTGTAAACAAACAAATATATGGGGTAGCTGTACTCATCTGACAAAGTAGACTTCAAAATGAAAGCCATTCCAAGAGACAACAAAGGTTATTACATAGTACATAAGGATCAATCCAACAAGAAGATATAACTGTAGTAAACATATGCACCCAATTTAGGAGCATCTAAGTATATGAAAAAAACTTCTGGAGAACTTTAAGGGAGAAATAGACAGCAGTAGAGTCATACATCCTACTGACTTCACTGGATGGATCTTCCAGAGTCACAAGGAAACAGTGACTCTAAGTAACACACTGGATCATATGGATTTAATTGACATTTATAGAACATTTCACCCCAAGGCAGCAGAATGTACATTCTTCTCAAGTGTATATGGATCATTCACAAAGATAGACCACATGTTGGGATACAAAACAAGTCTCTACAAGTTCAAGAAGATTGAAATTATATTAAGCATCTTCTCACATCACAATGGAATGAAATTAGAAATCAACTACAGCCGAGACTGGTTTGGCTCAGTGGATAGAGCATCGGACTGCGGACTGAAAGGTCCCGGGTTCGATTCCAGTCAAGGGCATGTACCTTAGCTGCGGGCACATCCCCAGTAGGGGTCGTGCAAGAGGCAACTGATTGATGTCTCTCATCGATGTTTCTGACTTTCTATCCCTCTCCCTTCTGCTCTGTAAAAAATCAATAAAATATATTTTTTTTAAAAAGAAATCAACTACAGTAAAAAGTCAAAAATATTCAAACATAAGGAGGCTAAATAGCATGCTATAAACAATGAATGGGTTACCAATGAGATAAAAAAGAAATAAAACACTTCCTGGAAACCAATGAAAACACACAACAACCCCAAATCTCTCTAGCAGAGCAAAACCAGTTTGAGAGGTAAGTTCGTAGCACTACAGGCATGCCTCCCCTACCCACCCACCCCCCCCCCAAAAAAAGAAAGAAAAATTAATAATAAACTATTTAACCCTACAACTTAAAGAATTAGAAAGAGACAAATAAGGAAAGCCCCGAGTATGTAGAAGAAAGGAAATAATAAGATTAGAACAGAAGTAACATAAAAACTAAATAAAAAAAAATGCAAAAGAAATCAGTGAAACAAAGAGCTGTTTCTTTTGAAAAGATAAGATTGATGAACCATTAGCCAGACTCATCAAGAAACAGAGGACTTAAAATCAGAAACGAATTTGGAGTAATAATTATTGACACCACAGAAATACAAAATATTGTAAGAAAATGCCATGAACAGCTATATGCCTACAAGCTGGACAACCTTGATGAAATGGATAAATTCCTAGAAAAATACAATCTTACAAAACAATCAGGAAGAGTCAGAAAACCTGAATAGGCGAGTAACAACAGATGAAATAGAAACAGTAATAAGAAGCAGTAATAAGAAGGGAGAGAAAAAGGGAGGGATTTCAGCAAACAAAAGCCCAAGTCCAGATGGTTCACAGGGGAGTTTTCCCAAGCATTCATAGAAGAAATAACACCTGTTCTCCTCAAATTTCCAAAAAATCCAAGAGGAAGGTACACTTTAAGCTCTTTTTATGAGGCTAGCAACCTAATTCCAAAACCAGATAAAGATACTACAAAGAAAGAAAATTACAGGCCAGTATCCCTGATGAACATAGTTGCTAAAATCCTCAAAAAAAATACTAACAAATCGGATAGAGCAATATATTAAAAAGATCATACACCATGACCGAGTGGGAATTATTCCAGGGATGCAAGGCTGGTACTATATTCATAAATTAATAAATGCGATACATCACATAAACAAATTGAAAGACAAAAATCACATGATCATATCAGTACATGCAGAAAAAGCATTCAACAAAATGCAAAACCCATTTTTTATAAACTTAGCAAAGTTGGAATAGAGGGAACATGCCTCAACATAATAAAGGCCATATATAACAAACCTATAGTGAATATCATATTCAATGGACAAAAAATAAAACCATTTCCCCTAAAAACAGGAACAAGACAGAGATGTCCTCTTTCACTATTATTCAACCTAGTACTGGAAGTTCTAGCCACAGCGATAAGGTAAGAAGAAGAAATAAAAGGCAACCAAATTGGAAAGGAGTAGGTAAAACTCTTATTATTCACAGATGACATGATATTGTACATTGAAAACCTTAAAGACTGCACGAAAAAACTACTAGATTTAATAAAAGAATTCAGTAATGAAGTAGGATACAAAATCAGCGCCCCACAATTGATGGCTTTGATTTTTATACCAATGATGACTTTCTCAGAAAGAGAAACTAAACAATCCCATTCACCCTTGAAACAAACAAAGTAAGATACTTAGGAATAAACTTAACCAAGGAGGTAAAAGACTTGTACTTGGAAAACTACAGGGAAAAAGAATAGAGGGCAATTAAACAAGTGTAAGAATGTATGTTGTTAATGGATTGGCAGAATTAACACCATTAAAATGTCCATATTACGCAAGGCAATCTACAGATTCAATGCAGTTCTTGTTAAAATACCAATAGCATATTTCACAGATCTAGAACAAATACTTCCAAAATGTATATGGAATGAAAAAGACCCCGGATATCCATAGCAATATTGAAAAAGAAAAAGTTGAGGGAACCACAATATGTGATACCAAGTTATACTATAAAGCCACCATAATTAAAACAGCTTGGTACTGGCACAAGAATAAGCATATAGATCAGTACGGAATAGAACAGGGACCCCATAAATCGATCCAAGCTATTCTGCTCAATTAATATTTGACAAAGGAGGCGAGAACATACAATGGAGTAAAGACAGTATCTTCAATAAATAGTGTTAGGAAAATTGGACAGGTACATGCAAAAAAATGAAACTAGGCCACCAACTTACAAGAATAACCTTAAACTGGATAAAAGACTTCAGCAGTGAAACCATAAAAATCTTAGAAGAAACCATAGGCAGCAAATTCTCAGACATCTCTGTAGCAATATGTTTATGGATACATCTAGGGCAAAGGAAACCCAAGGAGAAAATAAATAAATGGGACTACATCAAAAGAAAATGCAGCTGCACAGTAGAAGAAACCATCAACAATGAAAAGAGCCCAGTCTCTGGGAGAACATATTTGGCAATGATACATCTAATAAAGGTTTACTATCCAAAATATACTAGTATAAGGAAATCATACAACTTAACATAGGAAGACAGACAACCCAATTAAAAACTGGGCAAAGGACCTAAATAGACACTTCTCTAAAGTGGACACTTCTCCCAAGTGGCCAGGAGACATATGAAAAAAATTCTCTGATTATCTGAGACATGCAAATTAAAACAACAATGAGGTATCACCTCACATCTGTCAGAATGGCTACCATCAACAAATCAAGAAATGACAAGTGCTGGCAAAGGTGGAGAAAGGGAACCCTAGTATACTGCTGGTGGGAATGTAGACTGATGCAGTCATTGTGGAAAACAGTATGGAGTTCTCTCAAAAAATTAAAAATGGAACTCCCATATAACCCAGCGATCCCATTTTTAGGAATATATCCTATACTAGTGGCCCAGTGCATGAAATTCGTGCCTGGGGTGGGGGTTTCCTCAGTCCAGCCTACACCCTCTCCAATCAGGGACCCCTTTGGGGATGTCTGACTGTTGGCAGTCGGACATCCCTCTCGCAATCTAGGAACACTGGCTCCTAACTGTTCACTGGCCTGCCTGACTGATAGCCCCTAACTACCTCTGCCTGCCTGCCCACCCCTAACCACCTCTACCTGCCTGCCTGATCGCCCCTAAGTACTCCCCTGCTGGCCTAATTGCTCCTAACTGCCTCTGCCTTTCCCCACACCTGGGACCCAGGCTTCCCTCCCTCTGGCCAGCTATAGGCACCCAGGACCTGGGCCAGCTTCACTCAGGCCGGCTGCAGCCACAGGAACCCAGGACCACAGGGCAAGCTGCCTAACCGCAGGGCCGAAAAGGGCCCTCGCCCCTCTATGTGCCTGCCTGGCTGAGTCCCACTCTGACTGCCGTGGCTTAAAGAACTTTGCCAAATGTGTTCTCCTCAGCCTCCTGGGGAGAGGGCGTGAGCTGAGAAACTGGAGATGCTGCATCCCCGCTGAGGGTGCGCCTTCCTCAGCATCTCCAGAAGCCGGAGCGCCTGGCTGGTGGGCTTGGTGGTTGGAGGGCTCCCGGCTCAGATGCTGGCCCGATCCCTGGCCCTGATCCAGGCACGTGTGGGAGGCAACCAATCCATGTGCCTCTCTGATGTGGATGCTCCTCTCTCTGTTTCTCCCCCTTTTTTCCACTCTCTAAACATCAAAGGAGAAAATGTCCTCTGGTGAGGACTTAACAGCCACAGGACAGCAGCCCTGACGCCAGCCAGGAGGCAGGGAGCCGCAGAATGTGCATGTGCTTGGGGAAAGGGTGACTGTACTGGACTCGCACACACTGCCACTGACAACGGCGTGAGGTCATGGAGACGCACCACTTGAAGGAGCAGAGAAATGCATCCAGAACTGGGTGGTCCCCATGCCAACCCGGCAGGTGGGCGCCTCTCCGACAACACACCCCACAGACAGCGTGCCCCACAGCCCCAGGGGGGGCCTCTCGCAGCTGCACGGTGACTCTGTGGTCACCGGGCCATACATGCTTTTTACCTTGTCTGTACTCGTATCAAGGCATCCACTCATGTCTTTCATCTGTCCCATCCCTTCAGATAAAGTAATTTGGTACCAAAATAAACCTCAAAAAAGTAAAAAAAAAAAGGGGGGGGGGTTGTCCCCACCCCTTGCACCGCCTCCGCACGGCCTAGGGAACGGGCACTGTGTGGCCTGGGGAACAGGCGTTGCGGGCCGGCCCCAGCAGCACAGCGTCCGCTCCTCAGGCCCGCAGCACCCGTTCCCCAGGCCGAGCGGAAGTGGCCTGGCGGTCCCAGCTGGCCCGCGGCACCTGTTCCCCAAGCTGCGTGGCCCACCCCCACTCCTGATTGGCTGGTAGCGTAGCGAAGGTACAATCAAATTTGCATGTTTCTCTTTTATTCTATAGGATAACCTGCAACACCAATCAGAAAGAATGCATGCACCCCTGCATTCATAGGAGCACAATTTATAATTGCTAAGATCTGAAAACAACCAAAGTGCCCATCAGAAGATGATTGGATTAAAATCAGTGATAGATTTATACCTTGAAATACTATGCAGCATTAAAAAGAAGGATCTTGTACCCTTTGAGACATCATGGAGGGACCTGGAGAGTATTACTGTCTGTACTGATTAGTAATGGCGGATTTTATAATCAAAGAAAACATAATAATTTCAAGAGAAATATCAAAAGTGCATTATTCAAAGTAATGTCCATCACTTAGCTACACTTCCCCCCATCTTTCAGGTAATTTGTGGATACCATTCCAATAGAACTTTTCTTGTTTTGAGGCAAACCATTCAGAGATCTGGTGAATACGGCAAATGGGTTAATACTTCCCAGGCAAGATCTTTCACTGATCTCTTGAACTGGTTTTGAAGTGTGTGATGGTCAATTATCATGAAGCAAAATTACTTTGCTGTGTCTTTTGGCACATTCTGCTCGTTTCATGATCAAAGTGTGGTTCAAATTGATTATATATTGTCAGCAGCAATCAGTATTAACAGTTTTTACTAGTAGAATATCATAATACACCACACCTTCCTGATCCCACCAAATGCAGAGCATTCTCTTCTTTCCAAAGTGATTTGGACTTGCAATATATGTTGATGGTTGACTTGAATCAACCCATGATTTTGAGCATTTGGGATTCTCAAAAAAAAAAACCCTCACTTTTCATTGCCAGGCACAATTCGATGCAAAAAAGACTTTCTTTTGTGCCATTGAGGCAACATTTTACTGATGACTTTTGATTTTCCACTTGTCTTCCATTAAGTTGATGTGGCACCCATTTTCTTTCCTTTAAAATATTTCTCATTGCTTGTAAATGATCGGAAATTGTTTGCTGAGCAACGTTTAATCTTTCTGCAAGTTGTTTTTGAGTTTGACACACATTTTCATCCAGTAATGCTTGTAATTGTTGGTCTTCAAACTTTTTCGGTTGACTTGGACATTCTTTGTCTTTCACATCGAAATCATCTCTTACGTGTTTAAACCAGTGTTCACAAGCATGTTGAGATGCAGCATATTCACCATAAACTTCCTGAAGTATACAATAACTTTTTCTTCAAAATAATAAATTAAAACTTCCCACAAATGCTTCCCCCCCCCCCCACAAAATTTGACATTTTTAAGTGTA
Source organism: Antrozous pallidus (assembly GCA_027563665.1). Lineage (NCBI taxonomy): Eukaryota > Metazoa > Chordata > Mammalia > Chiroptera > Vespertilionidae > Antrozous > Antrozous pallidus. The sequence goes on from CM050508.1 coordinate 141,094,569, forward strand.
ACAAATAATCTATGATGTTAACACCTTCAGCAAATTTGACATACGAAGTTTTGAAGCTTGTTGTCAATACAACAAAATAGCATACCTATCAAATAGCAAATATATCAACATATGTGTAAATCCATCTATTGACAAAAGTTCGCATTATTAACTGGTAAACCTAGGATGCTAAGTGAAATGCACCAATCAAAGACAGTCATATATCACATGGTGTCCCTCATATGTGGAATCAAATAAACAAAATAAGCTGATGAAATGGGTGGATATAGAGACAGGTAACAGACTGGGTAATCTCAGAGAGAATGCAGGGAGAGGGTGGGTGGTTGGAAGTGATTAACCAAAGACCTTATATCCATATATGCATAACCTTTGGACACAGACAATAGGGTGCTAAAGGCTTGGGGCAGGGCATGGGGTGGGGGAAAAGAAGATATATAATACTTTCAACAATAAAGAGTTATTTTTTTAAAAGTTTGCTGTGTCTGGTTTTTATAACTGATTACAGGCTTTATTATTCTTACAGTTAGCTTGGTCTTTGGCTGTGTCCCTTCATTTAGATATTTGAGCACCTATTAGTTGTTCAAAACAGTGCGTACAGCAAGACACATGGTTTGCGTTCTCTTGGAACTTCGTTTCACTGGGAGAGAGACATTAATCAGCAATTGTAATTAATTACGTGAAAGACATTAGATCTCAAAAGCAACAGTTCTTCAAAAGCACGTGACAAAGGAACTTTATATTTAGAGACTTAGAGGAAGGTTTCTCAAAGTAAATGTTGTTTAGAGCTGTCACGTGAAGGAAAGTCATGAGTCAGAGTTAAGTAAATGTATGTGATTGAGGGCTGGAGAGGAGAGCAGAGGATTCTAGACTAAGGAAACTGCATGTGCAGAGGCCCTGTAATGGGTGAGAAGGAACGCATTGGGAAATTTGAGAGAGGGCCAGTGTGGTTGAATCTCTGGTAAATAACTAGTGTGATGTGTGAGGTATGAGACCAAACTGGGGCAGGGACCATCAAGGCCATATCAGCTATGTGTAAGGTAAGGGACTCTGTCCTAGCAGAGGAAAACATTGTGTTCCACAAAAGAGTAATGAACTTGAAAAGATCACTGTGAGTATAGTTGTGAAGAATTGATTAGCAAGGCACCAATAAATCCACTTAGAAAGCCAAGATACATTAATTTTTAAAAATTCACTTTTTTATGCTTATGATAACACACAAAAATGTAGTGACATTAAGTAGCATTTTGTATGCCAAGGATGCATGTGAACAAAACATTAGTCAAGAAACTTTTTAGTAGTGAGAGAGAGAAAATAGATAATGAAATAATTATAATCTGTCAGTTATTAGTAAGTACTGTGAGGAAAAATAAAACCAGAGAGGGAGATTAAGAGTGACTAAGAGCTATTTTATTTAGGATGGAGTAGTCTAAGAAGAACTAAGAAGAAGATTGAAATTGAAGGGAACTGATCTATACATGCATTTGGAGGAATTCCAGGTGGGGAACATGTTCTTGGGGACTGGTAAAGGAATTGCAAGAAGGCCAGTGTGGCTGGGGTACAGTGATAAAGAGGGAGGCTGTTTAAGAAATGAGGTCTAAGACAAAATGCATTAGGATGGACATGAACTACATTATAATACTTACTACTTTGATGTCATATACATTTACTGGAGGCCCAGCGCACGAAGATTGGTGCAAGAGTAGGCCTTCCTTCCCCTGGCTGCCAGCACCGCCTTCGCTCTGGCCAGAGCCGCCTTCTGCCTCTCACGTTGTTGCGTTAATTTGCATATTCCCTCCTCATTGGCTGTGGGTGCTGTCATCTTTTGTTGTGGAATTATGGTCAATTTGCATATTTCATCTTAGGATTTTATCCTAAAATTTAGTAATTTCTTTTATTGGTAATAGTTCATTAAATTAAAGTGTCATTATTTAGATTCTAGATCCAATTCCATTGTGTGAGTGGGGATTTCCCCCACACAACCAAGCTGTTTCCAGGCACCAGGTGGGTGTCATACAATTCACCTCAATTTTGACAATATCCATCCTGAGAAATCGTCAGATTCCACGGGTTAAGGGTTCAGTCCTACAAGACTCTCCCTAACCCTAACCCAGTAGAATTACAAATCTAGGTTGTTACCTGTCCTTTTGATCATGACTCCTTGAGTTCAGTTAATTTGGTAGAGTGGCTCACAGAACTCAGGAAAACTCATTTATTCACTAGAATACTGGTTTATGATAAAAGGATATAACTCAGGAACCGCCAGATGGAAGAGATACATAGGGCAACCTGTGGGGAAAGGGCGCAGAGCTTCCGTGCCCTCTCCAAGTGAGCCACTCTCAGCACTTTCATGTGTTTGCCGACTCAGAAGTTCTCTGAATTATGTCCTTTTGGGGTTTTATGGAGGCTTTATTATGTAGGCAAGATGGATGAAATCATTGGCATTAGTGATTGATTGAACGTATTTCTTCTCATTGGAGGTCAGGTGAGTGGGACTAAAAATTTCAATCCTCTAAGCACATGCTTGGTTGTCTCCTCAGGCAACCAGCTCCCATCTTTAGGTATTTTCCAAGACACTCATTAACATAAAAAAGACACCTTTGTAGCTAGCTCTCTGCACATAGAAAATTCCAAGGTTTTTCGATCTCTACACCAGAAACTGGAAGACCAAACATTAAGTTTCTTATTAATATCAGAAGTATTCTATGATTTAACAAATTTCAAGAGCTATTTTTGCCTTCTTTTTAAGTAATAAAGTCATAGTTTTCTCAAACTTATTCAAATACAGAAAAATAGTGTTACTGCTTCCCAATCCCAAATTCAGGTATTTGTCTCCACTACCTTAAAGTAGGACCCTAATTAGAGATGAGGTCTTTCAGAGGCTATCTACTGAAAGGTGGGTCATTAGGGTGAGGCCCTATTCCAGTTATAACTGGTCCCTGCATGAAAAGGTAAAATTTGGACACAGGCATGCATATAGGGAAGACAGTTTGAAGAGAAACAGGAAGATCTGCAAGCAAAGGACAAGCCTAGAAAAGAGATCCTTTCCTACTTTCCTCACTCCCTGTACTTAAAGACTGTTGACATTGTTGTTAAACCTTCAGGTCTTTTAAGAAAATATGGAATTAAAAAACAACAAGCAGCAAAAAGGAAGCACTACTTATATACTTCTAAGAAAAATTTAGTATTGAAGCTGTGAATCCATCATAATTATACATACTTTGTTTACAAAAGATTGACTTTTTTGTTTTGCTTTTAAACTTCTGTACCAAGATATTTTACAGTATTATTTAATTTATTGAAAGATTGATTTCTTTTCAATACTGTGTTTCAGTGTAACATTTTGTATTGCTTCAGAATGGTATTTTGAAATGGCGGAGGTGGGAGAATGGGGAACATCTGTAATAGAATCAACAATTTAAAAAGCATAAGAAGCAAAAAAATATATTTGGAAAAAGAATTTGCTACCACTTGGTGGCACTACTTGGCTTAAAAATGAATCAGAATGTCTTAACTGCTGTTCTACATAAATGATTAAATTTAGATGGGGTCTATTCAATATTAAGTTACTTAATATTATAAATATTTGATTCTGAATTTGTATTTACAGTAGAATTACTGTTGTAACATTGAGTTTTATTAAAATATAATATGGAATATAAAAAGATAAATCAACTCTTAGAGAGGGAAGCATACAAATTTTGATACAAATCATTTATATTCTGTCTTAATCCTCTTTGTTTCTAAATTTCAAAAACATATTTTTAGTATTAGTAACAAACTTCTTCAATTTTCCGTTAAAATTAACATTTTCCATCATGTACATTTTATTTTATCCTACATAAAGCTAAGATTTTTTTTTTAGGTGATCAAGGTAAATGGGACATAATAGGGAAACAAAGTTTAAGTAAATTTAATTAATGTCTTCCACAACTTTCTGAAAACTCAGTTCTTTTATTTATTTTGATTAATTATACAAAGGATCTTGAACTGTAAGATGTAGGAAATTATTATGTCCCCAGATAGGATTTTAATAGCTTAAGTATTTGTAATTATTGATTTATAGATTTCATATACAGCATATAAAATGTCTTTTTTTAAAGTTGGAATATGATAGGTACAGGAAGGTACACAGAATATAAGTATAGAACTCAGTGACTCACCACAAAGTAAATACTCCATGACCACCACACATCAAGAAATAGAATACTGCCAGCAATCCAGAAAACCCCGTTTCCTTTCCCGACCACTCTCCCTTTCCTCTTTCCTGGAATAACTACTGGCCTGGCTTTAAAGGCTATAATGCTTTTTTTAACACTTGTTTTTAGACTTTCATATAAATAGAATTATGTAGTAATATTAGTCTCCGCTTAACTTGTTTATTAGCATTATAAACATTAGTTTGGGAGATTCATCGATGTTTTCACATGTAACTGTAGCTGATTTGTACATTTTATCTTTTTTGTTTTTACTTTTGGACATTTGTATTGAATAATGCTGTCATGAGTATTCTTGTACATGTTGCTTGGGGCACATGTACAACATTTATGTGAGTATATACCGGGAGTAGAATAACTGGGTCATTGGTATATATATATGTTCAAATTTAGAAGATAACTCCGAGTTGTTTTCAAGGTGGTTGTGTCCATCCTATCAATAGAATATGAGGGTTCCTATCACTCTATATTCTCACCAACACTTGGTATTAATAGCCTCTTTAATTTTAGCCTTCCTGTAGGATGCATTTCCTTGATTTCAAATGAGATTTAGTACTTTTTCATAAATTTATTGGCTGTTTGGATATTCTCTTTTGTGAAATCTTCTCTCCCCTTTTACCCCAACATTTTTTGTTATTACTATTGAGCTTTCTATATTACTGATTTATAGGTATTGTATATTTTATGGATATGAGCCCTTTTTTTCTATTGGAATTTTTGTGCTTTTTCTTTTTTTGCTTTTAGGAGCTTTTGTATATGCTAGATACAAGCCCTTTGTTTAATTACATTTTTTAAGATTTTTTTTAATCCACACTGGTGTATATGTCTTGATTTGAGGGCAGCCGGGGGGGGAGGGGAAATTAGGAGGGAATGGAGGGAGGGGGAGCAGGGAGAGAGAGAGAGAAAGAAAACGTTGCTGGTTACCTGATCAGGAATTGAACCCGAGACCTTTTGGTTTGTAGACCAACCGAGCCATACCCACCAGGACTATGTATTTAAATTTGTTGGAAAAAGACATCCTACTTTGGCTTGGTTTTCACCCTATTTATTAGTACTCTTTTGATGAAAGGAAGGTTTAAGAGATCTTTCCTGACTCCAAGGATATGAAGATACTCTGTTATCTTCTAGATAGTGATTTTCAACCTTTTTCATCTCATGGCACACATAAACTAATTTCTAAAATTCTGCAACTCAACAAAAATATGTTTTTGTCTATATGACAAAAAATAGATATAACTTTGATTCATCCACACCAAAGAGCTATTGTTATATTGGTTGTAGTCATGTTTTATTTGACCATCCAAGGGAAAAGAAGTCAGTGCCCCTGACTAAATAATCAGGTATTGCGTATTTTGAAAAATTCTTTTAGCACACTGGCTGGAAATCACTGTTCTAACGCAAGGGGTCCTCAAGTTGAGGCAATTTCCCCTCCCTCACCCCACACCTTTGACCCCAGGGCAGGATATTTGATAGTGTTCCAGGACATTTTTAGTTTTCCAATTAGAGTGAATAGAGTACAAAACAGTTCCCTAGCCCACAGTAGTGCTGGTGCTGAAGTTGAGAGACTCTTTCCTAGAAGCTTTATTACGTTTCTTTCTACTTTCTATCTAGAGCTGGTTGATCGTTATATATTGTTATGTATTCAGATTTATCTTCTACCTCGAACTGCTTCTGAGTATTATGTGAAACAGGGAGGTCACCTTTTCCCTATATTCATCTGGATATACATTTTATGCAGCACCGTTTATTGTAAAGATTACCTCCCCATTGCTCTACAATATCACCTTTGTCATAAATCAAGTGACCATATACACATGGGTCTGTTTCTGGGCTCAATATATTTTTTTCTATTGATCTACTTCATCTACCCTTGCACGAAAACCACAGTTTTAATTTGCAGGGCATTATAACAAGTCTTTATATTTATAGTCAATAAAGCAAGTCTTTTCCACCTTGTTCTTCTTGACTCTTTGTACTGTTATATAAATTTTTATAGTCACGTAGTTTTACAAAAATTGAATCTATTAATTTGAAATAGAGGTGACATCTTTATGGTATTAAGTCTCCCAGTCCATGCAGACATTTTCTTTTATTATTTAGATCAGTGAGTCTGAAACTGTGTTCTCAAGACTCATTCAAATATCAGTATTTCTCAACCTTGGCACAATCAACTTTTGGGGCCGTATAATACTTTGTTCAAGGGAACAAGAATATTCCATTAAATGTTAACATAGTTTTGTGAAAAATATACTTTCCAAAACAAAATTTAGAGAAAAGTAGTACTGTTTTACATTTTTGCAAATCTCGTGTCTAGCTTAATAGAAGACATGAATAGGATTCCTTAATAGAATTCATATACCTGCATCTGCTTTAATCTGTTGGGAATATTACAAATCATATTCCAGAGAACTCCATTGTATAATTGTAAGAGAATGAGAGTGAAAAAGAAAAATACGTTCTTATTATGAAAATAGTTGTGATTTTGAAGATTCCCTAGCAAGGTCTCAAGAACTCGCAGGTGCCCTACAAACCTCACTTTTGGAAACTGCTTTGCAACATGTATCCTTGACCTTTAAGAGTCTAATTATTTCAACTTTCCAGATAATCCAAGGGACATAAAAAACTTTAATTCCATTAGTTCCCTCCCCTTACCCTTTGCTTAATTTATCCTATATAATAAAGGACTAATATGCAAATTGTCCCCTCAGGAGTTTGACTATGAGACTGGAGTTTGATCACTAGCTATGATGTATGCTGACCACCAGGGGCTGGCATGGAATATGGTGGGCGACCAGCAGCAGGGGTGGGGCGCTGAGGGAATGAGAGGAGGAGGAGGGGCAGGTAGGGAGACAGGGATCCTGATGAGCCCTGATCACTGGCTAGGCCTAGGGACCCTACCCGTGCATGAAATTCATGCACCTGGCCTCTAGTTTACTATAATGCTCATGTATTTTTAACTCCATATATATTTTAATTTCCATAAGACATCCTCATTGTTTTATGTCATTATTTTAAATTTACCCACATACTTACCCATTGATACCACTTTTAATTTCTTCCTGTATCTTCAATTCTCCATCTGCAATCTTTTTTTTTCCTTTCTTTCTTTTTTTTGAAGAACACATTTTAGTATAGTCTTTGCTATAGATTGGTGCTGAGAAATTCTCTTAGTTTTTGTTGTCTGGTCATGTTCTGAATTTACCTTCACTTTTGAATGGTAATTTTTGCTTTTTAATTTTTTGTTGTTAAATGATAGTTTTTGTTTTTGTTTTGTTTTTTACTGGTTAGCATTCTGCATTGGCTGTTATATTCTTTCAACAAGAACATTATCCCTTTGTGTTCTGTCTTCTGATTTTTTTCTATTGAGAAATAGTTAGTTTTGTTAATGCCTTCCAGGCAAAAAGACCAGCAAGAACACTTGTAGTTGAACAAGTTTACTTGTTGCAGAGGGATTTTGCACACTAAAAGTACCTTTGCCTTTATAAGAGGGTATTTGGTTGGGTAATTTTCGAGAGGGTCTAAGGAAGTAGAAGCTTGCTTTATACATTTAATATTGTCAGAACATGGGGCCATTTTATGATGTCATCCTTCCTTTTTATTTGAGGTGAAATTCACATAACATACATTAATCATTTTAATTGTACAATACAATGGCATTTGGTATATTATGCAACCATCAGTTTTTTTGTTTCAAAACTGTTTCAACACCATTGTATCCATTAAGTAATCATCTTCTAGTCCCCCTTCCACTGTCACTTGGATGGTACCCTTTCCTTACTATCTCTATGGATTTGCCTATTCTTGATATTTTATATTAAAGGAATCAGATAATATGTGACCTTTCTGTCTGGCTTCTTTTTCTTAGCATAATGTTTTCAAGGTACATCCAAGTTGTAGCATGTACTTTGTTTCTTTTTTGGCTAATATGAATAATGTGCTATAAATATTCATATACAAATTTCTGAGTATACATGTTTTCTACTCTCCTGAGTTTATATATATTTAAGAGTTGAATAGCTGAGTCATATGTAATTTTTTATGTTACCATTTTTAGGAAACACCAAACTTTTCCCACAGTAGATACACTATTTTACATTCTCACCAGCAATGTTTAAGGTTCTCTATTTCTCTTCATTCTCAATAACACTTGTTATTTATTTATTTATTTTGGTTTTTGCTTTTTTAATTAAAGCTATTGTAATGGGGGTAAAATGGTATCTCAGTATGGTTTTCATTTGCATTTTCTTAATGCCCAAGATGTTGAGCATCGTTTCCTGGGTTTGTCGGCTGTTTGTATATCTTTTTTTGAGAAATGTTTATTTAGGTCCTTTGCCCATTTAAAAAAATATTTTTTTTGTTGAATTATTTATGCATTTTGGATATTAAACCCTTATCAAATATATCCTGATAATGTCCTTTGGTGCATACGTTTTTTTTATTAATAAGGTCCAAATTACCTACTTTTTGTTTGTCACAATTATTACCAAATCTAATAATCCATTACCAAATCAGATATCATAAAGATTCATCCGTAGGCCTTCTAAGAGCTTTATGATTTAACTCTTAATATTTTATATTGTTGACCTATTTTTATTTCATTTCTGTATATGATAGGAGGCAGTGATCCCACTTCATCCCCTTGTGTGTGATTGTCCAGGTGTTTCAACACCATTTCTTGAAAAACTATTTTTGCCCCATTAAATGGTCTTGGCATCTTTGTTAAAAATCAGTTGGCCACAGATAATTGCATTTATTTCTGGATTCTCAAATCTGTCCCATTGGTCTCTATGTCTAACCTTCTGCCAGTACCACACTGATTATAATAGCTTTGTAGTAAGTTTTTTTCTTTAAATCCTTATCCAAGATTATTTTCTCATTGGTTTTGTTTTTTAGAGAGCGGAGGGGAAAGGAGAGACAGGATCGGGGGAGAGAGACAAACATTGATGTGAGAGAGACACATTGATAGGTTGCCTCCCACATGGCCCTGTTTAGCAGGGGATTGAACCTGCAACTGAGGTACAAGCCCTTGATCTGCAATCAAACCTGCAACCCTTCTGTCCACAGGCTGATGCTGTAACTGCTGAACAAACCAGCCAGGGCTGTAGTAAGGTCTTTTCTTAAAAATATGTTTTTATTGATTGCAGAGAGAGGAAGGCGGGGATAGGGAGAGAAACATCAGTGATGAGAGGGAATCATTGATCAGCTGCCTCCTGCATGCCCCTTACTCTGGGGATTGAGCCCATAAGCTGGGCATGTGCTCTGACTGGGAATCGAACGATGGCCTCCTGGTTCACAGGTCAAGCCTCAACTACTGAGCTACACTGGCTAGGCTGTATTGAGTTTTTAATATAGTGATTACTACTACTTTTTTTCTTTTTTCAATACTGTTTTTGTTCTTCTGGTTCTGTAGTTCCATATGAATTTGAAGATCAGCGTATCTATTTCTGGGGGAGAGGGGGGAGCCATTAGAATTTTCATATGGATTGCATTGAGTCTGCAGAACATTTTGGGAAATTTTGCCATTTTAACTATTTCCTGTTTGAATCCATGAGCATATATATCTTTCCATTTATTTAGGCCTTCTTTAATTTCTTTCAATATTTTGTAAGTTTTTAGTGTATAAGTCTTTTACCTCCTTGTTTATTTTACATTTAGTCCTGGGTATTTTATTTTTGGATGGTTTTATAAATGGAGTTATTAATTTCTTTTTTGGATCATTCATTGCTGACTTAGAGAAACACAACTGATTTTTGTATGTTGATCTTATATCTGAAAGTTTGCTGAATTCATTGATTATATTAGCTCTATTAGGGTGTGTGTGTGTGTGTGTGTTTCTGATTTTAGTTATTTGCATCTTTTTTTCCTTAGTTTTCTTTGTCAGTTTTATTGATCTTTTAAAGGGACCAACTTTGGATTTGATTTCATTTTTATATCTTCTTATCTGTTAATATTTATTATTTCCTTTCATCTGCTGGCTTTGATTTTGTTTGCTCATTTTTAGTTCCTTAAAGTTTAAAATTAGTTTATTGATTTGGGATTTTTTTTAATGTAAGCATTTACAGCTATAATTTTCCCTCTGAATCTGCTTTTGTTGCATTCCATAAGTTTTGGTATGTTATGTTTTGTTTTCATTCATATGAAGATAGCCTTCTTAATGAATTTTATCTGTAAGGAAGGCCTACTGAAGCTGGGATAAACTTTCATTGATGGTAAAGGCAGCAGTCAACTCATTTAGTGAAAGAAAGGTGTGTTGGTAGTTTGTGTTGCACAACATTGTCTGAAATGAATATGTTGTGAGATTTTTTTTTTGTTTTAACAGGAAAACAATATGATTTAGTTGAAAGTATGAGATAAGTTATTGGACATCAGGAGCTGCTTTTTTTCTCCTGAGTCTGCTTGTTGTCTCTATGTAGGTATTTTTTCTGTGATTACTTTTTAAGATTTTCTCATTTTCTTTCATTATCATCAGTTTTACTGTGATGTATCTTAGGTGTAATATTCTTTTTATTTATCCATCTTAGAGTTCCTGGTGCTTCCAGAAACCATGGCTTGGTGTCAATTTTACAAAATTATCAGCCATTATCTCTTCAAGCTTTGGTTCTGTTCCATTTTCTCCCTAATTCTGGGATTTCCACTAAATAGATCTTTTCACTATATCCTTTTTATTCTTTTCTTCATTTTCTATCCTTTTGTCTCTCTTTGCTCATTCTAGATTTTTTGCTCTGACCTTTCTCTAGTTCACTAACTCTTTTTATTTTTACTTTTTAGTAGATACTTTTTCGGTTTTATTGATATATGATTAACACAATATTTGACTTTTTAACTGTATCTCATTTTTGGTTTTGTTGCCTGGTGGCCAGTACCGACCTGCTGGATCCCAGCAGCAAGCTAACCTACCTGGTCACAGCATCTGCCCACTGGTGGTCAGTGTACATCATAGCAACTGGTGAAACAGTCTGACAGTCAGCCACATAGCATATTGGGCTTTTATTATAGAGGGAGTCCTCAGGTTATGTAGGACTCAACGCACATTATTTAGTGGTTACGTCACCATCTCCCACCATCCTATCTAATAAAAGAGTAATATGCAAATTTTGCCATACCATCGCCACATCCACAAGCCACGCCCACCAGCCAATCAGGAGCAGATTATGCAAATAAACACCAACCAAGATGGCTGCCGCCACTGAGAGAAGGTGGAAGGCTTGGGTTTTCCCGGCAACAGAGGAAGCCAAGCTTTCTGCCTCCCTAGACCTCCACTCAGTGTTACAAAGTTTCAATTATAAAAGATACAGAAATGGCAGCAGCCACTGAGCTGGAGAGAACAGAGGCTTGGGTTCCCCTGGCAATGGAGGAAGCCAAGCTTTCAGTCTGCCGTTGCTGGCCTAGGCCTCCACTCTAGGATACAATGTTTCAAACAGAAATGGCTGCTGCCCCGGAGCAAGCAGAGGCTTGGCTCCGCTCCAGGCTACAAAGTTTCAGTTGTAGACATAGCTTAATCCCAGATCCCAGGGCCTCCACAGGACCCTCGCCCAGGCCGCCCCTCACCCCAAGGGAACCCCCACCCTGATCTGGGACACTCTTCAGGGCAAACCAGCTGGCCCCCACCCATGCATCAGGCCTCTATCCTATCTGATAAAAGAGTAATTTGCAGATAGACCATCACTCCAATACACAAGAGGGCTGCCTCCATGAGGTCAAAGATCCTGCCCCCATGTGGACACAAGATGGCCACCACAAGATTTCCAGCAGGGGAGGGCCATTGGAGGTTCCAGGCCCTGCAAAGGAGGGCAGTTGGGGTGATCAGGCCATAAGAGGAGGGCAGTTGGGAGGGACCAGGCCTGCAAGGGAGGGCAGTTGGGGGCCATCAAGCCTACAGGGGAGATCAATTAAGGGTGAAGGCTGGCAGAGGAGGGAAGTGGGGGCAAATAGGCTGGCAGGGTAGTAGTTAGGGGGTGATCAGGCTGGCAGGCAGAAGCAGTTAGGAGCAATCAGGGAGGCAGGCAGGTGAGCAATTTGGAGCCAGCAGTCCTGGATTGTGAGAAGGGTGTCAGATTGCCCATTTAGGCCTGATCCTACCAGGATTGGGCCTAGACAGGCAGTCGGACATACCTCAAGGGGTCCCAGATTGGAGAGGATGCAGGCTGGGCTAAGAGACATCCCCCTTCCCTCCCCCCCCCCTCCTGTGCACAAATTTTGTGCACCGGGCCTCTAGTTTACATCATTTCAAAGTATATACATATGTGCTTTATGGTTTTTATTATTTATTTACCACAAGTAAAAGTAATTATTATCTTAAAAAAATTTTTTTTGCCGTTTCACTTCATTACTGCTGTATATGTGCTCCATGTGAGTGACGTAGGTGCTTATGTAGGTGGGTGTTCCGACATAGCGAAAACTGCATTACGCGGCGCTGTGGGAATGGCTCTCCGACATAACCCAAGGACCTGCTGTATAGGATTCTTTCACGGAAACCCTGCTTTACCCCCACAAGGGTATCATTACTCTAGCCTCGGGAACTCTAAGATACGCTTCTTCTGATTCTTCAGCTTCTGCCCATTTATCCTGTTTAGTATAGCCTGGGAGGAGTATCAAGTCCCAGATATCCTTCCAGAATAAATTTCTGCTTGTAAGGGCCTCCATCAGTAGGAGCAGTACAGAAACACACTGTCATTTCATAAGTGAAAAAGTTAATGGCAAGGGTCATAGGGAATTACACATAATGAGTAATTACTAAATGCCAACCCCTGTGTTACTTGCTTTATGTACATTGTTTTATTTAATCTTCACAATTTTATAAGTAGACTTTATTCTTATTTTATTGATAAAGCCATGGAAATTTAAGAAAAGTGGAGTAACTTTACCCCAAGCTAAAAGTTATGGAACCATTTTTCAGACCCAGGCATGTCGACTTCTAAAGAGTCTCTTGATACTGCAGTATAAAATTTAGCTTTTTTCTGTGAGGCCATGGTATTTTACAGTATCTTCTACCTCCTCTGAACTATAGAATATATAATTCTTATTACTCACTGGGGACAAAATGTATTAATTTTTATTGATAGCAGTTTTTTATACATATGTATCTTATATGGTCTTCCTCAGTTAGATAGCAGTGCTGTAATATAAAAAAAAAAAAACTGCCAGCAATACCGTTTGATTAGTGTTAAGAATAATTAAAACTTTCCCTGTAATCTCAATTTTATTTTATTTTTTTTATTTTTTTTTATTGTTCAGTTTATTAATTACATTGTTTCCCCTTTTTTATCCCCCTATATCTTCCCTCCACCCTGTACCTATCCCACCCTCCCCAGTGTCCTCTCCCATTGTTGCAAGATTTTTGTCCAATCTCTTACTGTACTTCCAACAACCCTTTTCTCCCCAAGAATTGTCAGTCCATTCCCTCTCTATGTCCATGTTTCTGTTATAGTCACCAGTTTATCTTGTTCATCAGCCTATCAGTTCACTTGATTTTTATGTTCATTTGTTGATAGATGTGTATTTGTTGTTCATAATTTATATTTTTACCTTTTTCTTCTTCCTCTTCTTAAAGAATATCTTTCAGCATTTCATATAATACTGGTTTAGTGGTGATGAACTCCTTTAGCTTTTTCTTATCTGCGAAGCACTTTATCTGATCCTCAATTCTGAATGATAGCTTTGCTGGATAGAGTAATCTTGGTTGTAGATTCTTGCTCTTCATTATTTTGAATATTTCTTGCCACTCCCGTCTGGCCTGCATCGTTTCTGTTGAGAAATCCGCTGACAGTCGTATGGGTGCTCCCCTGTAGGTAACCAACTGTTTATCTCTTGCTGCTTTTAATATTCTCTCTTTATCTTTTGCTCTTGGCATTTTAATTATGATATGTCTTGGTGTGGTCCTCTTTAGATTCCTATATTTTGGGGTTCTGTGTACTTCTTGGGCTTTTAACTCAGTTTCTTTCACCAGGTGGGGAAAGTTTTCAGTCACTATTTCTTCAAGTAGGTTTTCATTAACTTGCTCTCTCTCTTTTTCTGGCACCCCAATAATTCGGATGCTGGCTTGCTTGAGGTTGTCCCAGAGGCCCCTTACGCTATCTTCAATTATCTGATTCTTTTTGTTTCTTGCTTTTCCAGCTGAGTGGATTTTGGTTCTTTGTATTTCAAATCTTTGACTTGGTTCTTGTGGCCCTCTGGACTGCTTTTAGGACTTTGTGTAATATTTTTTATTTCAGTCTGTGTATGCTTGATTTCTAGTTGGTCGTTTTTTTTATCTGTGAGGGTCTGGTTCGTATCCTCAGAGGTCTTGTTCATTTCCCTGAGGGTCTCATTCATTTCCTTGTAAGTATCATTCATCTCCTTGTAATTCTCATTCATTTGCTGGTTGGTCTTGTTTATTTCCTGGTAATTCTCATTAAGTTGATCGGCCTTTTGTAGGAGCCTCTTGAAAAGCCTTATAACCGTGGTTTTGAACTCTATGTCTTGTCGTCTTTTCTCCTCCATTTCTTTCACACCTGATTTCTTTCCATGTCTCTGCATGGTGGCTGCTTTATGTGGTAGATATCCTCAAAGGGACAGTGGCTCAGTCTCCCCAGTTACCTGAGGTGGGTACTCTTACTGCAATCCTTTATGGGTTGTATTCAGTGTTTTTTAATTTAAACCCAGCTTTTTGTTGTTAGCCCTAGGAGGGTTTGACCTCCAGGCCAATTGGCTGTGAAGGGAGACTGTGTTCAGGTTGTATGGGCGGAGTCTCTGGGCTGGGCTGCGCTGCGGAGGTGGCGGCGGCGGCGGCGGCGGCTGGGTCCTATGCGAGGCTTGCGCGCGCGGGTCTGTGCTGGGTGGGGATGGTTGCAGACTCCTCCAAGAGAAAGCCGCTATCTCTTCCCCTTGCCAGACCACTCCGCCTCTCCCCAAATGTGCCTGCACACCAAAAGTCCAGCCCAGGGCTGTAAAATAGATGGTTTCCAGAACCAGGAGACAAGTTTCCAGGGGCAAGTCGCGGGTTTGCGCGACCCTTGGGACTAGGAGCTTCTGCCGCGCCCCGCTTCCAGGGTGCGTCCCCCGGACCTCGGACCTCGCCTGTTCTGGGGAATCTGTGCAGGGAGACTTCTCGTACCCCGGATCTCGGACCTCGCCCGGCTCGGGAAATCTGGGCCCCGTCGGAGAAATCCGGCCGGTCCCTGCTCCAGCCCGCGCGCGCGTGACCAGGGCGGCTCCTAACCTGTTTCTGTCTGCGCTCCCGCAGGTCCTGAGTCTGTGTCCCACCTCTGCTCCTATTAGTGGAGTTTACATTCAGCCAGCTTTCTGGCGATTCTGGGTGCTTGTCTGTTCTGCTGTTATGTTGTAGTTCTTAAATCGTTGCGCGGGGCAGAACAATAGGTGTATGCTTATGCCGCCATCTTGGTGTTCTCTGTAATCTCAATTTTAAATGCGATGTAGTTTCCTTTTATTAAGTAATAGTGTATTGATAACATTTTGGTTTTATGGGTTGAATAAATTGAAAATCATGCCCTAACCCCGTGGTTGGCAAACCACGACTTGCGAGCCACATGTAGTTCTTTGGTTCCTTAAGTGTGGCTCTTCCACAAAATACCACGGCCTAGGCAAGTATATTTTGACGAAGTGGCGTTAGAAGAAGTTTTAAAAATTTGGCTCTCAAAAGGAATTTCAATCATTGTACTGTTGATGTTTGGCTCTGCTGACTAATGCCCTTAGCTGCCCTACTCCCTACCACTGCCCTAGCTGGTTTGGCTCAGTGGATAGAGCGTCGGCCTGCAGACTGAAGGGTCCCAGGTTTGATCCGGTCAAGGGCACATGCTTGGGCTGCAGGCTCGATCCCCAGTGGTGGAGGTGTGCAGAAAGCAGCCAATCAATGATTCTCTCTCATCATTGATATTTCTATCTCTCTCCCTTCCTCTCTGAAATCAATAAAAATATTTTTTTAAAAAAAATCATGCATTCTGTATTTTTGTTATGGTTCAAAATTGCTACTGTTAACTATGCTATCATTCTCTCTTCCTATGAGTAAACCTGAAAGAAAAATTTTTAAGTCAGATTTGCTTGAATAGAGCTATACATTTGATTACTAATAAGTACTTGCATGTTCTAAATGTTATATAATGTATAAATGTGTATTTCAATTCACAATAAAAATATTTCTGGTTTTATAAATGAAACTACAAAATTGTACATGTAATAAGTAAAAACTTGTTAGCAGTTCAATTGTTAAATGAGCTCTGTGGCCTCAGTGTGATTTGGTTCCATACTTTTTCTTGTTCAAGAATCAGCTTATTAACACATTACAGGTTGACTAAAGGCTTATTTCAGGTAATTTTGAATTTAGAGAATGTTTTTAAAATCCAATAATATATTTCACTTCTGTTTTTATCTCATTATTTCAAATAATATTAAATGTTAATAATGTAGTACACAAACTTTAAATATATACTGCATATGAGGAGGAGCCTTAAAAATTATTTTATCCAGTCTCCAATGCCATATTCCTTTCTGCATTGTTCTTGTCCAACATGCTGAGGCATTCAGTCCACTGTTGTATAAGACAGCCCTTTGTCATTGAATCACTCCTGTTTCTAGTTTTTCTTATTCTTGGGATGAAATCTACGTCTTTATGATTCAAATACATTATTATGTATTCCTTCTTCATTTGAAGATTGTTCATTGTATTGACTAATTGTTAGGCTAAGCATAACTTAGCAAGTTTTCTTAAGCATAACTTAAGCAAGTTTTCTCATTTTATCATGTGGCATTCTGGAACTCTTATGAATGTTTTCTATTGTTGTTTTAGTGTTCCCTCTGAATATATGTCCATAGTAAGGTACTACCTGGATGATATGGATATATAATGTATTCTTCTTCACTTGCATTGTAAACTAGTTGAGAAGTAGGTATACGTTTGTACATTGTGTATAACATATATAGGCCTAAATACTACGATAATCTTAGATACAGTATTTCAGTTAAGGTTTGTTTCATAATTAGAATAACAGTTGTGAATGGTTTTCTCTTCTTAACCCAGTTGCATATATGACTAACTTAAGTTGCCATGTGTTCTCAAGGATAATTTAAATGGATGTAGGATTTGTGAAAATTTGACAAATTCTAACTGTAACTCAGCTAGTGGGCAACATTATGATTTATTTATAGCTGTACAATATAGTTGTTAATGAACTAATATAGAACAATGACAAATTGTACTATATTTTTGTGTGAAATTATACAGGTTGGCATAATGTAATAAATACTCACAAAATATTAACCTATTTGCAATAAATATAATTAATAATGTACATAAAAGAATGAAATTAAGCTTATTTTCTATTAGAAAAAGAATTATTCATGAACAGAAAGTGGACAGCATAGATTAGATGACAGGAAAATTGTATATAATCTGAATTACTGAGTGACCTAGAAAGCTTGCTCAGAGGGATTACAGAATAATTATGTTAATATGCAATTATCACCTCATTTCTTCTATAGTAACCTCAAGATGTAGTGTAGTGAGGGTGTTATAGCAAGTGCTGATAGTTTGCAAAAATACTGATGTTTGAAATTTCTGAGACAATAAGTCTAGCTTCAGGCGTATAAGTGATGATCTGTCATCTTGAAGACAGATCTGACCTTTGTGCTTTTTTTTAATGCTCACAGTATATAACTACAGGCAGTTATAGCTGTAGAACTCATTATGGTTTTCTAGACAGTGAAATATGTTTTATGTGGATTTAAAATTCCATTTGCAGCTTTTTATAAAGTGTGTGAGTTTTCTAAAGGAACATTTTAAAATTCAGTTAAAAGAAAAATTCTATGATTATATGATTACACTAAGGACACAGTGACACAGCAAATTCATTGAAATTTAGGGGTTCCAAACAATATATAACATTAGTTTGTTTATTATTAGTTTCCCTTTTTTAAACTTAATGAATAATGCCTATCTTCAAGTATATCCCTACTTAATAATAATATAAAATGGTGTTAGTGGCTCTGTTGTGTATATTTATTTGACTATGTAAAGACAGTTGGAAAAGCTATATGAGACAGTGTGAAATTAGCTTACAGCTCAAATACGTTCTTGCCTGGATGTCACATAATCAGCCATGAATGTAGGGAAATAATTTTTATGTTAAAATTCTAGATCCATTCAGTACAACATATTTTGATGATCCATTGTTTTGCATTGTATCTCAATGCAACAGCTGAGTCTTGAATATTATTAAAAATGTATTTTGAACATTTTCAGTTAAAATAAATTCTGAAAAATAAAACAGGAAAATTGTTCATTGTTTCTAAAATACCAGCTTAGTGAATGAAGTGCTTATAATCTCTTATTTAACTGATGGAGTAGATTTTTAATATTTGTGTATTAATAATAATTCTGAAAAAGAGTAACTTCTCTTTCATTAGTTTGGGGGCAAGTCGTTCATTTCATTATATAGGTGTAAAGTAAAACTTTGATTGTTAAAGAGCTCACTTTATTTTTTTAAATATTTAATTTGATCTTTTGTTTTTCTGTTTGCTAGGTGTATTTTGTTAAAAAAAAAAAAGATCTGTTATGTACATATATTCTTTTTATGTTTCTGAGCAAAACAGTTTGGTATCTTCAGAATGTGAACTTATGTAAGGCTCTTATAAAGCCATTCTGGTAATGAGGATGCAGTCTCCAAGCTGACATGAATGTAGTTTGTCACCCTGCTGTTCAGGGGTTACCAATGAAGTTGCTTTAAATGGGAAACGTCTGTTCTATCTCTGAACCTCTAACACCAGAACAGATGGGTAGAACATAGAACATGGAAGGTTTTACCTCTGAGGTGGTAACAGTGAAGCCACTCATTAACACTGAATTTACCACTTCGTTAGCAACGTTGCTTCCTGTTGAGAAAAGCTAATATAGGCTTTCAAATTGACTGAGCATATATTTGTCTACCTCTGTGATTATAATACGTAAGAACAAAAAGTAAGTGTCTTTCAATCTAGTTTTAAAAAATTTTGTCCATTTCAAATTTATGTAAGATTGTTCCTATTTGGACATTTGACTTTTCATACCAAATGTAATGAGAAATATCAGGAATGGATAATAGTATATCATCAGTGTTTGCTTTTCTTTTCACTGACATTTGCGCACTCTATCCTAACACATGTTTATGTGCTGCCCATTTTTAACTTCTGTGTATGTGATGAACAGACTCCTGCTGGGTGCTGCATTAGCACCATTTTGGGGTGATATCATTGAATATGATCTTATTGAAAGTCTATTTTTATTAATTTGGAAGTTTGCCAATCTCGGAACAGAATTCTAAGACCTATGAGGGGTGGCAAAATAATTGTTGGTATAAATAAAATGCCAAAGAAAGATATTTGTTATGTATGTTGTATGAAAAAACACATCTGTTCATAAGATAAAGTTGTATTTATGAGTGCTTGTTCCAAGCTCTGAAATAAAGAAGTAATTAGAAATTTTCTTTATTTCTGAATTAAACTTAATGTTTTTTCCAAAAATTGGTAACCTAGAAGATATTAGAAACAATAAACTTTATTGAAAATGTTTTATTTCTAATTTTTGGATTGTAACTTCCTGCTATCTTAAAGTGGTATTACTCATTATACCAATTTAAAATACTACAAAAAAGGAAGGTTTTATTCTTTATCTGAGAGAAGGAACCTAGTCTGTCCTGTTTACAAATTTATCCTTAATACTAGAGCAGTGCTTGGCATGTAGTAAAAGCTCAATAAACATTTGGAGAATGAATGAACTGTACTTACTACTGTGTACAAATGAAAAGAAATATGGGATTTTATGCCAGTACTTCAAATAGTTAATACCTAGGGTTGCCAAATAGTGGGTTATTTAGGTTGTACTTGAGAATTATTGGATATTTTGAAGGCCTTGCTATAATAGGTGAGTCAAGAAATCAGGACCACGATGAAATTGGTGTTATTTGAATAAGCAACCCAGATTTCATAGAAAGAAAACTGTTTTGTTTTGTTTTTCTATACTTTAGGAGCTTTTGCTTTGTTTTTGCAGTTGTGTTTTTATTCATTCAACACTATTCCTTTATTCAATGAATTCTGCCTGAAGACCTATACCAAGTGCCGTGTTAGGTTTCAGAGACATGAATATCATTAGATCACAGTCCCTGCCTTCTAAACACTTACATTCTTTTAAAAAAAACAATCCCTGTATAATGTGGCCATTTTAAGTGCAGAGTAAGAGCAGAGTGTAAGGGAACTCTTAATAGTGGGGGCAGTAATTATAGCCATGTCTTATAGTATGTCTTCCAAACTTTCAGCACTCTTTTTTAAAATAATCTGTCTTCTGATAAAGATTGCATCTATTGTCAAAAATGTCTAAAATTTTTTAATCTACATTTTAATATGAAGTAACCTAAAATCATAACATACAGTGTTTCAGAGTAAAAGTTTTAGGCCATTGCTGTAGACTGTCAGATGACAAATGAGATAACTGCCTTTAGGGAATACCAAGAATTGGGGGGGCTCAGATTATGAAAATTTAAAGTTACATAAAGTTTTATTAATTTTAACTTTACTAATTTAGAACTAAGGGTAATTTATGTATGGAATGAACAAAACCCTGTGAATAAGACATGTATAAATTAGAATTTTAGGAAAATGAAATATTGAGCAAAACAGCCTTAAATTTTAAAAAAATAAAAAAATTGTTAGATACATTAGCCATTGATGTCGATAGCAAGTTTCTTTACTGAACAGTGTCTTTTTACCTTCCTTCAGAAATGAACTCTTAAGTGACAAAACTTACTTCTCTGCAGTATTTAACAATATACATTATTCTCTAGTATAGAGAGACTGTCCCTAATAAACCTACTTAAGATAATTTTCTTTTTATTAGCAATCTATAAATGAGATTTTAGTTTTTTTTTCACCTTGAGCATATTTATTTATATCATGTGTGTAACTGTATATGTGTTTATGTTCCTAGAGATTTTGGATATATGCGGTAATTAACTTGTTGCCAAGCACAAAGAAAAAATTAATCTTTGAGACACCTTTAAAGTCTTTCCGTTTTTTTAAGTATTTTTTTGTTCTTAGGAAAATTTTAGGATTTCAATATTAAAAGTATAATTAAGCTAATAGAAGTATACTTTCAACTCTCCATACATTCTAATAGTATTTTTTCATGCAAATCTAAATTTTGTTTTTCCATTTTCTAGACTAAATGTGTTAAATGGCTTGCCAACAATATGGATGGTTTGAAGATAAACACCGATATTACTGGTGCTAAAGAAGAACTCCTAGATGACAACAATTTTATCTCAGACAAAGAGAGTGGAGTTCACAAACCAAGAGATTGTCAGACATTTCAGAATAGTGGCACGTTCACTCTGCCTGAAGAACTGTCGAAGGACAAATCAGAAAAAGCCTTAAGTGGAGGCCAGTCTGCTCTATTTATACCTGCTGGTGCTCCTACTGTTTCTAGTGAAAACTTTGTCTTGCCTAAAGGAGCTGCTGTTAATGGACCAGTTTCACACTCCTCCATAACTAAGACTTCCAATATGAATAAAGGCAGTGTTTCATTAACCACTGGACAGCCTGTGGATCAGCCAACAACAGAAACTTGTTCAACTTCGAAGTTGGCAGCTGATCTTCAGCTGTCTACACCACAGAAAGCAAGTCAACACCAAGTTTTGTTTTTGTTATCAGATGTACCACATGCTAAGAATTCAACCCATTCCATTAAAAAACTACCTACCTCTGCTTCAGTTGGTTGTGACATTCAGAATTCAGGAGGGAGCAGTATAAAGTCGGATAGCACTTTAATAAATCAAGTAGAGGTGGGTGAGGATAGTGAAGATTTATTGGTAAAAGATGATTGTGTCAGTACATTAACAGGCATTTCCTCAGGTACAGATGAATTTAGGTCAGAAAATGATACAAACTGGGACCCCCAAAAAGAGTTCATTCAATTTCTTATGACTAATGAAGAGACAGTGGATAAAGCTCCAGTTCATTCTAAAGTTGGTCTAGAAAAAAAGAGAAAGCGAAAAATGGATGTAAGCAAGATAACTCGTTATACTGAGGATTGCTTTAGTGATTCTAATTGTATGCCCAGTAAGTCAAAGATGCTAGAAGTAGACTTTCTGGAACAGAATGAAGGACTGCAAGCAATAGATGCACAGAAATATGCATTATCAAAAGTGAAGCCTGAATCAACTGATGAAGATGTGGAATCTGTGGATGCTTTTCAACATCTAATTTATAATCCTGATAAGTGTGGAGAAGATAGTTCATCTGTTCATACTAGCACTTTTCTTTCAAGTACCTTAAAAAAAAAATGTGAAGAAAATGATTCCGAGTCACCTGCTACTTTCAGCACCGAAGAGCCATCATTCTACCCCTGTACAAAGTGCAATGTGAATTTTAGGGAGAAAAAACACCTCCACAGGCATATGATGTATCATTTAGATGGAAATAGTCACTTTCGCCATCTTAATGTCCCAAGACCATATGCTTGTAGGGAATGTGGGCGGACATTTCGAGATCGGAACTCACTTCTAAAGCATATGATTATTCACCAAGAAAGAAGACAGAAGTTGATGGAGGAAATTCGTGAATTGAAAGAGCTTCAGGATGAAGGAAGAAGTGCACGATTGCAATGCCCTCAGTGTGTATTTGGTACCAATTGCCCTAAAACATTTGTGCAACATGCTAAAACCCACGAAAAAGATAAAAGGTACTACTGCTGCGAAGAATGTAACTTCATGGCAGTTACAGAAAATGAATTGGAATGCCATCGAGGCATTGCCCATGGAGCAGTGGTAAAATGCCCTATTGTCAGCTCTGATGTAGCCCAGAGAAAAACGCAAAAAAAGTCTTTCATGAAAGATTCTGTTACAGGATCATCCAAAAAATCAGCTGCCTATGTATGTAAGATGTGTCCTTTTACTACTTCAGCCAGAAGTATTTTGAAAAAACACATGGAGTACTTGCATTCATCATCATGTGTTGATTCATTTGGTCGTGCTCTTGGACTTGGTAAAAGAAAAAGTAACATCCTTGAAGAACCTGAAGACAATGAGAGCACTAAACCATTAAGCAAGCAACAGTCAGCCACATTTCCAAAGAACTCTGCTTTAAAACAAGATGTAAAGCGAACATATGGGTCATCCTCACAATCAAGTAATTTTTCAAAATTACATAAGCGGCCACACAGAATACAAAAAGCTCGAAAAAGCATCGCCCAGTCGGGTGTTGTAAATGTGTGCAATCAAAACAATTCTCATAAGACTGTAATGATTAAAAGCAGCATTGACCAAAAACCTAAGTATTTCCACCAAGCAGCAAAAGAAAAATCTAATGCCAAGGCAAATAGCAATTATTTATATAGACACAAATATGCAAACTACAGGATGACCAAAAAATCAGGTGAATCATATCCTCTGCATTTCAAAAAAGAAGAAGCTGGTTCATTAAATTCTTTACATTTGTTTTCATCATCAAGTAATTCTCACAACAATAGTTTTATTTCAGACTCTCACAACTCTAATACCAAAAAGCCTGAAAGCTTCAAAGACCGCAGGCGGGTATCTGCAAAGAGAGCAGTTAGGGAATCTAAGAAGGTAAGCTCTGCTGGAGGGGAAGACTTAGATAGCTATCCAGATTTCTTGCATAAAATGACTGTTGTTGTTTTGCAGAAACTTAATTCTGAAAAGAAAGATAGCTATGAAACAGAAGATGAAAGTTCCTGGGATAATGTTGAGTTAAGTGACTACACTACACAGGCTATAGAAGATGAAACTTATAATGGTATTAATCAAGAACATGTAAATTTATTCCCTCTATTTAAAAGCAAAGTGGAAGGTCAAGAGCCTGGAGAAAATGGTACACTTAGTTATGATCAAAATGATGGATTTTATTTTGAATATTATGAAGATGCTGGAACTAATAACTTTTTGCATGACATACACGATTCTCAGCATTTAGAAAATGCGGAAACTTCATTGTCGAAGCATAGTTCGGTTTTTCATTGGAGTGATTTGTCTCTTGAGAAGAAATCATGTCCTTACTGCCCAGCAACATTTGAAACAGGTGTTGGGTTGTCTAATCATGTTCGGGGACATCTTCATAGAGCAGGATTAAGCTATGAAGCCCGTCATGTTGTATCACCAGAACAAATAGCCACCAGTGACAAAATGCAGCATTTCAAACGAACTGGCACAGGGACACCTGTTAAGCGAGTTAGAAAAGGTAAGTTTTCCTATAGATACTTTGGGCTAATATGTCTGTATTCACATTCAAAAGGATTTAAAAGTTTTGCTCAAAGTCAGTCTTTATTAGCATCACATAATTTCATATTTCAGAGTTAATTGGCTTTAAGATGGTCAGTTTATAAAAAATTCTGATATTACTCTTAAAAACTCTTTTTTAGCTATAGAGAAGTCTGAAACCACTTCTGAACACACTTGTCAGCTCTGTGGAGGTTGGTTTGATACTAAAATTGGATTATCAAATCATGTTAGAGGCCACCTGAAAAGACTTGGAAAGACCAAATGGGATGCTCACAAATCTCCAATCTGTGTTCTGAATGAGATGATGCAAAATGAAGACAAATACGAAAAAATCTTAAAGGCATTGAACAGTCGTCGTATTATTCCCAGACCATTTGTAGCTCAAAAACTTGTATCAAGTGATGATGACTTTCTATCTCAAAATGTTATACCTCTTGAAGCATACCATAATGGCCTAAAGACTGAAGCTTTATCCGTGTCTGCATCAGAGGAAGAAGGGCTGAGTTTCTTAAATGAATACGATGAAAAAAAACCAGAACTGCCCAGTGGAAAAAGGAATCAGTCTCTTACATTGATAGAACTGCTTAAAAATAAAAGGATGGGGGAAGAAAGGAATTCTGTCTTTCCTCAGAAGATTCATAATCAGACTGCAAGAAAGAGATTTGTTCAGAAATGTGTTCTTCCCTTAAACGAAGATAGCTCGTTGATGTATCATCCACAAAAAATAGACTTGACTATGCATTCAGGTAAGAGGACATTTATGACTATCTTATATAACTTAAACAATTTACTTATGCTTATTTTATTGGAATATTTATAGAAAATACTTTCTTTGAATCTTCTCAAGCTGCTTTTTTTTACAGAGCAGAAATTGGTTATACTGTTACTTCTTTAAAAAATATTAGTTTATGATCACCAGTACTGAATTCTCTGTGCCTCATTTTTTGGTCAAAATGTAAGGTGAGAACAAAAGCAAAAACAAACAAAAAGCTGATCTGTAAAAATAAAATTTGCTGTGACTGGGGCATGGTTCTATGGATGGGAGGTTGATATTCAAAAGCATAACATTACCCAAAAGTCAAAACCTGTCATATTTTTTTTGCCAGTGGTACAAAGTGAAAACAAAACAAACTCAACTGAGTGGGTTGGTGTCTGTTGTGTGTGGTGATGAACTGAAAGAAACTTCTCCTTTTCCAATTTCTCATTGTACCGTGGGATAGTTTGATTTTGGAGAAATGTTGTATGAAACATGTGTTTGGGGCTTTATTTTTTACAATAGTGTTCTAATGGAACAGAACAGATGGTTTAGTGTAGTGCTTGTGCACCAATAGTTTTTTCGTTTTCAAAGTATTTTGTATATGTTGGCAAATGATGTGGTAGATAAAGTATCCAAACTTTATTTGGTATTGCTAAGTCTGGTTTATACTTTTAGACTAGAAAAATTTAGTGTCTTTTGTAGGTTAAAAATGTTGAAGGTTAACTTAGGTAGTCTCATCATGTTAGCCCTGAGTTGAATGTGTTTAAGGTAAAAGTTGGTCAGTGGGTTAATACTGAATAAAATTACTGTATTGTTGATTTGTTTACTTTGGGCAGACATTGGGACATCCCAAATATTTGTAAGGTAGTTTTGATTTAAGGAAAGATTATCTTACTCTGGAAGTGGTCTGAAAAATAGTTTATCTTCAGAGAGATAAAGCATAATTGTGGCTATCATATTGTTGAAGATATCAATTGAAATGTGTTGGGAGAATGAGAGTTGTCTGAGAAAATAGGGATTTTTTATTGTTTCAACATGTTTTCTTTCCTGTGATGACTAAGATATTAGTTTGTTGATCATTTATTTAACAAAGAACTTGGCAAAGAACTTCAAATCATTAACTTCCAATATTGATTGCACAGAACAATGAAAATAAAATGCCCTGGATGAAATGTGTCTAACAGCAATTCAGTGATGAGTTTTACCACCTTTTTACCCAGCCTTCATCAGAAAGCCTTATTTAGTATTGAGCCTTTTATGGTTTTGTGGGTAAAACACTTCAATTACCACTTCGTTAACTAAACTTTTAAATTTTTTTTAATTGATAATGAGCTTTGAAACTTCTCAACAGAGCTATGCTATCCAAATCACAGGATTGTGTTTTAGGTTTAGGAAATGATCTGCATTAACACAGAAATCTGCAAGAAAGTGATAGAAGGTGTTAAGTCTAGAGAAATTGCAAGGTTCAAGACACTTCTCTTCCACCTTTCCTAAGAGCATGGGTTGGCTCTAAATACTAACTACAAACTAATAATAATTAACTAAATTTCCTTTCCTTAAGCTAATTCAGTGAACGCTTTTTAAACAATCCATATTGTGCTACTTTTCTTCACACTTCTAGCTAAGAAAATTTCATTTTTTGGAGTGAGAACTGGATTATAGTTTTCTTTTGAATGATAGGTATGCCTGTGAAGCTTAGAACATGTGTGCATTGCAATACGACGTTTACAAGTGCTGTTAGCCTGTCCAACCACTTACGCGCTTATGTACGAAAGAAGAGTGCTGGACTTGTGACTGGTACAGGTATGTTTGAACAGATAACACAGCAAGTCTGTTTGATAAATGAACTTTTTTTCTCAACAGACTGGTGCTAATTTAGATGATATCTATGGCTTTCTTTGGAACGCAGCAGTTGAGTCTGAATAAGCATTAAATTTTGGCAACTTGTAAACTATTAGATATTAAGTTTAAACAAGTTTTTTTTCTTTTTCGAGGTTTTTTTCTTCTTTTTTTTTTTCCTTTTTTTTTTTTTTCTCTTAGGGGGAAAATACCACCCAATAAAGGGGTGGAACTTTTGAGTATATATTATTCCCATTGATCATTAAATTATACTGCTTTTGTTTTTTATTCTTTTTGGTTAAAAAAGAGATTGTAATTCTAGCTTGGGGAAATGTTTTATTAGATAAGAAATGAAATTTCAACTATGTAGCTTGATTAGAAAACTAAGCAACCTAATGAGTTTTTATTAGTCTATAGATAACATCTTTAAAGGGGTAAGCCTTAGTAATGGCCCATATTAGCAATTGAATAGATTTTTCTTTTAATGCCCCTGCACTGTCTTTAGGATAAATAAACATAGCTATCTACTTAAGTGTTAATATGCACATTTCTGTGTTGTTTTTGGTTGGTTAGCAGATACCTCTTTATATTTCTAGTTTGTGAAATTTTTATTAGCTTACTCATTTATAGTACTGCTGCTTAATACTACAAAATGTGTTGCTCTTTTCATTTGTGGTTTTTCAAACTACTCTGCTTTAGCAAATCCCATTTCTCTTACATCTTAAAATATACTATCTTTACTAAATATACTACATTAATCCTTTCACCTAAAATTCTCTTTCCAGTCTTTTTATTTCTCTTACTTTCTGCCTTCTAGTTGTTATTTTCCCAATTTTTTATTCTTTTCATGTCTTCTTATGGCTTACATCCAGTGTGTTCTTAATACCAAAGAAATACTTGTATTCATACTAATTTCTTTCTTCTGCTGCTTTGCTTTGTTATTTGACTTGACATACAAATGACCAGGGATGACTGTTGACCATTTATAGTAAAAGGACGGAAATAGAGGTTTATTCCTACTGTGTGGTTTTAGTTTATATTATATTATTCCTTCCTTCATCAAACTTGAACAGTGATTGCAGACAGTAGAGGCAGGGAAACTGAAAATAAAAAGCAGTAGAAACAGAAAATCATTGTTATTATAGTCACTAACTTTTATTGAACATTTACTATTGTGTCAGGCAGGCACTATGCTACACAGCTTATATACATAACATTTAGCTTTACAACCAATATGAATTGTATGTACTGTAAATTCTCTGTTTTACCAGAAACACAAAGGCTTAGAGAACTTAAGTTGCCCAAGCTTATGTAGTTATTAATAGCAAATTTGAAATTCAAATCAAGGCTGACTTACTCTAGACCTTTGTTTTAATCACTGTTATCTATCACATATAGAATGAAAGTAATTGAAAATCCTAAAATAAAGTTGGGTTTAATGAGGAGAGCATTCTGGTGAGACTGAATAAACAAGAGTCTAATTAGTAAAAGCAAGGATCCAAAAAATGGATAGGCCTGAATTAGATTTCAGAAGATTTTAGAAAATGTTATATTCTGTCAATTCAGGTACATTACTCAAATATTCACCAAGTCAGATGTATTAGTATAGATTTTATAGTCCATTAAAAGATGCTTTTAGCCCTAACCGGTTTGGCTCAGTGGATAGAGCATCGGCCTTCGGACTAAAGGATCCCAGGTTCAATTCCGGTTAAGAGAATGTATCTTGGTTGCGGGCACATCCCCAGTAGGGAGTGTGCAGGAGGCAGCTGATCGATGTTTCTGGCTCTCTATTACTCCCTTCCTCTCTGTAAAAAATCAATAAAATATATTTTAAAAATAAATAAATAAAAGATGCTTTTATCTCATTTGAAAATCTTGCAAAACAGAAAGAACTGCTTATAAATAATTGATAGGAACTCATTGACCCAAGGTGCATTCTAATGTCTAAAAAATTTCATTATTAGAGAAAAAAGTAATATAGGATGAATGGGAATACATTTCTTTGGGCATCAGGAAACATGGGGCTAGTATCTTTAAAATATCATTAAATATTAACCAAAATGTCAGAAATCGGTTGGCAGTCCTAAAATTAAAAGAAGGGAATTGAAAAGCTGAAGAAAGTCTGAGATATTTCCCACAGCCCATACTCACTTTTAAGAAAAATAAAAAACTCATACTTCATTTTCTTGGAAATTCTGAAACTTTCCTCCTGATTGTTAAATCCTTTTTGACCAATAGAGCTATATAGATGATGTCCTTACTGCTTGTTCATGCCAGCTGAGAAGTTTTTTGAGAATCGACCTATGAACCATGCCCAGGTTGTGGGCTCGATTCCTAGTAGGGGGTGTGCAGGAGGCAGCATCAATGTCTCTCATCAATGTTTCTATCCTTCTCCCTTCCTCTCTAAAATAAATAAAAACATTTTAAAAAATAAATATAACAATCAGCTTCAATGATGTTTTTGTTTTCCAAATAGAGAATATTCTCTATTATACTTAAACTTCACTTGCCTATCTATTCTCCTTCCCAATATCAGTTTCACTGATAGAAAGCAGGAGTCCCAACCGTTGGTCCTAGAAGATTCCACTGATTATTGTAAGGGGAACTAGACAAAAGATGCCTTATAAGAGATTCATATGAGTAAAAAAGCAGTATTTTTCAAGAATATGTACATAGTATTTTGAGAAATAAAATACAAAGTAATATTTTTAAAAACCTTACCTTAATTCAGTTATGTCACAAATTGGAACGGTGTGAAAGGAAAATTGATAGGACTAAATCCTCCATAAGAATGTCTGGAATCTGTGTTCCTAGTTCAGTCTCCATGTAGATTTTAATTATGTGACCTACTCTTCAAGAAAAAGCTTAGATATACCTAGACTAAATGCTAAAGGTCTGCTTGGTTACCTGTGATAAAATAAAAAATCCCAAGTTTTCTTAGAAGCCACTAGCTTCTGGCCTATTCTATGGGAACCTGGTGGCCTTTTGAGGAGGGAGGAATATTCTAGCTGGCCTGAATAGACTGAAAAGATGCCTCTCTGCTTCCCCAAATCGTTATTTGCTAATGATTCAAACGCTGCTTTTGTGAGTTTGTATTGTTGTTGTTTTTTAATCCTTACCCAAGGATATTTTTTCCTTAGATTTTTTTTAGAAGAAAGTGTGAGGGGGGATGAGGGGGGGATGGGGAGGGAGAGAAACATACATATGAGAGACACATCAGTTGGTTGCCTCCAGCATGTGTCCTGACCCAGGGCCAGGGATCGAGCCTGCCCTTGACTGGGATTCAACGCCTTAATCCTTTGGTCCACAGATCAACCCTCTAACTACTGCAAAACCAGGGTAACTCAAATATTTCTTTTTTTTAAATATATATTTTATTGATTTCAGGGAGAGGAAGAAAGAGAGGGACAGAGAAAGAAACATCAGTGATGAGAGAGAACCATTGGTCAGCTGCCTCCTGGAAATCAAGCCTGCAGCCCAGGCATGTGCCCTGACCTGGAATCGAACCCTGGCCTCCAGGTTCCTGAGTGACAGTCAGTCACTGAACTACATCTGTCAGGTTACTCAGATACTTCTCATATGATGCTTCTCAATTTTGGAGGGAGTTAGGGACCCCTTTGAGAGTTTTATAAAAGCCATAGTTCATCTCAGAAACATGCATTCATTCATCCAAGGATAAAAATATTTCTATATATAGGCTTTGCATATTTTTTGAAGGTTATCATTCATGGAACTTTCCTCTGTGGAAAACTGAGAAAAGGGAAGAGCCAAAATGAAAATGAAGTGGAAAGAACACAGAACTGGGAATCGGGCGCCTTAAATCTTTTTTTTTTTCCTTAAGAGTTAAAAGATACTTGAAATGCCAGATTGTGTAACATCAAAACTAAGTTATATGATCACAAATACAAATTAAAATGTAACATTCTTCCCAATTTTAGTAAAAGGAAATGATGAAGAAAGTAGTAAAGCTTTGGAATTGAAGAGATGGAAGAGGTAGCCATTCTTGGGACAGAGTTTATTTGCAAAAAAGAATAAACTTCACAGATTAAAATTTTGCCCAGAACTGACCCAGTTTATCATCCATTGGGTAGGTTCAAATAAATTGTTTAATTTCCATGTGCCTTCAATTGTGAATAATTCTTTATGAAGCTGTTTTACTTTTATTTTAAATGGATTTTTCTCTAAAGAGACTAGTGCCAAAGGGTTTGCTTTATATTCTGTATGGTAAATTCAAGGCATACTTCTAATTCAAAATGTATTCCAATTAATATAGACTGCACTATTGGTAGACTTCTTTTACAGGTTTTGTTTTCTGTCGATTGTTTTACATGCTCATACAAATTGGTTCCTGGTTAATTCCTTCTGCAGTCTAATAACATTTAATTTCCATTAAAATTAGAAATTCCATATAGTTCAGATTAAATACTTTTGGGCTTTTAATTATTGGCTTTTTTAATTTAATGTTTTAATTAAGTGATATTCTTTATGTACTGGCAGTATTAAGAACACAGTGTTACTAAGTTATTAATAGAATGACCATACACACTGTTTTAGCCCCTTTTTTCCAATCAAATAATAGTGCCTTTTTCATAAGTGTCCTTAATTGGACAATAAATTATATGGTCACCCTGGTTATTAAAATTTCTAAAATATTTTAAATTATGTAAGCTAAAGTGTAGTCTATCAACTTAATCTACAATCAGAAACTAAAAAAAAAAAAATTGAGCTCAAAATACAACAGGTGAAGAAAGGAGAGTAATTAAAGTGTATGTAGAGGGAATCTTGTGAAAGAAAATATATCAGTAAGATGAATGCATGTGTGCATAGTCTGTTATCTCTTGAAAAGAATAAAGAATAACAGCCATTTTCAATATTTTTACTGGGACTCCATTTTACATCTTGACCCTTAATACAAACTCAGTCATACATTCACCTATTCATTCACTCACCTAACTCATTCACTCACCTCAATTCACTGTGGTACACTCTAATATGTCCTATTTTATTCTTTTTCATTAAAAATTAATGGTGGTCATGACCCAATAAATTGATTTGCTACCCACTAAGAAGTCACTTCCCAGAGATTGAAACCATTTTCCTAAGTGACTCTTACTTTTAGTGACAGATACTAACTGTAATCAGTAGTAGTAGTAATTTAGAAATCATAACACTTCTGTGGCAGCAAGTTCATTTTCTTTCTTCACATAATTCAAATTTGTCTATATATTTTTAATCAAAGGCTGATCTTTTGGTATTTAAAGTAAATTAGAAATTTCTAGTTACTTAATGTAAGAAAAAAGATAGGCAGGAATAGTTGGGGGAAGGGTTTTATTTCATTATTTTTAGAACACTTTCACAATAACATTTTGTAAGTAAATCATGATTGTTGCTCCCACAAAAGACTCAGCAACAATTTTTAATGAGAAAAAAAGTAAAAATTGGGGCTAGAGCCTTTCAGTTAATATAATACCACTAATGCAATATATCTACATTCATTTTTTAGTAGAGTCAATGTTTTATTTTTCAAACTATTTACTTTTAAGGTTGCATGTTACCTATAGGATCTTTTGCTTATTTTCAACTATAATGACATAATTGGTCATAGAGAACGGCAACAACAAGTGCTAGCGAACATATAACACTGCCAGGTGCTGAGTTGCCTGTGTAAGCCACCAGAAAAGTAATTCTTATATTATGGAAAGTGCTATAGGAACATTTTCTGCTTTGATGGAAGGAAGAAGAAAAAATAGTATTATGAAAGCTTCTCAAGGTACATTAAATTACTTGTCCTTTTTATGACTGTCTGCAGTGTCTTTTTAAATATTAATAAGATATTGCGGGTTTTTTTAATTACATGCTTAAATGAGTCATTTAACCCAGAAAACTAAAAGTAGAAAGTTTTCATTGTGATTAAACTCTAAAGAAGCAAACCAGCTTCTAGTTAAAAAAGCAAAACACCCTGTAATTCCTTCAGACTAGGCTGTATGAGGAATATGTGATAAGTATGAAACATACCCCTCTCATTAAAGAACTTAGGAAACCATATTGGTAACACATAGAAAACTGTCAAAATTACAAAACTGTGCAAGGTAGTATACAGACAAATGGTATATTAGATATAAATGTTGTAGGAGTTGAAGGTACTTTAGCCTGTTTGAGGACTAGTTGTACTCTCCCTTTTGCCTTTATTTTTTATCTCATTGTTAAATAGAGTCTGAAGAAGGAAAAAAAATCCCTAACCGGTTTGGCTCAGTGGCTAGAGCGTCGGCCTGCCGACTGAAGGGTTTGATTCCAGTCAGGGGCATGTACCTTGGTTGCGGGCACATCCCCAGTAGGGAGTGAGCAGAAGGCAGCTGAATCGATGTTTTTAACTCTCTATCCCTCTCCCTTCCTCTCTGTAAAAAAAAAAAAAAAAAAGCTAGATTTTTTTCCATTATCTTTAAAATGAAAGAGAAATAAAACCAGTAGAAAAATTTCATGTATTCAGCAAAAATAGTTATTTTACCAGAACCGTGCTACCTCTGAGGCTATAATGACCTTACATACCAAGCTGCATAAACATAGTCACCATCTAGTGGGATAAATACAAGTGTTAAGATATATAATGTTTCAACTAGGCCCTAAACTTGAAGTATGAATAGTTTTAGGAAGAAGAGATAAAGTATACCATTCCAGGTAGAGAAAAGAACATAGTGTGGCACAAGGGGATGAAATTTGAGGTTCAAGAGGTGCTGGGAGATTGAGTTATAGTTGTTTGGAAAAATGGGGATTTTGAATGCTTTGAATGTGGGCTTAAATTTTTAGGAAGTTATGGAAGGATTTTTAAGAAATAGTGGGGAAAAGTAAAAATAAGGAAACGAGATAGTCAATCTTGTGTTTTAGAAAGCTATTCCTGATACAATGAAAGATAGGTTTCCATGTTTTCTTGGCTATAGCTTATCTGTAGTACTGTTTTTGCATTAAAGTGCCTATCTGTATATATTTATCTGCATAGTAATCTATTATTTATTCAGGATGAGTAAGGTAATGAATTGTTCCAACTTAAGTAAATTTTTCAGGTAATGGAAGACTAGCGTCAAACTTGATTTCGTCCTAACCATGTTGTTGGTAATGTTTCTAAAGTGTTGTTCTTATTTCTGTCTTTTGAAACAGTAGACTGGATATAATTTAATCATCACAGTATTTAGAGCCAACCTTGTGGATACCAATTGTTTTATTATGCCAGCAAGAATTAGACCATTTGCCCACATACACGGTTATTCAGTGACATTTTTTTCCAGCTCTTACTATGGTATGAGCATTGTGCAGAGATAAATTGGATCTTACAATATATTAGAAGCACATAACTGTCATACAGAACAAATTTTGCCATTGGAGACATGTGCATGAAATACTGTGGAAGATGGGAGGGACAGGAAAGTACTTCAGCTAGACTAGGACCCAGCAAGGCTTTTGGGAGTCACATTTGATTTGGACCCTGAAGGGTCACTAATTGAAATGGAAATGGAGGTCTAGAGGGAAGGAGTATATTTGTGGGAGGGAACAGCTTGGGACAATGTGGAAAGTTTATTGAAAATACTAGGTAGTAGAAGATAAAGGAATAGAGGTAGACAGGTCAAGGACATAGAAAGTTAAAACGCTAATCTTTGGTGGTGTAATTAACTTTGCCAGGGGCCAATAAAGATGTTGGGGTTTTGTTTGTTTTTTCAAAGATTTTACTTTTAAAGAATTTTTTTTTTTTTAATTTATAAAAAGGTAAAGGATTTGGTGGGGAAGGAAGTGAAGAAATTGTAGGTGAGTTATGTTAGTAATCTGAACCAGAACAATCACAGTAGGAATGTAAAGGAGGCATAATAGATGTCTGGATGATGGGAAAGTAAAAGTAAGCAAAATTTGGCAGATTAATTACAGATAGAAGAACAAGAAGAAAGAGACAGAAATGGCTCAAAGTCTTAAATCTTGTTACTAAGAGGATGAATATTCCAGTAACAAGTTACTGCATCAGCTACCATGATATCTAGTAACAGAAGGGTAGGCTACCTGGCCTCACAGGGGTTCATTTATCAACAATGCCTCATCAGCCTGTCCATCATAACAAAGCAAATCATCACACTTACTGAATCAGTAAGTTGGTTTTTAGTTGAATGGAACCTAAGATTTGTACCATGGTGGCATGTATTAATATTTTATAATGATGCCTAGTTTTGCTTTTCATTGGTTATAAAGTTTAGGAATTCAGTTTGATTGATAATCTTTTCTGACCAACATCTTATTTTCCATAAAGTATTAATTAGTTCCCTAGTATTCTTGTTATTTCTTGCGTTTTGCTTTTTATATTTTGTTTTCATGTTTTTAACAATAGAGTTAGCCTCGATTTTT
The DNA here is from genome assembly GCA_027563665.1 of Antrozous pallidus. Taxonomy (NCBI): domain Eukaryota; kingdom Metazoa; phylum Chordata; class Mammalia; order Chiroptera; family Vespertilionidae; genus Antrozous; species Antrozous pallidus. The sequence goes on from CM050508.1 coordinate 141,130,013, forward strand.
ATGTGTTTAGATGCTTTTAACGTATCTAGTATCTTTATGTACTCAGCTGTAGTATTGTATTTGCTATGATTTATATTCTTTTAAAATGATTTCTATTCTAGAGTTAATTTTTTGAATGTTACTTATTATCTGGATTAAAATATAGTTAGGCCTGCCCGGCTGGTGTGGCTCCACGGTTGAGCATCGACCTATGAGTTTGTCACTGTTTGATTCCCAGTCAGGGCACATACTCAGGTTGTGGGTTGTGGGCTCACTTCCCATTGGGGGGCATGCAGGTTACAACCAATCAATGATTCTCTCTTCATCCTCTTCATTATTGATGTTTCTAACTTTACCTCTCCCTTCCTCTCTGAAATCAGTAAAAAAATATTTTTTAAGAAAAGAGGTGAAACTGGTTTGGCTCAGTGGATAGAGTGTCGGCCTGCGGACACTCAGGTTTGATTCCGGTCAAGGGCATGTACCTTGGTTGCTGGCACATCCCCAGCGAATCGATGTTTCTCTCTCATCAATGTCTAACTTTCCCTTTCCCTTCCTCTCTGTGAAAAATCAATAAAATATATTTTTTTAAAAAGAAAAAGAAAAGATATGGTTAGGCTTTATAGTAATAAGACATTTTCCTGGCCTGAGCTAACTTCTAAGTAATCTGGTTTAAGTGACTTTATGGAAATAATAAAATAATATACAGTTGTTCTCTTTTGGATGTTAGAGCAAGAGGATGGCTTGGTGGAGACTGATGGTCCCTCACTTACTTAAGAAGTGGTAAAGTAGGATTTACTATTTCTTTCTTGTGTCTGCAGTCTGAGGAATGAGTTTAATTCTTGGTATCTAATGTTTAGAACATCTGTTTAATTGTGGCCTTAGCTGGAATTTACATCAGACAGAAGATACCTGTTCAACACCATGTTTGATTATAGATTGAATTTTGGTCGGAATGTGCAAAGTACTTCAAAATTATAAAAAGCCAAATCAGATCTATGTGATATTTGTAAGTACTGTCTAATTTAAGTTGAATGTGACTATATTAAAAATAATTTAACACATTTTAAAATAAGTTTTCCTTTCTTAACTAATTTTGTACTCAGAAACAATTATTTAATCACTCCTACTAAATATGAAATGATATTTTGGAAACACTGAGACTTTTAGAAGGCAGGGAGTGTGATTGTATTTAATAGAGCGTTGCCCCAATTAAGAGTCTCATCCTGTCTGGGCTCTTGTCACGCTTGTGAGAGAGAATTCAGACGACTGACAAAAGGCAGTGTTGAAGCAAAGCAAACAAATTTGTTAAAAAGGCAAAACAAGCAAATTTATTAAGTACACATTTGGCATATAGCACAAGCAGGCAACTTAGCTAATCTGAATGGCCCATGTTGGGGGTCCAAGGGTTTTATACTTCCTCCCTATAGGTTTCAAGGTTCATCTTGGGCAACAGACTACATTTCAAGGTCCCCCTTTTACATTGTTGTGGCTTTTCCCAGAATTTATGAGAACACCTGGCGATTTTATCTTGGCAACTCCCAAGACTGCTAACTTCTTTGTTCGGTGGGTGAGATAAACTTCCCCCCCTTTCCTTCCTCCTCCTTTAGCAGCTATTTACCCTGCCTAACATATTCAGGTAATACTAAACAAAAGTGATTTAAAGCAGATTTGTCATTATGTATTTAATATTTGTGACAATTTTAGATGTGTCTTAGAAAAGTGTTTGATATTGATAAGTGCCTGTTTTGCTTAATAAAACACCATAGAAGTAAAACATTTATTATCCTGACTAGTTAGCAACTTGTAGCTGGGGTATGGTTAGCTTTTGGCTTTTGGCAAGCTGGAAAAACTAGTCTGCCTCCAATTTCTCGGTTTATAAAAATATAGGATAAATAAAGTATACTATTTATGTTTAACTTTCCCCTTCACATCTTGAAAATACTCAAAATATTCTTTTACTTGTCATTCCCTCTACTTTGAATTAATAGAAGCGTCTACATTTTGAATGTACTCTTTCTTCTCCCTGGGAGACCCAAATTTAAATAAAGGCTTGCCTTCATTTGCTTTAACTTTCTCTGAACCAAGCATATGAGGCTATTGCTACCCTTATTACAACCTCTTACTTTGTAGGACAACCTCAAGCTATCTGTTTCTTCTACACTAATATTGTTAAGATGTAAGTCTCATAGTTAAGGCAAAAGAAATCTGCTTTTCAAATATTTTGTGTTTCATTCTATTCCAAGTAAAATGTTAAACCATTCAAGATCTAATTTACCATGATTGCTCTTTGATTCTAGGTTAGTGATTTTATTTTATTTTATTTTGTTTTTTAGTTATTGAGAATGCAAACTCTAAAAATCAATGAAAGAAAGTTAGGGTGTTAAAAAATATCCAATTTTGGAGTGAAAATATCAAGGTGAAATATACTTCTGAGGTTACTACTTGTGTATCTATATACACTGAATGGCCAGATTATTATGATCTCTGAACGCATAATAATCTGGCCATTCTGTGTGTGTGTGTGTGTGTGTGTGCGCGCGCGCGCGCGTGCGCACACATATATATTTATGTGTGCACGTGCACACACATATTAGAGGCCCTGTGCATGAATTTGTGCATGGGTGGGGGCCAGCCAGCCTGGCCAGGGGGAGGGGACATGAGTGGTTGACCGGCCTGCCTCTGCTGGTCGAGGGGACAATTTGCATATTAGCCTTTTACTATATAGGATAAACACTGAGTGGCCAGATTATTATGCGTTCAGAGATCATAATAATCTGACCACTCAGTGTATATGCCTAATTATAATTGGAAGGGAACATAGCTTTTCATAACAATAAACCAGTTAAACTGCTTAATATGTACATTTTGGGAATAATGAATGGTTTGATTATGGCAATATAGAGCAAGAAGTAAAGAATTGGTATTGGTAGTAAGGAAGTCTTTTACAATATTAATGGATGTAGAGAGTGAAATTTAACAGTTGTTCTTAATAGTTGATTTTCCTCTGTAAAATGCTAATTCTGGGTATCCCTTCACTTGGTGCCACCAACTGATTTGTTGCTTGCATTTTCCTCAAGTATGTCTATTTGTAGGAAATATTTTTTTTCCCTATGAGGAATATGAAAAATATACTCTGGTTAATCTCTGGTGATGAAAATTACCTAATGTGTGTGTTACACAGGTGAAATCCAAGGAATCTTCAAGTTGGGCAAAGAAACTTTTCTGTTAATCAGTTTAAAGTAAATTTTATTCTGCTTGTTCAGAGGCAACATCATGAGTTGTTTATGGTAAGAGATTGAGATGTCTTGGATACAAATTTCTTTTGAAAACAAATTTCCGTTTCTTTTGTGATTTTGTAAATATTGCATCAGTTATGCTTCATGCATATTACACCTTCATCAGGTACATGTAATGTCTAGTTCATTTCCAATAAATACAATGCTATAGTTAACAACAACAACAAAGAGATAAAGAAGTGGAACTAAGGGCTGGCTGCTTTTCTCATTTAGGTTGGTGGATACTTGGTATCCAGAATCCTAATATATAAAAACCCTGGTTCATAACGTCCAGTAACAACTGAGGCTTGACCAACCACAAGTCAGTCCTGCAGTCAGTGCTGGGTTGCTTCCACTGCAGATGCAATACCCCAGCACTGACTGTTGAGGGGATGTGAATCAGGGCCTGAAAGAGAGGCCTGAAGAGAGAAGCGGGGACTGATCCATTGCCTCTGTGGCAGCTTTTGATCAGCACTTGCCCCTCTCTCCCCCAGTCTGGCCAGCCGCTGCACCTCCATTTCTTTCCAGGCCTCCACCGGGGCTGCTGATCAGCCCCACCTTTCTGACCAGGTTCTGTTGATAGGCCCAGAGACGCTGACTGGAATAGAAACCAATCAAGCAGAACCAAATCTGAGTGAACTGTGAGAAACCAATGGCTTTCTAGGAGGCAGAGCTTTTGGTGCTGACTGGCATAGAAACTGACCAATCAGAACCAAATCTGGGTCAACTGTGAGAAGCCAATGGCTGTCTAGGAGGCAGAGCTTTTGATGCTGACTGGCCTAGAAACTGATCAATCAGAACCAAATTGGCTGGCAGAGGAGGGCAATTGGGAGTGAGATAGGCCTGCAGGGTAAGGCAGTTGGGGGCAACCAGGCCTATAGGGGAGGGCAGTTGGGCGCAAGATCAGGCTGGCAGGGGTGGGCAATTGGGAGCGAGATTAATCAGGCAGAGGCAGTTGGTGTGATCAGGCCGGCAGAGGAGGGCAGTTAGGGGCAATTCGGCAGGCAGGCAGAGGCAGTTAGGGGTGATCAGGCTGGCAGGCATGTGAGTGGTTAGGAGCCAGCAGTCCTGTGGGATCCGGCCTAAACGGGCAGTCAGACATCCCCAAGGGGTCCCTGATTGGAAAGGGTGCAACCTGGCCTAAGGGAATCCTCCCCCCTCCATGCACAAATTTAGTGCACTGGGCCACTAGTTGTCTACATAATTTGCCAGATCTAGGGCAAAGTGAAAATGTAGCACCCTGTGTTCAAAAACTAAGAATATCAAGTCTGTGATAGTAGAGCAGTAAACAAAGTGCAGGACCCTATGCACCATACCCCACACCAGTGGTCAGCAAACTGCGGCTCGTGAGCCACGGTTTGCTGCTCTGTTGACTAGAGTTTGCCTACCACTGCCCCACAAAATATGTATTTTAGGCACTTTATGCAAAGACAAAAGTATACACTGAAGAAATAAAAATTTACCTTTGCAACAAATGGCTTTTCCTACCTCCATTTATATGTTACACAAACTCACGTTTCTTAACTCGCCCAAATCCATGCTGCTGTGTTTTTTTGGGGTTTTTTTCCGTGCTTCTTTTTCAGTTGAGGCTGAGAGAAACAAAATGCTGTTTGCACAGTCTTTTGTATGTTCAGGACTTATGAACCTTGAATAATTAATGGCACCAACTCGATTTGTTTATTTGTCCATATCACACTGTGTACCCCTTGGGGCTGTGCATCTTCTTTCCTCCTCACCACTGTCACTGCCATCACCAGCTTGTTAATGGTGGTAGAATGATGGCTTACCTATCCATGTCATTTTTATCCCCACTTTTTCCTACATAATTTGCCAGATCCAGTGCAAAGTGAAAATGTAGCAGCACCCTGTGTTCAAAAACTATTCATAGCTGCTGTTTTCTGCCCACCTTATATAGGCAGATTAGATGAAGAAGAAATTTTCTTCTCTCTACTAGGGCTCCTTTATGTCTCTTATTTTGGATATATGTAATCTGACCGTTATATCAACTTCCAGTTTATCACAGAGATGCCAACAGTTAGGAACAAAACAGATGAAATGGGGGCTTTTAACTAAATGGACAGGGGAGGATAATTATAAGTAAGAATATTTAGTGGTGAATGTTTATTTGTAATGTGCTTTTTTACAACAGATGTTTTTAAGAAATGAATACTCATTCTTTGAGGTCATTTGTGTAGTGAACTAAAAAGAAAATGAAATTTATTGAAACAATTATCCTATATAATAAAAACCTAATATGCTAATTGTCTGATTGACCGGTCAGCTGTTAAATCAATCAAAGTTTAATATGCTAATGATATGCTAAGGCCACTCAACCGCTTGCTGTGACATGCACTGACCACCAGGGGAAGACAGTCAACCAGTAGGTTAGCTTGCTGCTGGGGTCTGGCCAATTGGGACTGCTACACACCCTAGAGCCCTCTCACGGTCCCTCCCCACCCGGCCAACCTCGTGTCCCTCCCCAGCCCTGATTGTGCACTGGTGGGGTCCCTTAGCCTAGCCTGTGCCCTCTCACAATCTGGGACCCCTCGGGATGTTGGAGAGCTGGTTTCGGCCTGATGGCAGAACAACTGGTCATATGCTCACTGACCACCAAGGTGCAGAAGCTCAACGCAGGAGCTGCCTCCTGTGGTCAGTGCGCTCCCACAGAGGGAGCGCCACTCAGCCAGAAGCCGAGCTCATGGTTAGCAAGCGCAGCAGTGGTGGCGGGAGCCTCTCCCCCCCGCCATGGTAGCACTAACAATGTCAATAGGGTGCAGGCTGGGCTGAGGGGACCCCCGCCCCCAAGTGTAAAAATTTTGTGCCCCAGGCCTCTAGTTGTACATAATGGACAGAAAGGTGGAATGGGCAAAAGAGAGCTTGATGTTAAAAAAAATAAAAATAAATAAATAAAAACGCCCAAAGTAAATTATTTTTCTTCTTATAAGTAAAATATTTCCAGTACCTTTATAAATCACGTAACTCATATACATATACATATATATATAATGAGAAAGAATCATTGATTGGTGCCTCCTGCATGCCCTCTACTGGGAATGAAGCCAATAACATGTGCCTGGCCAGGGATCAAACCATGACCTCCTGGTTCATAGGTCGATGTTCAATTACTGACCTAAATCGGCCAGGCTGCAGTATTTTTTTTTTTTTTTACTAGTCTTCTGGTTAAAATTGATCACTTAAACATTTTCTGTTATCCTGACTAGGAGCCTTAGGAATGTTTCAGTGACTGAGTTTGTTTCTTTCTTAAAAAAAAAAAAAGAAAAAAGAAAAAAGGAGTTATACTCATGGAGAGGAAAATTAAGATTTTCTAAAACTAATATTTTTTGTAAATTTCAAGTACAAAAACAATGTCACATTTAAAATTATTCAAGAGGAAAATGGCATGTATATGTCTTGTGGGGGCTTTTTGATACAAGTGCAAATAAAGGTTTTGTATAAAGTTATCTATTTGGCAGGTTGTTAATGTACACAATTTTGTTAAACCTTTGGCTATTTATCACAATAAATATGTTAAATACTCAGTTGTTTTTTACAGATGTTTCTAAATTGCTTAGGCAGTATTACAAGGATAAAGGTTGAATATTGGTATTACAAAAAATTGTTCTTGTGAAATATACTTATGTTTTACTTTCTAAATAAGTGACATTTCAGGGGCTAAGACGTTTAAAAATGATAATGGAGATATTAAGACACTGAAATATCCTATCTAATAAACAAGTAATATTCAAATTGACCATCACTGCAACACATAAGGTGACTGCCTCCATGTGGACACAAAATGGCCACCACAAGATGGCCCGCAGGGGAGGGCAGTTGGGAGGGATCTGGCCTGTAAGGCAGGGCAGTTGGGGGTGATCAAGCCTGAGGGGAGGGCAGTTAGAGTCACCAGGCCGGCAGAAGAGGGAAGTTGGGGGCAACTAGGCCTGCAGGGAAGGGCAGTTGGGGGGACCCAGGCCTGCAATGGAGAGCAGTTGGGGGGACCAAGCCTGCAGGGGAGGGCAGTTAGGGGTGACCAGGCCTGCAGGTGAGGGCAGTTATGGGTGACCAGGCCTGCAGGTGAGGGCAGTTATGGGTGACCAGGCCTGGAGGAGAGGGCAGTTAAGGGCAATCAGGCTGGCAGGAGAGTAGTTAGGGGGTGACCAGGCTAGCAGGCAGAAGTGGTTAGGAACAATCAAGAAGGCAAGCAGGCGAGCAGTTGGGATCCAACAGTCCTGGATTGTGAGAGGGATGTCCTACGGAGATCGGGCCTAAACAGGCAGTTGGACATCCTTCGAGGGGTCCCAGATTGGAGAAGTTACAGACTGGGCTAGGGACACATACTCCCTCCCCCTCGTGTATGAATTTCGTGCTCCAGGCCTCTAGTTTAAGTATAATTACCAGAGGTCCCAGGTTTTTAATATCCTTACTTTACAGACAAATTTCCAAGAATTCCCAATGTATGTGATTTTCTAAACCTACTTGGAACTCTGGATACTGGAGATAATTGTATACTGGCAGAGTTGTCCTACTTTCCAAAGTCACAATACCTTCAAATATTAACTACTATAAAACATGTGGCATGCTCATTTAAATTTTAGAGCTGATCATTGATAAAACAGCCTAAAATTCAGGGGTTTTAGAGTTTACATAACATCAAAACTCGGAAAAACTCTTTTCCTCTGTTAAAGTCAAGAGACATTTTATACTTCTGAGTAAACCTCTCCAGTTACATTTAAAAGGTATCACAGCATCCAAATGTAACTTGAATACTTTGTAACTGATAAAACATTATTTTGCCTACTTTCTCATCACTCTCTGCCCTTCTCCCTCAATTTGTATTACATACCTAACATTAGCATTCTATGAACAATTTTTTAAAGGATTGCTATAATGTATTCTATTTCTATCCTACAGTAATTTATTTACATTTTAAAGGGAATTTGAATACAGTGGCAATTTTGACAACTAGCAAGCTCATCAAAGTAAGATTCTATCTGTAATCTCATGATATACCAAATACCTGCTCTGTTCTGTGTAACGACGACAGGGATTGTATGTGGTTTACCTTAACAAATAGGAAAAGAGTAACTGACATCTAGCTTTTGAATGTCCTAAAATCTACTTCTAGTGTATCCATTGCTTTAAAATTCATTTAAATTCAAATTGTTCACCAGCGCAACTAGGAAAAAGAAGATGCTGATTACAACGTACATAATACCTCACTCTTCCTACTAGTTTTGAAGAACCTTGCTTCTACACATAAGCTAGACTGATCAGTGAAGAATTTAAGTGTGACATTAGCAACATTCACTTAAATGATGCAGAGGTGTTCTACATGAATGTTACCTGTATTATATGCTGATAGAACAAATTTCGATTTATATGCTCTAAATGTCAGAGGTTAAATTACTGAGCTTTCTTTTATTTTTTACTTCAGAAGTATTTGTAGAGTTCCTGTTATGTGCGAGGCTCTTGACTGAGATAAGTAATGAGAACCTTACACGATTTTTCTATTCCAGGTTTTTTTTGTTGAAGCTTTGAATTAGCCATTCTTTAATACTTACTTGACTTCCTATATGTAGCTCTTTACTGATGAGATTCTTTTTCTGAGAATAAGCAGAGAGAGACTTGGGCTCTAGATTTTACTTTTAATAAAGATGCAGATGTGAGGAAGCAGAAACCAGTGGCGTGAATGAGATTTAGGTTTCTCATGGTTTCTAATTTTCCTTTGCACTTGCCACCCGACTCCTGTAAGGAATTGTGTGTTTACTGGTTTTGTAATAATAGCTTCTGTTCTTTTGGAATATGGATTTTGAACAACTCATTTTACGGAATAATTCCATAGCCAGTTCTTATTCTTTCTTACATAAATTTTTCCCCAGGGATTTCACGTGGCAGGTTAAAAGAAGAAAGCCGTTTGTGTAACTCTTCTGCTGTGTTTGTTTCCCTCCCCCTTGGATCGCTGGATACAACTTTCTCACCTTCTCTTCCTGCTAATTGACTAGCAGATCCTGTAGTACTCTTATCCCTTTGTCTGTAGTTATATTCAAAGACCAATAAAATGTTATGTCCTGTCTATTCCTACCTCTAAAAATATCCTTTTTCTTTAATTAGATTTTATGGAATAACTGATTGAAGGAAAAGCAATAAAATTTTTTCAAGAACAGTTAGCACTAAAAGTTTGATCTGATTTAATATAAAAATCTTTTTTTTTCCTTTTAGTTACATTTTTAAGTAGCTATGAAAGAAAACAAAATGAAATTATATAAGGAATAGCTAGCATTAAACTTCTGGTCCATTTGCAAACTTTTATGAAATAATCCGGATTTATATTTATTTTCCAGAAAATAAAACATGTATGCTATACATGTTTCACAGATTGAGTTAAAAAAATGACAATTAAGCTTTTCTTTTTTTTTTTATCCTTTCAGTGTAGGATCATCATACAATTTTAAGCACTATTTATTATAATAGAATTCAAAGTGAATTACTATAAAATTCATTTTCATTGAAACTTTATTACATTGTTGATGTTCCCTTACTAAGTTTTTAAAGCTTATAAGATCTTAAAGAAGTAGTACAAACCTAAATAAATAAAACGTTATAATTTTCCTGGAAAAGGAAGATTTAACCAGATGTTAAAATGGATGTATGATGATAAGAGAAATACATACCATTATTGTAAAAATTGACCAACTTAGTAACTTCAAGTTATTTAGTTATATTTTCTCAGTTTTATATAGTAGAGCATTATTTTAAAAAGCAGTACAGACTGTTATGTAGATAATATTACTGCTGTTAGAGAAATAGCTGCAAATTAGTGCATGCTTTAGGGGATATAAAGAAATGCAGACGTTTCTAACTTGATTTAGATGGTCTGACCTCTCTAGAAATACAAGTATGTCTGTATGTGTATATTTATATATATTTGGAAATATATAAAAAAAATGTTGTCTTTCTCTTCCATTTTTTAGTCTTAGATTGTAAGCAAAAGAAATCAAGGTCAAGATCTGGAAGCAAGAAGAAAATGCTAACATTACCTCATGGTGCTGACGAGGTTTACATTCTCAGATGCAGGTACATGCTTATGTTGCTAAATCTGCTTAATTACGATTTTGGATTGAGATATATTAACTCTTTTATTCGGGGTTTTTCATTTGTGGCAGAGGTGCATTCTCTGCAATTAAATTATAAATGAACTTTTGGAGACAAGCTTAAAATCTTACTCAATTCATAAATGCTATACTTCAATAACTAGTGGATCAACTTTTTTATATTAGCCAAGAAGCTCTGTGATATGGTAAATTACAAAAGCAGCTTTTTCGTTGTTGTTTTATTTATTTGCTTTGGTTTGATTTGATTTTTTTTTAATTGTCTTTAGATTCTGCATATTGGAACATATTTAGTTTCTGCTTATTGGGAACAGATACTTCTAATTATAGCTATACAGTTATTCATACCTCCCTTCCATACTCACCATCACGCAGTTTAAGAAATTCTGAATTGCATAAGGTTCTTTTAAAAAGAAGATACATTTTGAAAAATATAGTTGTTTTAAATATAAGTGTTAAGATCTTTCATTTTAACCTAATGTTCCCATTTCTATAAAGATTACTGGAGTTATTATAGCTGTTAAATACATGAATTGGCAGTTTTGATATTGTATTAAGTCATTTTGACTTTATATGTATTTAGAAACGATTGTCAAGAGCTCTCTCCAATATGTGGTAAAGTTTACTTCTTATGTTTATTGATTTTGGGGGAATTGGTTTTAAATAAAGGGAATTGGTCATGTTCAGACAACTGTCATTAACTTCTTCTGTAGGTTTTGTGGCCTAGTCTTTCGTGGACCATTGTCTGTTCAGGAAGACTGGATTAAGCACTTACAGCGACACATTGTAAACGCTAACCTTCCCCGGACTGGAGCTGGCATGGTGGAGGTCACGTCACTGTTTAAAAAGCCTGCTTCCATCACAGAAACTTCATTTTCTCTACTAATGGCAGAAGCAGCTTCATAGAACAAGGAAACCTTTAAATAGCAAATACGAATTAGGTGTAAATTTGAAATTCTTTGTCTTTTTTAAAGCCACATTAAATTATCCATTTATAAATACTAAAGCAGGAAAAAGGGGAAAAGTGAATTATGGTGGCATCAGAACAAATAGAGTGCTTCAAACAGTAAGTAGTCTATATATTTTATATAGGACAGAAGATGTGTTTTCAAGGTTTACTGGATTTTGTCAGTTAACTGTATTCATTCAGTAAAAGAGCAGTACATGTAAGCAGTCATTAATAAACTGTTGCACATGGATACTTAAAGACAGACTTATTGGAAAGTTATGTTTTCTGCAGTGTTACCAGAATCAAGGTTCTGTTTATTCCCACAAGACTTGCATTGAAAAATAAGATATTATATTTTGTTTGTATGTAGTGTTTTGTATAATACCTGGAACCGCTAACTAAATTTACTCAACTTAGGGCATTAAATATCATGTACTTCATAGATTGAGACTGTTCACTCATATAGGGCAGAGTACTATTCTATCTAAATGTGTAAGTGTTTTTTTAAAATCACACGGAATGGTTTTTTTTATACTAAAAAGTGGAGGGAGATTTGTTTAAACAGGTATTTCTAAAAGAAATATGTACATAGTTCTGGAAATTATTTGTGGTAAGGAAATATTCTTTACTCCAGTTGCATTTCTCAGACAATAAAGTGGTGCATCCATGCTACCTCCTACTTTGTCAACAAAGATGCTATTTACCCTTTACATTTTTTGTATCATAATAGATTTTAAAATCTAATGTTCTTTATTGCAAGGTATCCTTTTGTTAACAGATTTGTTTCTTTTTTAATGTTTTACCTAAAATTTGACATGCTTACAGGAAAGGTTTGCCTCTTTATTTAACATTGTAGAAATGTAATTAATAAATGATGCTCACTACACAATTTAGAATAGGCTTTCTCATTTATATTCTCTTCCAAAATTGATCAGTAGCAAAACTTAATATACCAATTGAAATATTTCTACATATGATGAGAATGTTTACAATTTAAATTTTAGAACTTGTTTTGGATGTGATTATATGTACGAAAATTGTGTAACACTATGCTTATGCTAAGAACCGACATAACGGAATTACTGAAATAAATGTGCTGTGAGAATGGAAAATAATGGTGCAGATGTCTTGGTCATGAAATTGTGATTCTTCCTTTCAACTTTTCCAAAAACAAATTAGTTCTTTTAATCTAAAGTCAGATTCCTTTACAAATGACAGTTTTTTTATATGCAAGCACCATTTCATTTTATTTCACGTAGTATGGCTAATACTATAGTTGAAACAAGGATATGCATTGATACTTTTCTTCGTATGTAAATAAAGTTTAAAACATTAAATAAGGAGTATTTTGGTAGAGTATATACATACCTCACTGCCAGTGAAATTGCTTTCCTATGGTATATCTCCTTACCAGAAAAATCTCTAAATAAAAAAAAGACTTAAAGAAAATTATAATGTGTATAGTGTGAAGCATTTCTTATTCTTATCACTGGTGGGAATAACCCACTTGAGGTTGTGTTTCATTTTATTTAAATTTTTCTACTTAGCAAGTTATTTTATTCCCATACCTTATATGTGAAATTAGGAAGTTGGACTAAATGGATCATTCAAGGGTCTGTCTCTTGATCCATGGGGTATACTAGATAAGAGAAAAGTACTTGTAATTTATTTTCATTTTTCAAAATGCCTAATAGAAACTTTATTTTTTTTATAAAGATGAGACTAAAGTATCTAATTGCTTTTAACTAAATATACTAAATCGGTATATGCTAGTTGTTTCTTGTTGAGCAAATTTCATTGATATATATATATGAATTTATTTATTTATTGATTGATTGATTGATTGATTTGGGAAAATGCTACATGGCAAATAGAGTTCAGAAGTTTATAAAAAATGGTACCTGCCCTGGTATGTTGCTTAGTGGTTAGATCATCGGCCCTTAGAGGGTCTTGGGTTTGTTTTCCAGTCAAGGACAAGTACCTTGGTTGCTAGTTTGTTCCCCAACCCCAATCCGGGCACATACAGGAGGCAACCATATTTTCCGGTGAGGGTTTAAAAAGAAGATTCCTATGGTGAGACTAGCAGTTACAAGAATGAATCCCTTTTAACTCTGATATCTATGATTTTATCTTTATTTAAAGTATGTTTTTATTGATTTGAGAAAGCGAGGCAAGGAGAGGAAGAGAGAAACATCAATTATCTGCCTTCTGCATGTCCCCAACTGGTGAGTGAGCCCACTGCCCAAGTAAGTGCCCTGACCTGGAGTCAATCCTTGACCTCTCTGTGTATGGGATGGAGCCCAGGTAACTGATCCACAGCAGCTAGGCTTAAGGAAATATTTTATTTTATGACAAGATGTAGACATTGCCAACATTCCCAGAAACCTTTATGTTCTCTACCCCAATTGAATTATTTCCCTCCCATTACCATTATTCTAACTTCTATAATAGTTATTTTCTATTTTTAACAGTTTGGTCATCTGTGAATATATAGTTTAGTTTTGCTTGTTGTATTGAATAGAAATGGAATTATACTACATGTATTCTTTTGTGACTTGCTCCTATATGGATTGACAGTTATTTTTCCTCCTGCATATCATTGAAGCTATTATTCCACCACTAGAGGCCTGGTGCACAAAATTCATGCATGGAAGGGGAGGTTCCCTCAACTCAGCCTGCACCCTCTCCAATTGGGGACCCCTCGCGGGATTGCTGACTGCCATTTTAAGACCGATTCCAGGGATTGGGCCTAAACCAGCAGTCAGACATCCTTCTCACAATCTGGGACCATTGGCTCCTAACTGCTCACCTGCATGATTGCCTCTAACTGCCTCTGCCTGTCAGCCTGATCACCCCTAACTGCTCTCTCCTGTAGGCCTGATGTCGCCCCCAACTGTCCTACTCTGCTGGCCGATTTGGTTCTGATTGGTCAGTTCCTATGCCAGTCAGCGTCAAAAGCTCTGCCTCCTAGGCAGCCATTGGCTCCCCATAGCAACAAGATTTGGTTCTCATTGGTTGGTTTCTATGTCAGTGTCAAAACCTCTGCCTCCTAGACAGTAATTGGCTCCCCATAGCACCCACCTTTGGTTCTGATTGGGTGGTTCCTATGCCAGTCAGCATCTCCCTGCCTATCTCTGGGCCTGATCAAAGAGGCGGGGAATTAGCCGACCCCAGAGAGGCCAGGAGAGAAAGAAAAGCCTGGCTGCTGGCAAAGATCAGAGAGAAAGAGAGAGGTAAGTACACTGATCAACAGCTTTCACTGAGGCTGCAGATCAGACCCTGACTCACTTTCTGGGTCTCAGCCACCTGGGCAGTCAGTGCTGGGTCACCAGGCTGCAGCTTGTCAACCCAGCTGACTTCCTAATGGTCTGTGTTTTGTCACAGGCTCGGCCCCTTCCTCCGATGGCCGACTAGGAGTGACCTGGGTACTGAGGGGATTCCTAGGACCCAGGTATATATGCAAATTAACTGCCATCTTTGTTGTGTTAATTTGCATACTCACTCTGATTGGCTGTGAATGTAGCGGAGGTATGGTCAATTTACGTTTCTCTATTAAGATACTCTACTTCATTTTTGCAAGTTTAACTGTTGTTCAGTTTTTAATAAGCCATTTATGTTTATATGTAGTTTTCTAAAGTTTTATTTATAGTATATATAGATGGGAATTTCTTTTTATTATTGTCGGGGTTGGGATCTCTACTGAGCTGCTAGAAATTTCCTGGCCATTATCTCTTTTATTTTTTCTATCTCATTTTCTCTCTCCTGTCTTTAGAGAGTTTAATTAAATGTATGTTAAATCCTTCTCAGTGTGTCCTCTAGGTTTTTTACCTTCTCTTATCCATTCTTTATATCTTTTGTCTCTTGGTGCTACATTTTAGATAGTTTCTTTTGGTATTTACTAATTTTCTTAGCTACTGTTAAACACCATCAACTTAGGAATTAAGTTTGGTTATATTTTTCAGATCTAGAATTTCCATGGGCTTTTTTTCAGATATGTTTCTTATTGTTTCTGGTAGTCTAGTTGACTGGTATTTCTTTAAATATAGTGTACATAATTATTTTTATATTCTTGTGCTTCTGATAATTTCAGAATCTAAAATGATTTGGGGGCAGAGTTTATTAATAATTGCCTTTCCGCTTTTTTGTTCATCATGTTTTGTTTTCTTATGTGCACTATCCATACTAATAAAAGTGGCCCTTGTGTGACACCCTCACGTTGTCACAAGATGGCCAACAGGGGAGGGCAGTTGGCAAACAGGCCAGCAGGGCAGTACAGTTGGTGGCGACTAGGCCGGCAGGGGAGGGCAGTTAGGGGCAACTAGGCTGTCAGGGGAGGGCAGTTGGCAGTGACTAGGCCTGCAGGGGAGGGCAGTTGAGGTCCATCAGGCCAGGAAAGGACGGCATTTGGAGCCAATCAGGCCAGCAGGGGAGCAGTTACAGGATGACCGGGCTGGCAGGCAGAAGTAATTAGGAGCAATCAGGCAGGCAGGCAGGCAAGCAGGCAGGCGAGCAGTTAGGAACCAGCAGTCCTGAATTGTGAGAGGGGTGTCCCATATTGGAGATGGTGCAGGCCAGGCTGAGGAACACACATGCTGCCCCACCCCCCACCCCGTGCACAAATTTTGTGCACCGGGCCTTTAGTATTAACAATATGTGCCTTATATTAACAACTAGAAGCCTGGTGCACAAAACTTGTGCATGGGTAGGGTCCCTAGGCCTGGCTGGAGATTAGGGCCTATCTGCAGGATGTCTTGGCTGGCCTGGTGCCACCTGCTTGCCAGCCAGCCCTGCCCCCTGGTACCACCGCCAGTCACCTCCCTCTGCAGGTTGACTGGCAAGGTGATGGGGAAGGAGGGCCCGCTGACACCCTCCTTGGCTGTCCTGGAGCCTGCGGGCTGGGGGCAGCTCCTGAGTTAAGCATCTGCCCCCTGTGGTCAGTGGGCATCATAGTGACCAGTTGTTCCACTGGTCATGCCACTGTTTGGTTGATTTGCATATTAGGCTTTTATTATATAGGATATTTAGAAATTACTGTATAATTATTTTGAGGTCTAGGATAGTATCTTCCCCCAGTACGATTTTTCTGCCACATGCAGCCAATTTAGAACACCTTAATCCAGGTTTAAGGTTTGTGTTTTCCTGGCCTATCAAGATGACCTGAAGTCAGGCTATAAGAGGTAGATCATGAGAAGGCTCATACACCTCTTGTTCAGCTTTTACCTTGTGAATGTGGTTTAGTTCTCCAAGCCCCATGAAGCCATCAAAAGTGCAACTGAGTTTCACAGCTATTTCTTCTAAGTAGGAGGGTATGTCCTCAGGGCAAACATACTTAAAAGGTTTCATTACAATAAGCCAGGCAGAGAAAGATAAATATATGATCTCACTCATTTGTGGAATGTAATGAAGGGCATATACTGATGAATAAGAACAGATCCAGAGACTGAGAAACGTTGGTCAGCATGGCATATCTCAGGGAAGATAGGGAAGGGTGGGGGTAAGGTGGAGAGATCACTGAAGGGACTTGTGTGCTGCATATGAGCCTAATCCATAGACACAGTCAACAGGGGGGTGGGGCATAAGTGGAGGGTGGGGGATTATGGGGAAATAAGGACAGATACATATGTAAAAAATTTTAAAAATTATAAGGAAAAAAATAAAAGGTTTCATTACAGGGTAGTCCCACTAGATTTCTTGTCTTCTCTTAAGAGAGTTTGACTCAGTAATTCTTGACTCTCTTTTTATTTCTTTTATGCTCATATGATTTTTTTATTCAACTTTTTTAGTTTATCTCAGTGAGATAGGATTTATTGAAATTACCTAACCTACTCATATCAGAGTCAGAAGTCCTTATATAAATTCTGAGAGCAACGGTTTTTTATGTTTCATTCACTTTTGTTTTCCTAGAATAATTCTGGTATATTGTATGCATCCAGTCAATATTCACTGAATGATGAAGTGAGTAAGCTATTATGTTAAAGCAAATTTAAATACGTTATGGGTTTCCTTGTTTTTCTTCTTAAAAATAAAGTTTGGCTATTCTGAAGCATTGTTCTTGTCCAGGTGTATTTTAGAATCACTTGTTAAATTCCATTTGAAAACTGAAGGGGGTTTTGCTTAGAAATACATTGAATTTATAGATAGTAACTTGTGGAAAATGAGTCTTTAATTTTTTTAGGAACATGGTGTTTTTCCTTTTAGCGTCTTTTTTTTTTTTTTTTTGGTGTCTTACAGTTTTCTTTATAAAGAATTGCACATTTAAAATTTTATTTTTATATATTTAAATGTTTATTATTATTGTGAATGAGTTTTTCCAAAAACAATTTTAACTGAATATTGCTAATATAAAGGGAAACTCTTGATTCTTTGTATGGTAGTCTTATTTATATCCTCTATCATTACTGAACTCTTATTCTAATATTTTTCAGTCAGTGCTCTTGAAATTTCTAAGTAGCCAATCACATCATCTGCAAATTCTGACATTTACTTTTGCTTTCCAAATTCTTATTTTCTTAATATTAATAAGGATTTCTAGTACAATATAGAATATTAGTAGTGATTGCTGGCATTTCCCTTTACTTCTGATTATAATGGTAATACTTTTATTTCATCATGCAATATAATTTAGTAGGAATTTTTGTGTAGACATAAGAAATTTTTGGATAAGAGTTTTTAATAAAAGTGGCTTTTTAAAATAAATTTTTACCCTTAAAAGTTTTATAAATATTAACTTAATTTTAATTAGCATCTACTTCAATCAGTATCTGTATTTTTTCTCTCCAATAGCATAGGAATCTTATCATCCTTTACTCCCTTCCCATTTTGGCAACCTATTTTTTTTATCACCTGAAATTTGGCTTCCATATTATTAAAAAAATTTATTACTTGTATTAAATCTTGACCTTTCAATACACATCACTTTATGTGAATAGCACATAAAACACTTACTGCTGTTTACTAAAGTACAGTGGTTACCTCCAAGAAAAATACTTATATATAATTGTTGGAGTTCCAAGCTGGAACTTTTCATGGAAAAATTTTTAATTGAGATAAATTGATATAAAATTAACCTTTAAAAATAAACAATTAAGTGACATTTAGTGCTATGACACAACAGTCACCTCTATCTACTTCTAAAATACTTTTGTTACCCCGACAGGAAGCCTTGTATACATTTAGTAGCTGCTCCCCATTCTCCCCTATCTCCGATCCCTGGGAACCACCAATCTGCATTTTGTCTAATGGGTTACTTATTCTATGGTTGTAGTATTTTTATTTTTTAATTTTTTTAATATTTTAATCTTTATTCAGTTTATTAATTACATTGTTCCCCTTTTTCCCCCTATAGCTCCCCTCCACCCAGTACCCATCCCACCCTCCGCCCTCACCTTCCCCCCACTGTCCTCTCCCATAGGTGCATGACTTTTGTCCAGTCTCTTGCTGCACTTCCCACACCTCTTTTCTCCCCAAGAATTGTCAGTCCATTTCCACTCTATGCCCATGATTCTGTTATATTCACAGTTTATCCTGTTCATCAGATTTTTAATTCACTTAATTTGTTGTAGTATTTTTAAATCAATACTTTTTGTTTTAACTCTTAAATTGTTATTTCTCTGCCCTCCATGGTTTTATATATGCAAGTTATCTTCTTGGAATTATTTATCTTTTGTTCTAATAAGACTTCAAGGAACCTTTTAAATGTAGAGCCCCTGGGTAATAAGCTCTTTGAGTCTTTAAATATATGAGGACATATATTTTTTTTCCAATTGAGAGCTAGAATTCCCTTAGACTTCTGAAAATAGTATTCCATCGTATATCCAGTATCATGGGTAATCTTGTACTAATTCATTTTTTGTGGATATTTTAACATTTTTATCCATCATATTCTGAAAGTTCACCATGATGTATCTTTATTTTTCATTTATGCTTTCCAGCACTTGTTGGGCTCTTTCAGTTTGAGGACTTAATGTCTGTTTTCAGTCCTAGGATATTTATTTTTATTATTTCTTTGCTTATTTTTTTAGTTCTATTATATCCTGGTTGAACTTCTTCAGGTGGATATTAGAACTCCTAGATCTATCTTAACTTTTTTCTTTTACACTTTATATCTTTTTGTTTTTTGGTGTTTTTTTTTACATTGTGCTCTGGGAGAATTCCTTAGCTCAATATTCCAATATACTATTTGACTCTAAAGCTATGTTCATGGCTATGATTTCCTCTTGGCCTTTTAGGATATTAATTGTATATTTTTTAAGTCTCCTTTTTGCTCTATTGCTTTCTCAGGGATTAGTTTGTCAGATAGGACAGTGATCTCAAGGTCTGGGCAAGTTTTGCTAAATGCTAGTTTTGCTAAAAGTTAAAATGTAGCACAGTATTTCGCAGATGCAGCTGTAACTGGATGAGCTTGGCAGGAACCAAACTGAATAAATGTAAGCCAACTGCAAAAAAAAGGAGGAGAAGAAATAGAAATAATCAACATGTAATTAGCCAAAACAGGGTATATAAACAGTGGCTAAGTCTCCCTTTGGGGAGATAGTTTTATTTACTTGAGTATGATTGACATACAAATCTATCTAAAGACAACCATGTAACCCTTTGAGTTCAGTAACAAGTTCTTTTTGTTGAGTTTGCCTTTTATTCATGGTGTTGATTTTCTCAAATATTTGGTGATTTTTGCTTGTTCATTCATCTTATATTTTAAATTTCTTGTTAGCTTTTCTGTACATGTTTCATTTACTCAGCCTGTTTCTGGTAATTATAGAAAAGGAGTAACCAATATAGAGTCCGCTAGAAGTATAGACTACATTACTTTTTTGGTGTTGTCGAGCAATACCGTGCCTCTTCCAGTGGTGAACTAAAAGCATCCAAACCTCTGGAGCCTTTCCCACCATTTGGAGCCATCTTCCCATGCAAAGTTTAGATTAAGATTTCCTCCTTCAAACACACAGCAACTCAAAATCTGTGGGACCACAGTGAGAGTATCCTGACAAGGAAATATATAGCATTATAGGCCTACCTAAAGAAACAAAAAAAATATAAAGGAAACAATCTAATCCTACACCTAAAAGATCTAGAGAAATGACAATAGGAAAAGCCCAGAGTAAGTAAAGGGAAGGAAATAATAAAGATCAGAGCAGAAATAATATAGAAACAAAAACAAAAACAACAAGCCAATGCAAAAGATAAACCGAGAGCTGGTTCTTTGAAAAGTTAAACAAGATTGATGAACCTGTAACCAGATTCATCAAGAAACAAAGAGAGAGGAACCAAATAAATCGGGAATGAAAGAGATAAAGTAAAAACTGACATCACAAATTAATACAAAGGATTGTTAAGTATTACAAACAACTATATGCTAGTTGGGATAACCTGGGTAAAATGGACAAATTCCTACAATCTTTCAATCTTCAATCAGGAAGAAGCAGGAAACCTGACTAGATCAATAACAACTAACAAAATCGAAGTAATAATCTACTCACAGCAAACGAAAGTCTTGGACTAACTGGCTTCACAGGCTAATTTTATCAAATATCCAAAGAAGAACTAACACCTATCCTCCTCAAACTATTCCAGAAAATTCAAGAAGTGGAAAGACTTCCAAGCTCTTTTTAAAATTAGGCCAACATCCTAATTCCAAAACCAGATAAAGACACTACAAAGAAAATATAATAGGCCAGTATCTCTGATGAACATCAATGTCAAAATCCTTAACAAAATATTAGCAAATCGAACCCAGCAATACAGTAAAAAGATCATACACCATGACTAAGTAGGATTTATTCCAGGAATTCAAGTTTGGTATAATACTAACAAAACAATAAATGTGATACATCTCATAAACAAAATGAAGGATGAAAATCACATGGTCATATCAATAGTTGCAGAAAAAGCATTCAACAAAATCCAACACCCATTAATGATAAATTCAGCAAAGTGAGCATACCTCAACATAATAAAGGCCATATATGAAAGAAAAAACTACAGCTGACATCATACTCAATGGACAAAACCTATAAGCATTTCCCTTAAGATCAGGAACAATAAAGGGGTGTCTGTTATTCAACATTGTTATTCAACATTGTACTGAAGTTGTAGCCACAGTGAACTGAAAAGAAATAAACATCCAAATTGGAAAGAAAAAAGTAAAACTAATTATTTGCAGGTGACATGATATTGTATATAGAAAACCCTAAACACCAAAAATATTACTAGATCTTACCATTGAATTTGGTAAAGTCGCAGGATATAAAATCAATATCCAGAAGTCAGTAGCATTTCTTTTTGTTTTTAGAGAAGAATGGAGAGGGAGAGATAAAAAGATTGATGAGAGAGAACATCGCTTAGCTGCCTCCTGCACACTCCTCACTGAGAATTAAGCCTGCAGCCCAGACATGTTCCCTGACTAGGACTTGAACCATAATTACTGAGCCGCTCAGACTGGGTTTGATGGCATTTCTATACACCACTAATGAAATATCAGAAAGAAACCAAGAAAACAACCCCGTTTACCATTGCAACAGAAAAATAAGAATAAACTTAACCAAGGAGGTAAAAGACCTGTACTTGGTAAACTATAGGACATTGAAGAAAAGAAATTGAAGAAGATACAAATAAATGGAAACATACCATTTTCATGGATTGGAAGAATTAACACGATTAAAATGTTCATACTAAAAACAATCTGTAGAATCAAGTCAATCCTTATTAAAATACCAAAGGCATATTTCACAGTTCTAGAAAAACTATTCCAAAAATGTTTATGGAATCATAAAAGACCCTGAATAGCCCCAGCATTCTTGAGAAAGAAGAACCAAGTTGGAGGGATCACAATACAGACAGCAAATTATACTAAAAAGCCATTGTAATGAAAACAGCCTAGTACTGGCATAAGAACAGGCATATAGATCAATGGGACAGAATAGAGAGCCCGGAAATCCATGCCTTTATGTTTAATATTTGACAAAGTATGCAAGAGCATATACTGGAGTAAAGACAGTCTATTCAATAAATGGTGCAGGGAAATTGGACAGGTACATGCAAAAAAAAAGTGAAACTAGACCACCAACTTACACAATACATAAGAATAAAAATAGATAAAAGATGTAAGTTGTGAGACTATAAGAATCCTATAAGATATAATCAGTAAAATCTCAGACATCTCTTGTAGCAATATTTTTGCTGATATATCTCCTAGGTCTGTAATGGCAAACCTATGACACGTGTGTCAGCACTGACACGTAGTCGTTTTGATGACATGCGGTCTCATACAGAAGTATAGGGCCACATGCCAAGAAGGACATTTCATCCTTGGCTACTGCACGGCCATTTAGACACTCTAAATTTTCAAGCAAGATGTAGAAACTAAAAAGTATTTTCCTCAAGTAAAGTGTTTTGAGAAGGCCAGTGCAGCTGTACAAAATGAAATGAAACCCTTACATATAAAGTACCAGCATGTTTTAGGCTCATTACTTGACAACTTAAGTGATTTCATCAATTTAGAAGCCTAGAACACCATAAAAAATAAGTATCCTGATGTAGTAGTCTACAGTAGTTTGGAATTAAATGGTTTCCAATGGATGCAAATTGGTGATTTGGAGGTGCAACTTGCAGAATTTCAAGACAGCATCTGAGCTCAGGTATTTGTCGACTTGAGGTCAAAGCTTGGGACTCTGGAAAGGTGCCATTTGAAGAATCAAGATGAGTGCCACTATGAACAGGAAATTTGGAGTGCCTGGAACCGATTACCAGACACTTTCAGCACCCTGAAAAATATAGCAATGGCTTTACTCACAAGTTTTCCCTCTACATTTGTGAGACCTTATGCTCAGCGTTAAATAATACCAAAACCAACAAAAGAAACAGATTGACAGATGAAATTAGTAGTGCTTGCTTGGGCTTGAAATGTACAAAATACCAACCTTCAACTAAAGGTTTAGCTTAGCCAATGAAATTCAGCAACAAAAAAGTCACTTAATAGGCAGGTTAGTTAAAGAATTCCCCCTCCCCCTCACTTATCTTAGTTCACGGCACCCCACACAAGTTAAATAATATCAAGACCAACAAAAGAAACCTACTCACAGATGGAACAAAGAAGTCACTAAGCAGGTAAGTTAAATAATTAGTTTTTGGTTTACTAAATACAGTTATATATTACAATTATACATTTTTGTTATTTAAACTATAAATATCGTGAAATTATGTTTTTTTTCTCGAAGTGACACACCACCCGAGTTATGCTCGGGTTTTTTTGGCGAATTTTGACACACCAAGCTCAAAAGGTTGCCCGTCGCTTTCTTAGGTCAAGGAAAACAAAGGAAAAAGAAACAAATGGGACTACAAACTAAAAAGCACAGCATGAGAAATGGAAGAAATATTTGCCAGTGATACATCTGGTAAGGTGTTAGTTTTCAAAATATATAAAGAACTTATATAGCTCAACACCAGGAAGACATCCAATTAAAAAATGGGCAAAGGACCTGAATAGCCAGTTCTCCAAAGAAGACATGCAGATGGCTGGTAGACATGAAAAAATGCTCAGCATCACTAATCATCGAAGAGATGCAAGTTAAAACCACAGTGAGATATCACCTCACACTAACTAGACTGGCTACCATGAATATATTAACAAACAACAAGTGCTGGAGAGGATGCAGGGGAAAGGGAACGCACACTGGTGCAGCCACTGTGGAAAACAGTATGGAGTTTCCTCAAACTATTAAAAACAAAACTGCCTTTGCCAGTGACCCCTCTACTGGGAATATATTCTAAGAATCCCGAAATACCAATCAGAAAGAATATATGCAGCCCTGTGTTCATAGTAGTGTTATTTACAATAGCCAAGATTTGGAAATAGCCCAATTGCCCATCAGTAGATGAGTGGATAAAAAAAAGTAGTATGTTTACACAATGGAATACTTACATGACTGTTAAAAGGAAGGAACTCTTACCTTTTACAACAGCATAGATGGGCCTGGAGATTATAATGCTAAGCAAAATGAGCCAGTCAGAGAAAGATAAATACCATATAATCTCACTTACATGTGGAATCTAATAAACTGACAGAAATAGAACCAGGTTCATGGGTACATGATACTGACTTAACAGATGCCAAAGGGGAGGTAGGTGGAGCAGACAGGATGGACAAGGTAAAGAGTAGCCAAAGAACATATATGCATAGCCCATGGACAGACTGTGGTTAGGACCAGAGGGAGAGGTGGCAGGGTGTGAGTGGAGGTGGGCAAAGAGGGGAGAATGGGGTACAGATGTAATGTCAACAATAAAAATTACATTTTTAGAAAAATATTTCCTCTTTCGATCAGATTCCATTTATACCTTCTGTTTAAGGATTATTCATAATTTCTGATTAATCAAAATATACTTTTTTCCTTCCCAACATTGTTAATTTAAATTTATGTCAGTTTTTAAGGATCCTAAGTATATGTTCAATCCAGATCTTGCTCTAAAATTAAGAAGCTAAAGATAAATTTTTGTGAATTTATAACCTTCCTAATTACCCTAAGTCCTTTCTCTGATGATTTAGTAGTTATTGGTAAACTCTTCAGTGTGATAGTCTTCAGACATACTTTTACATGAAAGCCTTTTTTGTATTGCTAGTTCATGTAAATAAACATATTATTCCCCAAGTCATTATGAAGTCATGTTATATAAGAAAAACATAGTTATACTTCAAAGCAGTGTTCTTTTTAGCTCTTCAAATCCTCTTTTTTATTTTCATTTATTTGAAATGTCAGTCTCTAATTTAGAGTGTCAGATCAGTGCTTTCTACTCACTAGTTCTAAATGTATATTTCGTGAAGATACACAGATATAGGTAGGGAATGAAAGTATTTGATTTTTCGGAAGTTAGTGTAGAACATGGATGTTTTAAAATGAGAAAGTTTTTTTACCCTGTGATTTTTAAATTTTGTATTCTGCTTTTTCATTTGATGATTTTTGGGTGATACTCTTACTCATTTCTCTCTGTTCCATGTGACCACGTTGCAAATTTGAAATGTTTGTTATGGTATCATTTCTGAACTGAAACATTATTTACTAAAGGTAAAAAAATATGGGGACATGGTTTGTTGAGACCCTTATTTTCATTTAGTGTTTTCAAGCCCTTTAATGAGATCTCTTGTCACTAATACAATAGGTGCTTCAGGACATTCTCTGGAAATATGGGTGAAACATAGATTTTCTCATATATTTAAAGATCCATTTTTCTTTGCTATATCATCTTCCAACACAGCAGGCAACTGCCTTCTCCCTCAGACAAGCTCCTATGGCTGGTTGTTTGGATTGCTTATCAGGAACTCTAGAGTACCCAATCCAGTGCATGGTATTGGGCCTGCACAGTTTAAGAGAAAGTTCTTCATATAATTATTGCTCACATCAAAGGACTGTAAGTGGTAATTAATACTGGCACAACAGCAAATTTTATTTTGTTCTCAGGTCTTATTTTCTACTGAACTATCTAAAACAACCAACATGAAGTGTTTTGCAATTAATGGTGAGTACCAGTAAATTCAGCTAGGGCTCACTTTATGTAGGATTTACCATTAACCTTAACAAATTTATTAAATTTTATAACAGTAACCTTATAAATTTCATAACTCTTCAGAGGAACATATCCTGTATTCTTCATCGCTACTTCTAGACTCTTCTGCCTTTTTCCTCCGAAGATCTTCAGCTTTGAAACTTAAGCTCTCAGACTGCCCTTTGTTGCAATTACTTAACAATTCCCATTGTGCCACAGCCCCAAAGATTTGGGGCTCCTAGTCAGTCTCTGCAACACTACCCATATCCTAAATCTTTTTTTTTAAATTTCTTTATTGCTTAAGGTATTACATATGTGTCCTCATCACCCATTACCCCTTCCAATCTCCCCCTCCCCCGTCACCACTTAAGCCCTCACCCCCCTGGTGTCTGCATCCATTGATTAGGCTTATATGCATGCATAAAAGTCCTCTGGTTGATCTCTTCCCCTTACTCCCGCCCTCCCCTACCATCCTTCTGAGGTTTGACAGTCAATGCTTTTCTGTCTCTGGATCTGTTTTTATTCATCAGTTTATGGTGTTCATTGTATTCCATAAATGAGTGAGTTTATGTGATACTTATCTTTCTTTGACTGGCTTATTTCACTTAGCACAATGTTCTCCAGTTCCATCCATGCTCTAGTTTGAAGCAGACATCTTTTTCTTCTTCTTAAAGAATACCTTTCAGCCTTTCATATAATACTGGTTTGGTGGTGATGAACTCCTTAACTTCTTATCTGTGAAGCTCTTTATCTGACCTTCAATTCTGAATGAGAGCTTCGCTGGGTAGAGTAATCTTGGTTGTAGGTTCTTGCTATTCATCACTTTGAAAATTTCTTGCCACTCCCGTCTGGCCTGGCTGGTTTCTGTTGAGAAGTCAGCTGACAAGCGTATGAGTGCTCCCTTGTAGGTAATTAAGTGTTTTTCTCTTGTTGCTTTTAAGATTCTCTCTGTGCTTTGCTCTTGGCATTTTAATTATGATGTTTCTTGGTGTGGTCTTCCTCGGATTTCTTTTGCTTGGGGTTCTGTGTGCTTCCTGGACTTGTAAGTCAATTTCTTTCACCAGGTGGGGGAAGTTTGCGGTCATTATTTCTTCAAATATGTTTTCTGTATCTTGCTCTCTCTCTTCTGCTAGCACCCCCATAATTCTGATGTTGGTATGTTTGAAGTTGTCCCAGAGGCTTCTTACACTATCCTCAAATTTTTGGATTCTTTTTTCTTTTTCGGTTGCGTGTTTTTGGCCTCTTGGTATTTCAAATCTTTGACTTGATTCTTCCGTTCCTCTCGTCTGCTGTTGGGTTTTTGGGCTTTGCAGAGGCTCTGATTATCCGTGTGCTCTTCTATGACCCTCCAATTTCAGATCTTCAAGTCAGCCAGCCTTCCCGTGGTTCTGGACAGTGTCCATTCTGTCCTTCAGTTCTATTCTCGTAATTGTTGTGCGGGGCAAGAGCCTACGTGCTTACCTATGCCACCATCTTGGTTTTCTCCATATCCTAAATCTTGAAGAGTTCAATGTCCATGTGAAAGTGACAGCAAATTGCTGAAAAAGGTTGATTTAATCATGAAATTATCTTGGGGGGAAAAAGTGTAATGAGTGAAGGAACAATGCAAAGACTAAAGCAAAGTATGCTTAGTGTGCTGAAGAAACAGCAAAAAGGCTGGAGAAAAACAAGGAGAGAAGGATATAGAGGAATAACGTGGAGGTTGGTCATGTAGAGCTTCTATGACAGTGTAAAGCAGGTACGATAATAAGATCTTTAACACGTTTATCCCTCACACTCTTTTAGTCTCACTCTCCTGATCATGTATCCAGAATTGCATCTTTTTCTCAGTTTTAATATTCCTACTCTCTGAATTACCACTTTCTGTCCTTCCAGTTTTTTTCTCTTACACTGACTATAGTAATTCTTCATGCCCATTGATCTTACCACGTTTTTATTGACTCAACAGCTCCTCCCCCCACCCGTTCTTCCACTCTCTGGATCCAAATTTTATTCATCCATCAAGATCACTCTCTTGTACTTGCTCATTCCTTATTGCTCTCTCACTTCATGTACTCTTGGCAAAATCCCAACCCCAAATAAAGCAACTCTGCACACTTAGGATGTTTTTTTCTCCCATCTTAAAACCACCCCTTTTGGCCCCCGCTATCCTCTCCAGTTACCAGCCATTTCTATTTTTTCTTTGAAAGCAAAATTATTTTTCAGAGCCAAATCCTATCTAATAAAGAAGGAATATGCTAATTGACCCTCACACCATTGCAAATATGGTGGTGCCCACAGCCATTAAGGATGGAGTATGCTAATTGACTGTCACGCCCTCAAATATGGCGGTGCCCACAGCCACCAGATGGCAGTGTCCAGTTCCCTTCAACCCTGCTGGCACGGCAGGAAAGTCTGTGCCCTCCATCAGGCGAGCCCAGCCACTTCACAAGCCTTCCTCCAGAGTCCCCCCAGTCCTCTCAGCCCCCCAGCCGCCCAGGGCTGGCCCGAGACACAAGCAAGCCTTGGATGGCAACTGCCCGGCCACCCAAGGCTCAGGTAACCAGGGCCAGCCAAGGCTTGCACTACTGGCAGTGGCAGCAGCAGAGGTGTGATGGGGCATCACCTTCCCCTGATCGCCAGGTTGCCTCCTGCCCCTGAGGGCTCCCAGACTGTGAGAGGGGGCAGGACGGGCTGAGGGACTCCCCTTCCAGTGCATGAATTTTTAATTACTGGCCCTCTAGTATGTAATAATCATGATAATCTATAATAATAAAAGCCTAAGCAACCATCGGAACCGAATGGATGACCGAACAGGCTGCATGGGGTGACTAGGCTGATAGGGGGGTTAGTGAGGGACGACCGAATGACTGAACAGCAGGCTGCGTGGGGCGACCAGGCCAGCAGGGGGGTTAGTGAGGGATGACCAAATGACTGAACAGCAGGCTGCGTGGGGCGATTAGGCTGGCAGGGGGGTTAGTGAGGGGCAACCAAATGACTGAGCAGGCTGTGTGGGGTGACCAGGTCAGTGAGGGGGAAGTTAGGGGTGACCAGGCTAGCAGGGGCAATAAGGGGCGACCAGGCCAGCAAGGAATAGGGGTACAGTTGGTGACCAGGCTGGCAGGGGGGCAGTAAGGGGCGACCGGGCTGGTGGGGGAGGGGCAGTTAGGGCTGACTGGGCCAGCGGTAGAGGGTAGTTGTGGGAAACTAGGCCCACAAGGGGGGTGCAGTTGAAAGTGACCAGGCCAACAGTGGGGAGCAGTTAGGGGTGATCAGGCAGGTAGGCAGGTGAGCAGTTAGGAGCAGTGGTCTTGGATTCTGAGAGGGATGTTCAACTTCCCCTGAGGGGTCCCAGATTGGAGATGGTGCAGGCTGGGCTGAGGGGACTCCCCCATCCCCCAGGCACGAATTTCGTGCATCGGGCCTCTGGTATGTATGTATGTATGTGTGTATGTGTGTGTATATATACATATATCCAGACAACTGGACAGTAGCTATGATGCTCATTGACCACCAGGGGCAGACAACACAGGAGCTGCCACCTGGTGGTCAGTGCACTTCCACAGTAGGAGTGCCACTCAGCTGATGGGCGCCATACTGGGCTGACGGCATGCAAGCGCACCTGCAGTGGTGCAACCTCTTCCACAAACACTCCTCCTGCATGTCCAAGCAGCAGCAGCAGGCACAGTGGGGCTGGGATGAGCAGGCGCAGCACCAAGCCCGGCCTCTGGCTCCTCCCTGGCCGCCAGCCACTTCACACACTACTTCATGCTGTGTGAAGTCAACACAACAGGGTGGAGCTCAACAAGCTGGCAGGTAAGGCTGGCCTGTGGCGGTGAGAGGCCCACTGATCCCTGCAGGCCAGGCTAAGAGACCCCACCAGTACACAAATCCATGCACCGGGCCTCTAGTATATAATAACATTTATTGAGCATTTTCTATGTGCCAGGCGCTATTCCACATATTTTATATACATTAATCTTAATTGATTCTCATAGTGATCTAATGAAGCTGGAATTCAAATCCAGGCGATCTGGTATCTGAGCCTATCTATGCTCTTAACTATTAAGACTAAAGCTAAATATGTTCTAAATCTCAATTCATTCATATTAGCAGCACACTCCAATTTCCAAGAATGAATAGACCCTACCCTAATCTCATTCCTCATGATTCTGGCCGTTAGGCATATTACAAAGTGGAGCTTTTCATTTATCAGAAATTATTGCTTTTGGCTGAGGACTCTCTCTTATAATCTTTTGACTTTAGCTCTTTTTGGTTTCCTGTGCTTTGTATTTCTCTCTTACATTTCACATAGGTTAGTAGAAGCTTGTAGGATGCTAAACAGGAACCAGAGTGGGGTCCAGGGAAAGGAGATTATAGATTTTTCTCATCCTGATCTGTAGTCTAGAAAAGAATCCCTGAACTGAATCAGATTAGTAAGAAACAAAACTTTTATCTGAATTGTACCCTCTGCAGTTGCTACTTTGGAATCTGATGGCAGTAGGTGGCAGATTTTTTTTTTTTTTAAGCACTATCTACCAGGGTGGCGGTAGGCAGAACCCACTAATTACATACTGGAGTTACTCTCTTAAATCCTACTGAAACTTCCCTATAGAACTTCTTTCTCAAAGAAGCACCTATAATTTATTTGTAGTCACTTCTTTCTTTGGAGAGGGAGGAATTCAGTTAAACATTCAATATGAGTATTTTGTAAATAATTACTGAAAGTTTTCAAGAGTAAATCCTCAGGATCAGTTTTTAAGTTTTGAGAGCAAGGAAACATCAGAATCACTCTGTCTGACTACTAATCTCATTGGCAGACGGGGCAGAGGCCACATGCTTCTTCCTAAACAACACTGACAAGGGGAAAGGATTCTTGTGACTGGCTTCTCCCTTTCCTGGCTAAAACGGGTTGTGGAATCAAATTCCATTCCTACAGGAGAGTTGTTAGTGTTTCTTATTTACTGTTTTTTTGTTCACTTCGTTTTTTTGGCTCCTTCACAGTTATCCTCGTGTCAGAGATAGTCTAAAACCCCATTATAAAGAGCAGGCAAACTTTTCCCAGCCATGTTGTTGCCCCTCGCACCCACCCCTGTACCCTAAATGTAGTTTGACCTTTCTGTACCCACACAGGTTTTAATTACATTCAGTTTGCAAAAAAAAAAAATGAATTTTATTAGTTCACAATGAACATTCTAACCCATTCACAAGGAACTGATGTTAACGTGAAGTCACTAAAAGAGAATAAAGAATTGACCTACAAACTCCCATGGTGAATTCAAATCCAAGTATTTCCCAAGTGATTTCTTTTCATTGTGGAAGTTTTATTTCTTAGAAAACAATGCTGGGTAACTTTGCCAAACCAGCCTAAATTTGATAAACGATCTCCATTGGTCCTTTAGGAGTCATATCTGAAACATTTATCTTTTGAATTCTAAAGAAAGTATATAACTTAGAAACTCTTGGCATAAGATTTTAAATCCTACGGTTTTTTTCTTAAGTTTAAATTCTTTGTTTAAAGTATTAGATATGTCTCCTTTCCTCCCCTCCACCTCCCAATTGACCTCTCCCCGGCTGCTCCCACCCCTCAGCACATACCCTCACCCCGCTACTGTCTGTGTCCATTCGTTATGCTTATATGCATACATACAAGTCCTTTGGTTGATCTCTTAACCCCCATACCCTCCCCTTCCCTGTCTTCCCTCTGAGGTTTGACAGTCTGTTTGATGCTTCTATGTCTCTGGTTCTATTTTTTTCCCCATCAGTTTATGTTGTTCATCATATTCCACAAATAAGTGAGATCATGTGATACTTCTCCTGTGATTAGCTTATTTCACTTAGCATAATGCTTTCTAGGTCCATCCATGCTGTTGCAAATAGTAAGAATTCTTTCTTTTTTACAGCAGTGTAATATTCCATTGTGTAGATGTACCACAGTTTTTTAATCCATTCATCTGCTGATGGGCACTTAAGCTGTTTGCAAATCTTAGCTATTGTAAATTGTGCTGCTGTGAACATAGAGGGTGCATGTATCCTTCCTGAATGGTGTTTTTGGTTTCTTGGGATATATTCTTAGTAGTGGAATTAGTTGATTCTTTAGAACTATGGCCTCGTTACTTTTAGTAAATAAAGCATTTTCATAATAACTAGAGGCCTGGTGCATGAAATCAATGCACCCTCAGCCCAGCCTGTACCCACTCCAATCTGGGACCCTTTGAGGGATGTCCGACTGCCTGGTTAGGCCAGGATCGAGCCTAACCGGGCAGTCGGACATCACTCTTACAATCCAGGACTGCTGGCTCCCAACTGCTCACCTGCCTGCCTCCCTGATTGCCCCTAACTGCTTCTTGCCTGCCAGCCTGATCACCCCCTAACCACTCCCCTGCCAGCCTAATTGATGTCTAATTTCTCCCCTGCCAACCTATTTGCCCCCAACTTCCCTCCTGTGCAGGCCTGGGTCCCCCCCAACTGCCCTTCCCTGCAGGCCTGATCACCCCCAACTTTCCTCCTCTGCCAGCCTGGTCACCCATAACTGCCCTCCCCTATAGGCTTAATCATCCCCACTGCCCTCTCTTGCAGGCCTGGTCCCTCCCAACTGCCCTTCCCTGCTGGCCATCTTGTGGTGGCCATTTTGTGTCCACATGGAGGCAGGATCTTTGACCATATGAGGGCAGCCATCTTGTGTGTTGGGGTGATGGTCAGTTTGCATATTATTCTTTTATTAGATAGGATAGAGGCCTGGTGCATGGAAGGGGGCCAGCTGATTTGCCCTGAACGGTGGGGGTTCCCTTGGGGCATGGGGAAGCCTGGGATAGGAGCCTGTGATGGTTTGCAGGCTGGCCACACTCCCTGGCGACCCATGCGTAGGCCCTGATATCTGGAATTTGTTTATCTTCTATAATTGAAACTTTGTAGCCTTGAGTGGATCCAAGCCTCCTGCTTACTCCTTGGTGGCAGCCATTTCTGTTCGATTTGTTTACCTTCTATAATTGAAACTTTGTAGCTTTAAGTGGAGGCCTGGAAAAGCTAAGGCAGGTGGAAAGTTTGGCTTTCTCCATCACCAGGGAAACCCAAGCCTCCCTCATGCTCACTGTGGCCTGCAGCCATCTTGGTTGGGTTGATTTGCAAATTTTCTGCTGATTGGCTGGTGGTTGTGGATTGTGGGCATGGCTTGTGGGTGTAGCAGAGGTACGGTCAATTTGAATATTATTCTTTTATTAGATAGGATAGTTTAAAGAAGAGCAGTATTATCAAGGGTTGCAAATATCAAGAATATCCTATCTAATAAAAGAGTAATATGAAAATAGACCACCGTACCACTGATACACCCACAAACCATGCCCACAAGCCAATCAGGAACAAATAAACCCCAACGAAGATGGCTGCAGCCACTGAGAGCAGGAGGGAGGCTTGGGTTTCCCTGGCAATGGAGGAAGCCAAGCTTTCTGCCTGCCCTTGCCAGCCTAGGCCTCCACTCAATGCTACAAAGTTTCAATTATAGAAGATACAAAACCCTAACAGAAATGGCGGCAGCCATGGAGCTGGAGAGAGCAGAGGCTAGGGTTGCCCTGGCGATGGATGAAACCAAACTTCTGCAGCCCTAGCACCTAAGCCTTCACTCTAGGCTACAAAGTTTCAATTATAGAATTTAAATAAACCCAAACAGAAATGGCTGTTGTCAGGGAGCAAGCAGAAGGCTTGGCTCTGCTCCAGGCTACAAAGGTTCAATTGTAGAACATAAATTAATCCCAGATCCCAGGGCCTCCACTTGGGTCACAAGGGGCCGTGGATGGCCTGCAAACTACCATAGGCCCCTCACCAGGCCGCCCAACACCCCAAGGGAACCCCCACCCTGAGCCAGGACACCTTTCAGGGCAAACCAGCTGGCCCCCACCCATGCACAAGGCCTCTATCCTATCTAATAAAAGAGTAATAAGCAGATTGACCATCACTCTAACACACAAGAAGGTTGCTCTCATGGGGTCAAAGATCCTGCCCCCATATGGACACAAGACGGCCAACACAAGTGGCCAACAGTGGAGGGACGTTAGGAGGTTCCAGGCCTGCGAGGGAGGGCAGTTGTGGGCGATCAGACCAGCAAGGTAGGGAAGTTAGGGGTGACCAGGCCGGCAGATGAGGGAAGGTGGGGGCAAACAGGCCAGCAGGGGAGCAGTCAGACATCAATTAGGCTGACAGGGTAGCAGTTAGGACAATGATGGGCAACCTTTTGAGCTTGGTGTGTCAAAATTCGCCAAAAACTGAGCATAACTTGGGTGGTGTCACTTCAAGAAAAAAAAAACATAATTTTGCAATATTTATAGTTTTAAATAATAAAAATGTATAATTGCAATATGTAACTGTATTTAATAAACCAAAAACTAATTATTTAACTTACCTGCTTAATGACTTCTTTGTTCAGCTGTCAGTCTCTTTTGTTGGTCTTGATATTATTAAACTTGTGTGGGGGGCCATGAACTAAGATAAATGAGGGGAAGGGGGAATTCTTTAACTAACCTGCCTATTAGTGACTTTTTTGTTGCTGAATTTCATTGGCTAACACTTCAATTGAAGGTTGGTATTTTGTGCACTTCAAGCACAAACAAGCGCTACTAACTTCATCTGTCAATCTGTTTCTTTTGTTGGTTTTGATATAATTTAACACTGAAAATAAGGTCTCACAAAAGTACATAAAGGGAAAAATTGGGAGTAAAGCCATTGCTACATTTTTCAGGGTGCTAAAAGTGTCTAGTAATTGGTTCCAGACACTCCAAATTTCCTGTTCATAGGGGCACTCCTCTTCATTCTCCAACCAGCACCTTTCCAGATTCTCAAGCTTCGACCTCAAGTCCACAAACACCTGAGCCCAGATCTGTCTTGAAATTCTGCAAGTTGCATCTCGAAATCATCAATTTGCATCCATGGGAAACCATTTAATTCCAAACTACTGTAGACTACTACATCAGGATACTTAATTATTTTTATGGTCTGTTCTAGGCTTCTAAATTGATTAAATGTGTCACTGAACTGGTCAAGTAACGAATTGGTCTAAAACATGCTGGTACTTTATATGCAAGGGTTCCGTTTCATTTTGTACAGCTGCACTGGCCTTCTCAAAATACTTTGTTACTCGAGGAAAATACTTAAAAGTTTTAGTCTTTACATCTTTCTTGAAAATTTTAAGATTACTTTCAAAAGATTTTATGTATCCAAACATAACATCAATACTTTTGCCAAAACCTTGTAACTCTAAGTTCAGTTCATTAATATGAACAGAGAGATCTGTAAAAAAAATCAGGGTGTTGACCCACTTATCATCATTGAGCTGATAAAAGTTTCCCAGATCCTGATCCTCAAGAAATAGCTTAATTTCTTCAAAGCACTCCACAAAGCGCTCAAGAACTTTGCCTTGGCTCAGCCATCTTACATCATTGTACATCAGCAGTCCACTGTAGGTGGAATCAACCTCCAGTGAAAGTGCAGAAAATTCTTGCTTGTAAAGGGGGTGAGCAGCTATTAAATTAACTATTTTTGTAACAACTGACATTAAGTTGTTTTAGTTGGTGAATCGTGCCTTGGCACATAAAACCTCCTGATGGATAATACAATGAAAAGGCACAATCGAATGTCCAATAGCTTCCATAAACAATTTCACAAATCTGACTTTTCCCCCACCATGTTTGGTGCCCCATCTGTCGTCACTGACACAACTTTAGAGATATCAATGCTTAGATCACGGAATGTTTGTATAACAACCTTATACTTGTTGGCACTGATCCTAACTTTATTAACTCTTCTCTCATTGTGAGACCATCAGAACATCGACCAGTAAATGGCCAACTGAGCATGTGATGTGACATCAGTAGTTTCATCAAGAGAGATCAAAAAATATTTACAATTACTTATGTCTTTCTTTAATTGATATTGTACGTTTGTGTTCAGTCTCATTATTCGGTCTTTTATGATATTTCTACTGAGTGGTAACTCAGATATTCTCTTAAAAATTGCATCTTTATTCTGAATATCGTGAACTAGAATTGGTGCACATCTTAGGAGAGTTTCTTTAATAAATTCTCCCTCACTGAATGCTTTTCCATGCTGAGCTATGGAGTGAGCAATGCTCAAACTTGCAGATGTTAAATTTGTAGAGCCTTTTATAAATTTAAGGATGAAATTAGATTGGCTCTTATAAAGGTGTAGCTGCCTGGAAATGTATTCCTTCCTTTCATCCTCATGTTTTTCAAGAGCTGGGAATGATTAGTTTCAAAATGTCTATTTATATTCCACGTTTGCTTACTACCACTTCAGTACATAGAACGCAAAATGATCTGCCATTTTTTCTATAATGCCATACATCTCGGTCCATGTCTCTTGAAAGGGTCGACTACTGCTACTACTACTTCCTTTACTTAACCTTGTTTTTTTATTTTTGAGGTTCTCCATTACGGGGGCATTGACAGAAGATAGAGTTATAGATAGTCTGTTAGCCTTGCAGGCAATTTGGGATTAACTAGCCTAACTGACCACAAGATGGCATATGTAACTGTCTTTTAGGAAAGGGCATGGTTAATAAGCAAAAATAGGGGTTACTAAGGGTGTACAACAGTAATAGTGGAGAAATGGAGTCTGCACTATGCTGCAAAATGTCGTTCTTTATATAAATTAAGATGGCTGCCATTATTTCTAATGGCAGGAAACAGCACCCATAGCACAGGCCCTCACCTCTTCCAGCTTCCCCCTCACTTAGTCAATAATGATAGTCAATTAGAAATCCACAACACCCCAGAATAGTAGATTGGATGATGGTTGCTGTGGTTATGTGGTTGCTGAAAATGGCAATCACAGGTCCCCCAGAGATGCATCCTCGCAGCATTCTGCTGCTCCCTGCTCCACAGGCTGGAAGTGAGGTCAAAGATCCCCTAATGGCCTAACTGGAAGTCCCAGAACTAGATGCTCTGTGCCGGAGTTCTGTTGTTTGGCCTACAGACCTCTGGCACCGAGTGTCTACACTACACTACAGCAAAGGTTTCATCCTCAGCATGCTGCCGCATACTTCTCTGTATGTGACCACATGTGGCCATGTGTCATTGAAAATGGCTACGCATGTCAGTGCTGACATGCGTGTCATAGGTTTACCATCATGGCTCCAGTCTACTGTTGAATGTCTGTTTATTATTCTTTTTTTTATTTTCTTACTCTTTAAAGTATTACATATATCTCATTTCCCCCCCCCCATTGACCCCTACCTGGCCACTCCCACCCCCAAGGACAGGCCCCTACCACCCCAATGTCTGTGTGCATTGGTTATGTAATATGTATGCATACAAATCCTTTGGTTGATCACTTACATCCTCTCTCCCCTCCCTGCCCTCTCCTGTCTACCCTCTGAGGTTTGACAGTCCATTCAATATTTCTCTGTCTCTGGATCTATTTTTGTTCATCGGTTTATGTTGTTCATTATATTCCACAAAAGAGTGAGACCATGTAATATTTATCTTTCTCCAACTGGCTTATTTCACTTAGCTTAATGCTCTCCAGGTCCATCCATGCTGTTGCAAAAGGTAAAAGTTCTGTGTTTTTTATAGCAGGGTAGTATTCCATTGTGTAAATGTACCAAAGTTTTTTAATCCACTTGATGTACTGATGGGCACTTAGGCTGTTTCCAAATCTTAGCTATGGTAAATTGTGATGCAGCGAACATAGGGATGCACATGTCCTTTCTGATCGATGTTTCTTCACTTTATTTCAGTCAGTGTATGCTTAATTTTTGACTTGTTCTTTTCCTTTTTTTGGCCTGCTTGCTAAGATCCTTGAAGGTCTCACTAAGGTTCTTGGAGGTTTCTAGAAGATTCTTGAGTAACCTTATAACTGTGGTTTTGAACTTTATATCCAGTATTTGCTTTCTTCCATTTCTTTCGTTTGGGACCTATTTCTTTGTCTCCACATTTTGGCTGCTTCCCTGTGTTGATAGAGTGGCCTTGTGTGCTAAGTGTCCCAGTGGCTCAGCCTCCCTAGTCCTCTGAGGTGAACACTCTTGGTGCACTCCTTTGTGGGCTGTATGCACAGTCTTCTTATAGTTAAGGCTTGATTGCTGTTGGTATCACTGGGAGGAATTGACCTTCAGGTCAATTGGCTGTGAGGACCAGCTATGTCTACAATGGAACAGCTGCTGTGCAGGAGACACCCTTATGGGGCAGGACTTGCTTCAGTGGGGCTTTGGTGCTCACTGCGTCTGCCTCTTGAGTGTGTCTCTTATGGATGTGAAGAGTTCTAATCTAGTCTGGTCTCACACTGACCATTCCATACACTGGCTCTTGGATCTCCAAAGAGTTGCAAAGTCAGCCACTGCCTGGGGCCACCCAGCAGGAGCTACAGTGAGATTTGCAGATTCCTCCTCTTTGTATGGGATTTGGAAGTGCCTAGATGAGGGCCAGCTGTGAAGCAAGGCAGGCTGCCACTTCCTGCCTTGGTCCTTCTTTTGATAGGGGCACTCATGAGAGCTTCAAGGGACTTTGAGTTAGACTTTTAAGGATCTTAGTAAGAATTTCAAAAACATGAAAAAGGACAAGTCAGAAATTAAGCATATACTAACTGCAATAAAGAATAATTTACAAAGATTCAACAGTAGAGGATTCTGAGAATCAAGTCAATGATTTAGAATATGAGAAAGCAAAAAACACCTAATTAGAAGACCAGAAAGAAAAAAGAATTCAAAAATACAAAGATAGTGTAAGGAGCCTCTGGAACAACTTCAAGGGTACCAACATTTGCGTTATAGGGATGTCATAAGGGAGAAAAGAGAGAAAGCAATGTTTTTGAAAACCCATTTGAAGAAATAATGATAGAAAAGCTCACTACCTGGTGAAAGAAATAGATTTAAAAGTCCAGGAAGCACAGAGAGTCTCAAACAAGAGGAATCCAAAGAGGTCCACACCACCATACATCATAATTAAAATGCCAAGGGTTAAAAGCAGCAAGAGAAAAGCAGGTAGTTACTTACAGGGGAGTGCCCATATGACTGTCAGCTGATTTCCTAAGAGAAACTTTGCAGTCCAGAAGAAAGTGGCAAGAAATATTCAAAGTAATGAACAGCAAGGATCTACAACCAAGACTATTCTACCTAGCAAAGGTATCATTTAGAATTAAAGGTCAGATAAAGAGCTTCACAGAAAAGAAAAAGCTGCAGGAGTTCATCACCACCAAATCAGTATTATATGAAATGTTAAAGGGTATTTTTTAAGAAAACAAAGAAGATAAAACATGTGAACCATAAAATGGCAATAAATACTTACCTATCAACAACTGAATGTAAAAATCAAAATAAATGAACCAGAAATCTAATGAACAAAATAAACTGATGGATAAAATATAATCAGAGGCATGGAACAGACTGACAAGTCTCAGAGGGAAGAGGTGGGACGAGATTAACCAAAGATCGTAAATGCCTGTATACATTACCTATGGACACAGACAATAAGGTGGTGAAGGCCTGGGAACTGGGAGAAGGGGGGAAGTAAAGAGGCATCTGTGATACTCTCAACGGTAAAGATTTTTTAAAAAGTAAGCAGCAGGGTCCTGGCTGGGGAGCTCTCAATTGGTTGGAGAATCATCTCACAAACCAAAAGGCTGTAGGTCCCATCCCTGGTCAGGGTATATGCCAGGTTGCAAGGTCAATCCCTAGTCTAGGCATGTACGGGAAGCAACTGATTAATATTTCTCTCTCACATGGATATTCCTCTCTCCCCATTCCTCATTCTCTCTAAAAAATCAATAAAAACATATCCTCGGGTAAGGATTGAAAAAAAAAAGTTCAGTTCTTGAATAAGGTTTTCTCATCTTATTCCAACAAAGGGATACAGTTTTATATAAAACTAGGGGCCCGGTCCATGAAATTCTTGCACTGGGGGTGGGTGGTCCCTCAACCCAACCTGCCCCCTCTCACATACTGGGAGCCCTCAGGGGATATCCAACTGATGGCTCACCCACAGCCTCGCCAGAGGCTTTAGGCCTTGGGCACCCAGCCATCGCCCTGCTCAGCTCAGCCCAGGCTGCCTGCGATCTCCGCTCCTGGGCCCGGTGCTTGCGCCACTTGGCCCTGCCCCCGCTTCTGATTGGCTGGCAGCATAGCCAATCAGGAGCAAAGGTACGGTCAAATTTGCATGTTTCTCTTTTATTATATAGGATGATTAACTGTGAAGAAAATGATTAATTGTTATCCCAATGTCCACATATTGCTCCTTCTTTCAGCATTTATCTTTGTCAAAAAGGGTACCACAAACCATCAAAAAGTCCTGAGTATTTAAACTAGTGGTCATAGGTTTGAGATACTTTTTAAACAACAGAAAGGCTATAATATAATCTCTTTCCTTCCCAACAGTCAATAAAATATTTAGCAGTCTGAACAATGCCAATGATTTGCTTTAAAAAACACACACACACACACAAAAAAAAAACAACTTTTCATTTAGGTAAATAATACTGTTCTTAAGTATAAAATATTTCCAAACTAATATAGACTAAAAGAAGCCCAGTAGATTGTTTCTTAGAGAAAAGAGACAGATGTGATTGCCTTTATTCTGGAACATGTCTGAAAACAGTTTAAGGCATAAACTACAAAGTCTAAATCTTAGAGAAATTTTTCCTTAGTAATATTCATTTCACATACTTACCAGGAGTTTGTGACAAAGAACAGTAGCTCTGATCTTTGGAACTCTCTGCTCAAACTCTTGTGTTTGGAGGGTCAGATTACCTATTCACACACAGCTTAGTTCTATTTCACCACACAAAAGATGAATTTTTAAAGTGCATCTAATGGGGCTTTTCAATAAATTTACAATATTTTTTTAAATTGTGGCTTTCACAAAGGAAACAAAATCCATAAACATTTGTAGTTCTTACCCAGAAGACCCTGGCTTTAATAATTTCCAGAATATAGTGTACAGAATATAAAATTAGGGTTATAAGTGGCCTTTGTTATGAGAGGAGGATGTGCTCATGTTTAAGCAAATTTGGTGCATCCCACTGGGTTATGTGTCACTCAGTGAGATGTGTTCCCTGAGTCAGGGGCCAGATGGTGGATGCAGAAGGCTTTTGCTAGAATACATCTCTATGTCGCATTGGACTTGGTGACCAGGCTGACACTGAATGCAACTCAGTCACGGTATTTAAATCACATTAAGACTCTCTTTTATTTATGGCTGTGCTTGTGATTTTGTCTGGCTTTATGTCTAATTGCTAGCCTCCATGTGACGATATGATGTGTTATCAGTTCTGCCTTTTATTTTTGCTTAAATGGACTCTACAGCCATTTCTTAGGTAGATTCCAGAAAAAAAAAAACCAATTGTTACATAAACCAATTATAAGTTAAGCATAAACTTAATTAAAAGGACACCTTACTCTTCATGCTATTTTTTAATATTCTTGACACTGTTCAGGATAGTTTTTAGAATTAGCATGGACACTTTCTGTTGTAATTACAGAATTTTAGAGCTAGAACAAGAGCTCAAGGAGTTGGGGTCTTCGTGATAGGAAAACTAAACACAATTATGAATTCAGGATCTTGTGTTTGGCTAAAATAGGGAACAATCCAGTCTTAAAAATCAAATTATGATACTTGATTTAGTATTCTACTACTCCCACTTCCTTCCCCTAACAGCCATCAGATTACAACTATGCCTTTGTCACTGTCATCATCATCATTTCGCCACTATCAGCCTCCACAGTGGGAAATGCCATCATTTTGCTATTTAAACCATAGAAAAGGACTACTTTCCTGTGGTCAGGAGAAAATTATATTTGCCATTTGAATGTTTCCAGTAGTGTTACAGTATCAGAGAAAGTAGCTGTGTGAAAATCAGTGGCAATGATGGTGAAACAGAAGTACTCTCAAAATAAAAGTTCTCTTCTTTCCTTCATCAGTTTAGACAAACATTTTCCCCTTAGAAAACTTCCCTTTCCCTCAGCTCTAGTCAATAAGAAAACAAAGCATTTGATTTTTGTTTTATCTTCTGGTTGACTCTTCATTCAAGTATATCCACTGAGTGGAGATGGAAACTGCTCTAACAAGTTTCCTTCTAGCACCCATAAGTGCTATTTCTACTCCATGATCTCTTTCTAAATAAGACTTTCATCTGTGTATCTTGCCAACCCTCTTGTTTTCTCTACCACTCTTACTTAAAATGTAATTCCTCTGAGTATTTCTTAGTATAAACATGATTTTGTCCTCACTCACACTATTGGCATCAACCTGAAGTAACTGCTGTAAGGATTAGTATTTATATTAAATGCATACAAAAGTCCTTCTCTGCAATAAGACGTAGCAACATTCATCCAACACAGGTAAAATTGGACTCATCACAAAAAAATCTTGGGCCAGAGTATTAAATTACTAGAGGCCCGGTGCATGAAATTCGTGCACATGGGGCAGGTGGTGTCCCTTGCCCCAGTCTGGCACCCCTCGAAGGATGTCTGACTGCGCATTTAGGCCTGATCACAGTAGGATCGAGTCTAAACGGGCAGTCAGACATCCTTCTCACAATCCAGGACTGCTAGCTCCAAACTGTTTGCCTGCCTGCCTCCCTGATTGCCCCTAACCACTTCTGCCTGACAGCCTGCCTGATCACCCGCTAACCCCGTAATGGCAAACCTATGACACACGTGTCAGCACTGACACGTGTAGCCATTTTTGATGACACGCGGCCACATGCAGTCGCATACAGAGAAGTATGGGGCCGCATGCCGAGAAGGACATTTCATCCTCGGCTACTGCATGGCCAGGTGCAGTAGCCGAGGATGAAACATTTGCTGTAGTGTAGTGTAGACACTCGGTGCCAGAGGTCTGTAGGCCAAACAACAGAACTCTGGCACAGAGCGTCTAGTTCTGGGACTTCCAGTTAGGCCATTAGGGGATCTTTGACCTCACTTCTGGCCGGCAGGGCAGGTAGTAGCAGAATGCCATGGGGTCACATCTCTGGGAACCCTGTGATCACCATTACCAGCAACCACATAGCCACAGCAACCATCGTCCAATCTACTGTTACGGGGTGTCGTGGATTTCTAATTGACCATCATTACTGAGATAAGTAAGGGGGAGGCTGGGAGAGGTGAGGGCCTGTGCTATGGGTGCCGTTTCCCGCCATTAGAAGTAGCGTCATCCATCTTAATTTATATAAGGAACGCCATTGTGCAGCATAGTACAGACTCCATTTCACCACTATTACTGTTGTACATCCTTATTAACCCCTATTTCTGCTTATTAACCATGCCCTTTCCTAAAAGACAGTTACATGTGCCATCTTGTGGTCAGTTAGGCTAGTTAACCACTAATTGCCTGCAAGGCTAACAGGCTATCTATAATTCTATCTTCTGTCACTGTCCCCCTGATGGAGAACCCCAAAAATAAAAAAACAAGGTTAAGTAAAGGAAGTAATAGTAGCAGTAGCCGACTCTTTCAAGAGACATGGACCAAGATGTATGGCATTATAGAAAAAAATGGCAGATCATTTTGCGTTCTATGTACTGAAATGGTAGTAAGCAGAACGTGGAATATAAATAAACACTTTCCTCAAACTAATCATTCCCAGCTCTTGAAAAACGTGAAGATGAAAGGAAGGAATACATTTCCAGGCAGCTACACCTTTATAAGAGCCAATCTAATTTCATCCTTAAATTTATAAAAGGCTCTACAAATTTAACATCTGCAAGTTTGAGCATTGCTCACTCCATAGCTCAGCCTGGAAAAGCACTCAGTGAGGGGGAATTTATTAAAGAAACTCTCCTAAGATGTGCACCAGTTCTATTTCACAATATGCAGAATAAAGATGCAATTTTTAAGAGAATATCTGAGTTACCACTCAGTCGAAATATCATAAAAGACTGAATAATGAGACTGAACACAAACATACAACATCATTTAAAGAAAGACATAAGTAATTGTAAATATTTTTTGATCCCTCTTGATGAAACTACTGATGTCACATCACATGCTCAGTTGGCCATTTACTGGTCGATATTCTGATGGTCTCACAATGAGAGAAGAGTTAATAAAGTTAGGATCAGTGCCAACAAGTACATCAGGAATTGAAATATGTAAGATTGTTATGCAAACATTCAGTGACCTAAGCATTGATTTCTCTAAAATTGTGGCAGTGACCACAGATGGGGCACCAAACATGGTGGGGGAAAAAGTTGAATTTGTCAAATTGTTTATGGAAGCTATTGGACATTCGATTGTGCCTTTTCATTGTATTATCCATCAGGAGGTTTTATGTGCCAAGGCACGATTCACTGACATAAAGGACTTAATGTCAGTTGTTACAAAAATAGTTAACTTAATAGCTGCTCACCCCCTTCACAAGCAAGAATTTTCTGAACTTTCACTGGAGGTTGATTCCACCTACAGTGGACTGCTGATGTACAATGATGTAAGATGGCTGAGCCAAGGCAAAGTTCTTGAGCGCTTTGTGGAGTGCTCTGAAGAAATTAAAGTATTTCTTGAGGATAAGGATCTCGGAAACTTTTATTAGCTCAATGATGATAAGTGTGTCACCACCCTGATTTTTTTACAGATCTCTCTGTTCATATTAATGAACTGAACTTAGAGTTACAAGGTTTTGGCAAAAGTATTGATGTTATGTTTGGATACATAAAAACTTTTGAAAGTAAACTTAAAATTTTCATGCGAGATGTAGAAACTAAAACTTGTATTTTCCTCGAGTAACAAAGTATTTTGAGAAGGCCAGTGCAGCTGTACAAAATGAACTGGAACCCTTGCACATAAAGTCCCAGCATGGTTTAGATTCGTTACTTGACCAGTTCAGTGACAGATTTAATCAATTTAGAAGCCTAGAACAGACCATAAAAATAATGAAGTATTCTGATGTAGTAGTCTACAGTAGGTTGGAATTAAATGGTTTCCCATGGATGCAAATTGATGATTTCGAGATGCAACTTGCAGAATTTCAAGACAGATCTGGGCTCAGGTGTTTGTGGACTTGAGGTCGAAGCTTGAGAATCTGGAAAGGTGCTGGTTG
Source organism: Antrozous pallidus (assembly GCA_027563665.1). Lineage (NCBI taxonomy): Eukaryota > Metazoa > Chordata > Mammalia > Chiroptera > Vespertilionidae > Antrozous > Antrozous pallidus. The sequence goes on from CM050508.1 coordinate 141,174,865, forward strand.
GAGAATGAAGAGGAGTGCCCCTATGAACAGGAAATTTGGAGTGCCTGGAACCAATTACTAGACACTTTTAGCACCCTGAAAAATATAGCAATGGCTTTACTCCCAATTTTTCCCTTTATGTACTTTTGTGAGACCTTATTTTCAGTGTTGAATTATATCAAAACCAACAAAAGAAACAGATTGACAGATGAAGTTAGTAGCGCTTGTTTGTGCTTGAAATGTACAAAATACCAACCTTCAATTGAAGGTTTAGCCAATGAAATTCAGCAACAAAAAAGTCACTAATAGGAAGGTTAGTTAAAGAATTCCCCCTTCCCCTCATTTATCTTAGTTCATGGCACCCCACACAAGTTTAATAATATCAAGACCAACAAAAGAGACTGACAGCTGAACAAAGAAGTCATTAAGCAGGTAAGTTAAATAATTAGTTTTTGGTTTATTAAATATAGTTACATATTGCAATTATACATTTTTATTATTTAAAACTATAAATATTGCGAAATTATGTTTTTTTTTCTTGAAGTGACACCACCCAAGTTATGCTCAGTTTTTGGCGAATTTTGACACACCAAGCTCAAAGATTGCCCATCACTGGACTAGAGTATCCCAAGAATCAAGTCAAAGATTTGAAATATGAGGGAGAATAAAAAGCACAACTTGAAGAACAAAAAAAAGAATCCAAAAATATAAACATAGTGTAAAGAGCCTCTGGGACAACTTCAAGCATACCAACATCTGAATTATGGGGGTGCCAGAAGAGGAGAGTAAGCAAGATATTGAAAATCTATTTGAAGAAATAATAACAGAAAACTTCCCTTATCTGGTAAAAGAAATAGACTTACAAGTCCAGGACACACAGAGAACCCCAATCAAGAGGAATCCAAAGAGGGCCACACCAAGACACATCATAATTAAAATGCCAAGAGCAAAAGACAAAGAGAGAATCTTGAAAGCAGCAAGAGAATAACAGTTGGTTACCTACAAGGGAGCACCCATATGATTGTCAGCTGATTTCTCAATAGAAAGTATGCAGGCCAGATGGGAATGGCAAGAAATATTCAAAGTGATGAATAGCAATCACCTACAATAAGATTACTCTACCCAGCAAAGCTATCATTTAGAATTGTAGGTCAGATAAAGAGCTTCACAGACAAGAAAAAGCTAAAGAAGTTCATTACTACCAAAAAATGCTGAAGTGTATTCAAGAAGAGGAAGAAGAAGAAAAAGGTAAAGGTAAAAAATTATGAGCAACAAAGTGACAACAAGTACATATCTATCAACAAGTGAATCTAAAAATCAAGTGAATAAAAAATCTGATGAACAGAATAAACTGGTGAATGTAATGGAATCAGGGGCCTGGAAAGGGAGTGGACTGACAATTCTCAGGGGGAAGGGGATGGGGGTTGCAGGAAGAGATTGGACAAAAATCTTGCATCTGTGGACAAGGACAGTGAGGGGGCAAGGGCATGGGGTGGGGTGGGAACTGGGTGGAGGGAAACTTATGGGGGGATAAAAGAGGAATATATGTAATAATCTGAACAATAAAGATTTTTTTTAAAATGTAAAACAAACCCACTTGGCAACTTGCCCAAAACCTCCCCTGAACCTTAGAAAAGAAAGTAAATGATTCTTAGGACATAGTCATTCCAATCACAGTGTGGTTAATATTCATTCTAAACTACTGATAATATTCATAACACTTACTGCCATTCACAATGAAGTCTTATATGCATGTCCTTTCCCACTACACAATACTGGATAAACACTGGTAACAAAATGTCATCTTCCAGTTTCAGAGCTTCTACCAATGATTACTATACATTTATTCAACAAATAGGTGATAGGTGCTTTCTGTGGCGAGGCATTGTGAAGTCTATCAAGAGTAATTAAACCAACACATTAGTATTGGACTTGGGCTGATCAGGGATTAGAAATGTTTACACATACTCAGAAATTTGTATTTTATCTAATTTTTCAATGGGAGAGAATTTAAGCTGAAATAGGTCTTCACCACGATGCTAATAAAGTTATTAATTTTGTTTGGTTGTCTTTTTTCTCTCCCTGGGCTAATTATTTAATGAAAATAATAATCACAGTTGATGAACATATCTCAATGAATTTTATATACTACACACCTAAGGACATACTCAAGATTTATTTCTACGATGAAATTTCCCTGAGAGTAACAGTTAATGGCAATGTGACCCAGTCCTCTTAGTTGCTGTGAGTTAGCACAGCTATTCTGCATTGCTTTTGGCTAATGGATTGGAATCATTCCCGGGGTTCTGAGAAGATATGCCGCTGATAAGGTGGCAGCATAGAAGAGTACAAGAAGGAGAAGAAAGAAGCAGGAGGAAAACAGATTCCAGTCAACACACTAAGATTAGAATCTGTGCACAAGGAGGAAGGAAAACATACAGCAGACTCCTGACCATTCACTTACCACATTGTGATTCTCTGATATTAAAAAATTAATGGTAGGAAATGAGCCATGGATGAAGTTTTGACGCTTCACAGTAAGGCTTTCTGCAAATCCTACACTGGGACCTCCAGCTCATTTCACCCAGTCGTGTTAGAAAACAGCTAAGGTGCCTTTGACATCTAGTTGTGAGATCCAAAGGTGGATGACACAAATTACGGGGGGGGGGATGGTAAGTGCTTCACTGTGGGGGCTGATGAAGGAGTTCCCTGATTCAAATCACATTGTTACCGATAAACTTTAAATTTGATACACGATGAAGCAGTGGCTTTCCTTGGGTGACATTCCCATGGCTTAGGTGTTCCTCTGGGACATTTTCCCCTTCCATATCTTTCGCAGATGTTTGGAAGTGAAGAGCTGTTTAAAGGAATCAGCTGTACACAAATTGACTCATTATCATGGTCTCATAACAGCAAACTGGAGGCTTTCCAAGACAAACCATTTCCCTCAAATTCTGGAATGCCAGGTCAACCCTGGGCCACTGCTAGGGTGTGTAGGTGTAGACACACGATCTCCAGATACCAGGAGAGCCAAATCAGGAGCCACAGTTCTGTATTTCTCTTTGGTATGCCAACTTGTATAAACGGAGGTCAGAGCAAGAGCCATGGGGTGGTGTGTGTGTGTGTGTGTGTGTGTGTGTGTGTGTGTGTGTGTGTGTGTGACCGCTAGAGGGCACTATGCAAAGACTGAAAGGGCATTTCCAGCCTCTGGAATGCAGATGTTACTTTGTTATCTTAGTTTATAAAGTACTTTCTTACACATCTAAGCCCAGTGATTAAGAGGGAAAAGAGAAAACAACTGCTTACTTCCAGTGGTGGCAATAAATAGCCTTTTTACGGTGATTTGGTGACATTTCTGATACTACCAGAAGCCCATTTATAAACTATTTCCAGGAGAGAATGGAATAATTGCTAAGCAACAGGGGTGAGGAGGAGACAAGGAGGTCTTAATAAAAATTAAATATTAAGTTGGAGAAGACCAAGGAAAAAGCAAGGGAAAGTATGTAGGAATAAATTGGTTATTGTCACCAAAAGCTAATCCATTTAAGGAGATAACACCAATTCTTATTCACAAGGTAATTATGTGGGGCCATATCAAATTGATGGTATCCAATGATCTTTGACCTACAAGAATGGTCATGACCTGTGGTTCAACCCAACAAAACTAGAAACTATTAGAAACAAGGTAAGTTTGTAAGATGTGCAAAAGACTAAATGGTGGCTTAATAGTAAAAGTGCTGGAAAACCAATAATCCAAAATAAAAATTTTTCCCCAAAAAAGCACCATAGTCAACTCCTGAACCTCAAATACATATTGAATTTTAATCAAAAATATTCTTCAGGTGCCCATGATGAGAAAACTGCAAGTTTGCAAGTCTTCATTAGTTTATTTTGAAGAGAAAGCAAGTCTAGTTGTTCAGCAGGCATGTTCTATTAGCCCCAAAGGAATTTAACACCAAGCTATGTTTTTCATTCTAAAGAATCCGGGGGATTCTAACTGCAGAAAAGATCAAGAACCATCACATGCTGGCAAGTATTAGTCTTTCTGTGCTCTTGGTGTAAAATCTGCTCAGCTGTGGAATATCCTGCCCACAATGTAACCTTGACCTGGGATGCCATCCACAGGTCCCACACTATCTCGGGAGAGTCTGTGGGTGTCTGCAGGCAAGTGTTGGGCGTGGCAGTGTCCACTGTACCCTGGGCACAGGTGGGATGTGGACACTGAGTAAAACCACTTCTCATCCATTGTTTCTGGGTCACTTGAGCCCAGCATTCTTGTTTGTTAGCAGATCTGAAAAGGCTTTAGAAAGCAGTAAGAGTACATCTTGACGGTAAACACCCGAGGAAAGCAGGCTTAGCATATGAAAAGAATATTGAATTAAAATATTCTATTTTCTCTATATAGGGAATTTAATAATTTGAAGGTGTAAAGAAAGGCAAACAGTATATTGATAGCATTTTATGGGGATGAATAGCAAACAAAACTTTCCTAGAAGTATGAAAGTACTATAGAAACAAACCAATCCCTTAGAATAGTTTTGATAAAAATAAGGATAAGGCACTTGATGGTTGACTATGTTCTCTCATCCACAGTCATCCTTGTAGTGCTCCTATCCCATGTGTATCATTTTTCAGACTTTACAGAGAAAAACACAGGCGTTCCTACAGATTTTCTAACATCTCTAATGTCATATTAGTATGCTAATGAGTCAAGTTTCAAATCCAGGGTTTGATGCCTGATACTGTTATTGTGATACCTTATTTCTTGACTTATTCTCAACATATCTCCTTGAGTTTCATCATCTTAAAAATGGCAATGATAACCCTCCTTTAGAAGGTCATTGTGAAGATTAACGATAATATATCAAAAGTGCATCAAATATTGTAGGTACACAAAAACAGTAACTACTTTTCTTTTTTTAAAATATATATTTTATTGATTTTTTTTTTACAGAGAGGAAGAGAGAGGGATAGAGAATTAGAAACATCAACTAACTGCCTCCTGCACACCCCCCACTGGGGATATGCCCACAATCAAGGTACATGCTCTTGACCAGAATCGAACATGGGACCTTTGAGTCCCAAGGTCGATGCTCTATCCACTGAACCAAAGCAGTTTCGGCGGTAACTACTTTTCTTGGCTTTCCACTAATATGAGCACAAAATTCTGCCAATTATTCCTTCTTAGCAGAGCTTCAAATCTGAGTGAAGGAAATCTAATTCAACATCATAATACCTGTTAATAATAGAATCAAACAATATAAAACCATAGTGCTCGACATGCCTAATCATCAGAAAAATGCAAATCAAAACCATGAGATACCACTTCATACCTCTTAAAATGTCTCATCAAAAGGACAAAAGATAACAAATCTTGAGGGGGATGTGGTGAAAAGGGAACCCTGTACAATATTGGCAATAATATAAATTGGTTTACATCCATTATGGAAAAGAGTATGGTGGTTCCTTTAAAAATTAAAAAATGAAATCAGTGTCATAAAGAGGTAACCACACTCCTATGTTCATCACAGCATTACTCACAATAGCCAAAACATGGGAACAACATGAGGGTCTGTTGATAGAAATTTTATATAGATGATAAAAGACTTTAGAGACATGATGAGCCTGTGAAGGAAGACTATCTTTCTATTTGCGATAACATGGATGAAACCAGAGGACATCATTATACTAAGGGGGAAAAGCCAGAAACAGTAAGAAAAACACCACACGTGTCACTTATATGTGGAACCTAAACGTGTTGAATATATAGAAGTAGAGAATAGAATGTTTACCTGGTGGGGAAATCAGACAGTGTTGCTCAAAGGGTACAGAGTTACAGGCACGTGGGATGAATAAGTCTTGAGAGCTAATGTACCACATGGCGAGTATAGTTACTTTACTGGACACTGGAAATGTGCTAAGAAATATTTCAGGTGCTCTGACCATTACAAACAAACAAACAAACAAACAAAAAAAGATAACTTATATGAGGGGATGACTATGTTCACTAACTTGACTTTAGTAGTCATTTCACTATGTATATCAAAACATCAAGTTGTACACTTTAAATACACAGTCATCCTTGTACACCTTGACCTGGGATGCCATCCATTAATAAACAATAGCATTGTTTTTAGCTTCAAAACTAATTTGAGCAGGACTCGGTGGTGGAACGCTCCTTCCTCCACCAGTTGGGGCTGCTAGATGGTGAATTTACTGAAGCTTATATATGCCTGGTGGTTAATACTCGCTATCAGCTTGGACTTTATAGCCGGGCTGTTGCCTTGGATACAGCCATGTAGCCTTTCCAGGTGTTCTGAGCATTCTTCCAAAATGGTGGCTCTCACCACTTACCATTTATTCCGAGGATAAGTCTCAGGAAAGCCAGGTGGAAACTGCATCACCTTTGCTGGGCCTTCCTTGGAAGACATTCATCATGACTTCAGCTGCACCTATTCATTAAAAGCAGCCCAAGTGTCCATCAGTAGAAGAGTGGATAAAAAAGCTGTGGTACATTTACACAATTAAATGCTACTAAGCCATAAAAAAATAAGGAAATCTTACCTTTTGAATGGACCTGGTGAGTATTATGCAAAATGAAATAAGCCAGTAACAGAAAGACAAATACCATATGATTTTGCTTATATGTAGAATTTAATAAAATAGAAACAGACTAAAGGATACAGGGAACAGACTGACATCTGTCAGAGGGATGGAGGGCTCCGTGAAGTGAGTGAAGGGGTTAAGCAAAAAACAAACTCGTAGATATAGACAACAGTACAGTGATTACCAGAGGGAAAGGTGAATGGCGGGAGGCAGAAGAGGGTCAAGGGGGAGAGAAACGGCGATGGAAGGAGACTTGACTTGGGTGGTGAACTCACAACACAGATGGTGTATTACAGAACTACAAACTTGAAACCTACATAACTGTACTAACAAATATCACCCCGATAAATTCAATAAAAATGTTTAAAAATTAAACTTAAAAAAGTGAGTCACAAGTGATGTCTGTGAAAACAACGAGTGAGAAACTGAAACTTCACCCCTTCATGAAAGTAAGGTAAAAACAGGCCCCAAAAAAACTGTCTGAAACAACTTTGGAAATTAACCGAAGGCTGGCAGCAACTTGGAGAGGGACTATTTAAGAAAAACAGCTGAATCAAAGTAATAACTGAGCTTGGTAATACTTAAACATATTCTAGTCTTCTCCTTCATCAGCTCAGCAGTAGCTTTGTCAATAACAGCCCACATTTCAGGGAGCAGAACAGTCTCCCTTTGCAAAGAATTGTCATTATTTAAATTGTCAGGTAGCTTTATGGAAGAACAAATAGAAGCTTCTACCCCTGTAACCTGACTCAGAATTGTTTACCTACTACAGCTAATTCATAGGCAGTGCTTGAAATATTTACAGGTGAGCTGTGTGCATACTCAAGAAGACCTCAGAAAGCCTTTGGCTAACATTGAGGCTCTGTACACAGAGAAAGTGGAGACTAAGGCAGAGTTGTAAACCGCCTTACTGAGTGCTGAAGGTGTGCCTCAACATACACACTAAGTTCCTCGTCAAAGATTTATATTTTGTGGCTCTTGGCATTTAAAGAAATCTCAGTGCATGTATTAGCTGACCACTAAGCCAAATAAGTAGAAACGGAAATTGTCTCAACCAACCAAGAATACAGCTTTATAAAATTTGTTCAGAAAAGTCACTAAACAACAGACTTTAAGAAAAGAGAGAAAATTTGATTTTCAGACCTGCCACATTATAACATTCAGTATAATAAAAAAAAAAGTTATTAGGCATGCTAAGAAACAAAAAAGTATGGCTTCTGCTCAGGGGGAAAATAGTAATCAATAGAATGTATCCAGAAGAAGCCCAGACATTGGATTTGCTAGACCAAAACTTCAAATCAGTTATTTGAAATTTTCAAAGGAAATCCCACCTAAAGAACTAAAGAAAAGTATGAAAAGGATGCCTCACAAATAGAGCCTATCAATAGTTGAAATTCATAAAACGATAAGCAAATGGAAATCCTGAAGTTAAAAAGTACAATAACTGAAATAAAAATTCACTTAAATGACTCAACAGCAGATTCAAACTTGTGAAAGAAAAATTCAATAGAAATCAATAATAGAAGGAAATTGGAATTCACAAATATGTGGAAATTAACATCCTATATAATCTTATATAATAAAAGCATAATATGGAAATTGACCAAATAGCTGAACAGTGGAATGACCATCCAGATGATTGATCATCCAGGTTCACACTATGACACCCACTGGTGCTAGGCCAGCCAACGCGAGTGCAATGCAATTGGTCGGGGACCTGGCCATCACATGATTGCCCTGCAGTGGGAGGCCCAGGTCACCATCGGGCTGTGGTGGGTGGGCAGGGCCTCCCTCGGCAAGGGAAGCCTGGGTCCTGGGTGCCGGCAGGAAGCCAGTGCTAGCAGTTAGGGGAAGGAAGGCCTACTCTTACATGAATTTCATGCATTAGGCCTCTAGTACTTCTGTAAAACCAATGGGTCAAAGATGAAATCATAAGGAAAATTAAGAAATACTTTGAAATACACAGAAGTAAAATCACAATACACAACACTGATGGGATGCAACAAAAGCAGTAAGTAACAAGAGGGAACTATATAGCTGTACATTCCAATAACCTGACTTTCTACCTTAAGAAACTAGAACAAGAAGAGAAAACTAAATTGAGCAAGAATCCTATCTAATAAAAGAGTAATATGCAAATTGACCATACCTTTTCTACACCCACAAGCCACGCCCACAAGCCACATCCACAAGCCAATCAGAGCGAGTATGCAAATCAACCCAACCATGATAGTGGCTAATTTGCATATTCATGTGCAGAAGATGGCATAGAAGGAAGCCGAGCACTGCAGAAGGGAGTAAAGCTGCAGAGAAGAAAGCAAGCATGGCGGGGAAGAAGGGAGGAAGCAAGGCAGAGGAGATGGGAGTGAGGCAGTGGAGATGGGAGAGAGCGAGGTAGTGGAGAAGGGAGCGAGGCAGCAGAGAAGGGAAGGAGCTTTGCTCAGGCCACAGGATGCTCTATTCTTAGGAATATTCCTGCAATGGGTCTCTAGTTAATAAAATAAATAGTAGAAATACAATAAAGAAAATATTACTAACATTTGATTCTTTGGGGAGAAATCAATAAAATTGACAAAACTCTAAGTAAATCAAGAAAAAGAAAAAAGATTCAAGTTTATAAATTCAGAAATGAAATATGATATTACTATTGACTTTATAGAAATTAAAAAAGGATTGTAGGGAAATACTATAGATGAGTAGTAGGCAAACTCATTAGTCAACAGAGGCACATATCAACAGTACAACGACTGAAATTTCTTTTAAGAGCCAAATTTTTTAAACTTAAACTTCTTCTAATGCCGCTTCTTCAAAATAGACTCGCCCAGGCCGTGGTATTTCGTGGTAGAGCCACACTCAAGGGGCCAAAGAGCCCCATTTGGCTTGCGAGCCGCAGTTTGCCGACCACTGCTATAGACAATTATATGCCAACTAATTAGATGACTAGGTGAAATGGATAAATGCCTAAAAACACACAAACAACCAAAACTAATTCAGGAAGAAATGGAAAACCTGAACAGACCTTAACAAATAAAGAGACTGAAATAGTAATAAAAGAACTTCTAACAAAGAAACCCAAGACCAGATGGATTCACTGGTGAATTGTTCCAAAGTTTTACAGAAGAATTAGCACCAATCCTCCTTAAACTCTTCCAAAAAATAGAAGAGAGGGAACACTTCATATCTCATTCTCTTAGTTCAGCACTAATCTGATACCAATACCAGGTAAAGTCATTACAAAAAAAGAAAAACTATGGCCTGTAACCTTTGTAAATATTGATGCAAAAAATCTCTCAAGAAAATACTTGCGAACCTAATCCAGCAGTATGTAAAATGATTACACATCATGACCAAGTGGAATTTATCCTAGGAATGGAAAGTTGATTCAAAATATAAAAATAATGTATGGCACCATATTAACAAAATAAAGTGAAAGAAACATGATCATCTCAATAGATGCAGGAAGAGCATTTGGGTATCTATCTAAAGAAAATTAAATTAGATCACAAATAGATATTTGCACCCCTATGTTCACAATAGCTGAGATATGGAAACAATATGCCTCTTAACAGATGAATGGGTAAAGAAAATGTGAGGAGGAGGAACCAAGATGGTGGTATAGTAAACACCTGAACTTGCTGCCTTGCACAACCACTTCAAAACTACAACTAAAAGACAAAACGGGTATCATCCAGAACCATGGGAAGGCTGAGTGGAAGTTATACATCTAAAAGAAAAGAGAAAAGCACACTGAAACTGGGTGGAAGGGTGGAGGAGCAAAAGTGAAGTGCAGGGGGACAGAGGCGTGCACACAGAAAAGAGCTGGCAATTGAGTACATAGTTGTCTTTTTCAATTGGGAGGGAGATACAAGCTCCTGACTGCTCTGAACTCCAGTTCTGGGTGAAACTCTGGGGACCCAGACTCATACGGGGAAAAACTGGACTGTCTGGCATTGGGCCAAAACAAAAGGGTGGCTTTCTCTCAGAGTTGTTTGCAGCGATCATTGTTCTTGCACAGTGCTGCTGGACACAGAGACCCGCGGACCTCTTTGGGGTAGGGCTGATTGGCAGCCATTGCTGTTTGCTCCACTCTGGTGATTCCCTGAGACTCAGCCACACCCAATTTACAATCCCACCCAAGCTGTGCACAGAGGCTTTTGTATATGAATAGCCTGTCCTTTTGCAATCTAAAACCTAACATACTGCAGCTGGGTCAGAGAGCCCTAGGGCCTCCAAAAGAAGGCCCAAAGCTGGACAACAACTTGCACTGCTTCGCAGCTGGGCCTCTTCTGGGTACCTCCAAACCCCAAACAAAGAGGAGGAATTTGAAGATCTCTCTGTAGCTCCTGCTGGGTGGCCTCAGGCAGTGGAGGACTTTGCACCGCCGTGGAGATCCAAGAGCAAGTGTACCCAGGGGTCAGAGTGGGACCATCCAATTTACAACTCTTCACATTAATAAGAGATACACTCAGGGGGGCAGACTCAGTGGGCATCAAAGCCCCACTGAAGCAAGTCTTGCCCCATGAGCGTGTCTTCAGCACACAAGTTCTCCCATCATAGACACAACTGATCTTCAGAGGCAATTGGCCTGGAGGTCAATTCCTCCCAGTGATACTAACAGCAATCAAGGCTTAACTACAACAAGGCTGTGCACACAGCCCTCAAAGGCGTACACCAAAAGTATCCACTTCAGGTAATTGGGGAGGCTGAGACACGGGGCCCTATATGACACCTAGCACACAAAGCCACTCTATCAACACAGGGATGCAGCCAAAATGCAGAAACAAAGAAACATGTCACAAATGAAAGAAGTGGAGGAAAGCAAACTACTGGATATGTAGTTCAAAACCACAATTATAAGGTTATTCAAGAATCTTCTAGAAACCTCTGAGAAATTTAGTGAGACCCTCATGGATATGAAAAAGGACCAACTAGAAACTAAGCATACACTGACTGAAATAAAGAATAATATATAGAGACCCAACAGCAGACTAGAGGATCCCAAGAATCAAGTCAAAGATTTGAAATATGAAGAAGCAAAAAACACCCAACCAGAAAAATTGATGGAAAAATATCCTCAGGTGAGGATAAAAAAAAAGAAAGAAAGAAAGAAAAAAGAAATGTCATATCCTATGAAAGACACATCTTAAAAATGCCCAAAGAAAGTTTTCATTTTTTCATGGTGAACGGATTAGAGTCTGTGTTGATGAAAACACCTTGGCAGCTGCAGCAGTGGGGTGATAGGGCTGGCACCTTCCCCTGATCAACCTGGTTGCTTCCCACAAAGGGAGGCCAGACTGTCGCTTAGGTCCACTCCCAATGGGGAGCAGGCCTAAGTCATCAGTAGGACATCCTCTGAGGGCTCCCAATATGTGAGAGGGGGCAGGATGGGGTGAGGGACCCCCATCCCCAGTGCACAAATTTCATGCACCGGGCCCCTAGTGTTAACATTGTATTAATTAAAGGTGTACAGCATGATTTGATATATGTATATATATAACGCAAAATAATTACTACAATAAGTTAGATTTACATCCTTCACCTCACACAGTTACAAAATATTTTTTCTTGTGATGAGAACTTTTAAGATCACCCTCTTAGCAACTTTCAAATATACAATACAGTTTGTTAACTACACTCATCTTGCTGTACATTGCATGCCCAGAACTTATAACTAGAAGTTTATACCTTTTGATATTTTTATCCATCTCCCCTAATCCCCACCACCACTACCTCTGGCAACCACCAATCTTTTCTCTGTTTCTAGGATTCTGTTTCTATGATTCTACATATAAATGATATCATAAAGTATTTGTCTTTGACTTGTTTTGTTTAGCATAATGCTCTCAAGGTCCAACTATGCTGTCACAAATGGAGGAATCATGAGATTTTTGCTGTTCTGTTTTGTGAAATAACTTTTACTTGCAGCCTAGTGTGTTTTAAAGAGGAAGAAGTTAAAACAGAGGTGATACTGGACTCAGTTATTAATCCTCTATTTAAATATACTGAAATTTTATGATTGGTTGGAGGAAGATATTAAATACATTTATTACTATGGTATAAGTTACCAAGCAAGCAAAACACAAGTATGAATTTAAATTTTTACTTTATCAATCAAATTAAAAGCCAAAGAAACAAAATCATTATTTTTTCTCCAAATGGCATCATTACTGTGGAACCGCTGCTGGCAACAGAGCTGACCTTACACGGAGCTGGAGGTAAGAATCATGTTGTCAGAATAGATTATCTTGAAGTTAAAATTATGGTGAAGATTTGGGTTTAAAGATCCATAACTGCTTTATAAAGGGACAGACCCAGAGGCAGAGAAGCATTGACCAGAATGCTGGTCCTCAGGGGGAAGGTACGGGAGGGAGGGGGGAAGGAGGAGAGATCAACCAAAGGACTTGGATGCATGAATATAAGCCTAACCAATGGACATGAGCACCAGGGGGGTGAGGGCATGACTGGGGGGTTAATAGAGGGATAAGGACACATATGTAATACCTTAATCAATAAAGAAATTGTGTGTGGGGGGGGAAAAACCCTTAAGCTCCAAATGTCTAGATCTTAGTCCAATGCAGCCACACATATCACAACTATTGCTGTCTTAATCACAAATATTTCTACTTACAGGCAGTTGCAGGATTCCAATGGCTTGAATTTTAATAAGGTGCCTTCATAGCTTATTTAGAATCATTCATTCTTTTGGTTTCCACAAAACTAAAATTTTTAACATTGAGACTAATGCATGATCTTGCCCACTTTTTATCTTGCTTGTCAAGTAAGGATATGAATTAAAAACATCTTTCACCCATCATAATTATTTATAAAATACATACAAGGTTTAACACCCCCCAAAAGATATCATTTTGGAATTTCTAAAAGATTAAATTTTACTTTATAAAGTCACATTAACTTTGTTTTGTTCACATATTTATCAGAAAGTGAAACTTCTTCATGGACTGGCATGAGCCATTGATTCTAATAATTTTCTCCTAAATCTATTACAGACTAGAAAATGTTTATCTTCATTTTTCTATACTTACAAGTAGCTTTTTTGCTTCTTCATTCAGTGACTGTGTATTGTGTCTGTGATATGTAAGGCCTTGTGGCAGCCACTCTGGGGAACCATAAACGCATAAGACCTAGCCCCTGACCTTGAACTGCTGATGCCTTGGCTAGATGATAAGATATGTCACAGAATCGGGCATATCTTGTGTTCTCTTTGCCAAGTGTTTTATATTTATTAAAGCCCAAATACCAGTGGATTTTTTTTTTTTATGTCTAGCTTACTTTTGTTCAGGTCTCAACCTCCTGTGTCTTTAATAATAGGCAGCTGAACAGTTAGCAACTTTGATTTTTTTATAGTACGAGAGATGTAGTTGCCAGGAGTTGAAGCATAAAGCCATAAAGGGACCATTGAAGCAGAGTGTGAAGACTGCCGCATCCCATGAATGGGAGCCCAGCCACACATGGACTCATCACCTCTGGGGCCTGAGATTTCAGCTCCTCCCTGAGACTTCTGTCTCCAGCCCTCTCTGAGAAAATGGCTGGGGAGGCACCCCTGTTATTTCTTGCTGTCTGATTTTTCTAGCCCTCAGAGCTCTCTTCTAAGATGTCTGAATTTGATCAGGGCCATCAGATGATTATGTTCTCACTACAAGTGGATTGTGAACTAAATGTATCAGGTTGGCAGCCAAGATCAATAACCTTCCTACTTTTTCTTTCTTTTTTTTTTTTTCTTCTTCTTTTTTTTTTTTTTTTAAAGAAAGTTCCCTTCAGCAGAGACCATTAACAGACATTCTATCCACAACTCAGCACAGAATCCTCGTGCAGAGTTTTCTGGACTTGTCTCTTAGGCAAAGTTAATGCTAACCCATTGTTAATTTGGTTCAAGAAGAAAGAGCTCTAGTTTCTGAAGAAAACATTGAGCAATTTTGAAAGTTTGAAATGACCAACTATGGAGAAGAGTGTTTTAAAAACATAAAATAATAATGATTTTCCCCAACACCCACCCAAGGTTCCTCTTCATTATTTTCAAACCTTTCTTTCTACTGTACAATAAAACAGGCAAGCAGAAGCAGTCAAATAGTTTACCACAATTTCATATATCAGGACTCTTTGAGGACTAATATAATTTGGTTTACTATCAAGTTGTTGGTTTCTTGTTTTGGGGAGCTTGTTTTACAATACATAAACATTTTAAACATTTTCTTGTCAAAGTGCTTCTCCTCAAGAATCTTTTCTAATGGCATTTTAGGCCCCAATTTGGCTAGTAGGCAATGCTAATACCCACTTTATTTAGTATGCAAGGCTCCGTACTAAAGCCCTGATGAACTAATAGGGTTCATTTGAAGAAAACACCAAAGAAATGAGCTTTTACTTATATATATGCCATGAGATTTTGAAACACGATGTTCAGGAAATACAAGCAATCCCTGAAACTTTTCTCCCCTGGGTTATCAGAGTCTGAGACAATTGATGACATTACATTGGTCGTTCATTGTAGATTCGTGGAGCCCACGAAAATCAATAGTTTTCCATTATCAGGTCCAGCTGGGTCACTAGTCTGTCAATGAGCTGTTACAATTGCTGTACAGGGGTGAGCCTGACCAGTCAATTGCTGCTGACAAGAGGAAAACATGCTGACAGCCACGGGAACAAGTCAGAACACAGATTTGCACTTCAGTTTGCCATCCAAAGAGACTCAGAGCAAGGCCATTTTCAAGACACAGGGCATACTCCGTGGGAGGCCTGGGCGGAGGGTGGCGGGACTGGGGAGGGGGTGCAACCCCCATTTTTTATAGCACAAGTACCTAAGGGTCTGTCCCGGCTCCAGCCAACCATCTCCTGTAGAGACTATCATGTAGTCAATGCTTTGTCAGAAGGCATGCACCAGCCAGAACTGTCCCTAAAATCATCATCTATCCCACATTGTACCCAGAGGAGTAGGAGGAAAGAAGTCCACTTTTACTATCATCACCTCAGATGTAACTACATATCTTGGAGAACACAAACACATAAAGAGGAAGTAAATGGGCCAGAGGCACCAAATATGCACAAATGTGACCAAACATGTTGTAAATAAGTATTGACTGGACAGGATGGAGGTCCTCTGGTGTTGGTATATATAGGCTCTTCCCTGTTGCCTGTTATATAGCCTTATCTATACTTCTAGATCAACTTTGATATTTTACTAAATCAATGAGTCCCCCATTGCAGACTTGCCTTACAGCTATGCTGGGGAACTGAGGTCTAGTCTTGCCCTGCCATAATTAAGAGGTATGGAGTGGTGAGTTTGGACAAATGTCTTAACTGCCCCACAATAATAAAGTGGAGATGTGCTTGCCTTACCTCTTATGTTACAGGTTATCATGAGATTCAAAATGAGATCAATTGAGAGAGAGCTCTGTTCAAGCAAATGAAAGAGAGAGAGAGAGAGAGAGAGAGAGAGAGAGAGAGAGTCTGTGTGTGTGTGTGTGTGTGTGTGTGTG
Organism: Antrozous pallidus; assembly: GCA_027563665.1. Lineage (NCBI taxonomy): Eukaryota > Metazoa > Chordata > Mammalia > Chiroptera > Vespertilionidae > Antrozous > Antrozous pallidus. The sequence continues at coordinate 141,190,941 of CM050508.1, forward strand.
TGTGTGTGTGTGTGTGTTCTTGATCTCTGGAAGCTATCCAGGCAGCAAGAAGTTTGGGAGCAACAGAAAGAAGTCCTTCCTTCTCCAGAACAATGCATTGTGGGTCTAGGCTAAATATTTTTCTCCTTTAGGTGAATACAGGAATAGTCTATCATGTTTTCCATCATAATGAAAGCCAAAATGTGGAGGACAGCTTTGAAGTCTTAATGGGTGATGTGGCCTCCTTAGTTTGGAGAGGCCTGAGAGCCAGCAGAGAAGGCATACGCCTCGGGCCCCTGCGTGCTGAGGGGCTTCCAAAGCACCTCCAGTCAGTACAGTGCACTGATCTCCATGTGCTAATTTCATTTCAGACATCAAACTTCAGAGCTCAAAATATAAATATTTGCAACTTGTTTTAATATTATGATTTTTAATGTTTCACTTGTATTAATATCTTTCAAGTATTAAATTCTAGCCCCCCCCCCTTTTTTTAAATGCCTCCAGTCTTGAGTTTGATTTCACTTGTGTTCCATCATCAAACAAAACTGGTAATCAACTCTATTACTGGAAGGCAATTACTAGGGTTTTTCTTTTTCTTTCTTTCTTTTTTTTTTCTCTTGTTGCAATGCCCAAAAAAGTAATTTTCTTTAAATGAGTAAAAAGGTAGTTTTAACAAGAGCAAATTTGCTAGTAATTAGATGAACCAGTCTTATGTCTTCCAGCACTTAGGAGCATGAAATTCATCAGAACTCTCATAGCATTAATTAGAAAGAATTTATGTTTTTTTAATAAAATGCTTCATGTTTTAGCTCCTTTATTCCTCTACCAAATGTGATTATGTGGGGGCTGAAGGGAATTCAGGTTAATGTGTTGACACACTTAACAATGCAGGGTCATGTTGCACAATACGCTCCACTGGTTAGTTCAGCACACCCCCTGACAGGGCCCAATCATCCCCTGCCCTAAAGGCAGACGGAAAGAGAGGATTTTAATTACTGTTCTGTATGCAAGTTTGCCAGCATTAAATTGAGACATAATTAGGCCTCTGAATTTTAATAATTGTCCTAGCTAATTGGGCAGACAAGTATGTTATGCAGCATGGTGTGATTAGATAATTAGTATTTCCAAATGACAAAACTGGGCTCTTGATTACAAATTCTACATGAAGGGGGAAAGAGGTAGCAAGCAGATCTTTACAAGTCTATTAAGGGAGAGTTTAGCGATGTTGATAATTTAAAGTCCATTAGGAAGCAACATTTCATTCTCAGAGCTGGGGCCCTGGGACAAGGGCCTCTGGCCAGCTCTGTCTCTCACTTAAGGTTCCTCCCCAGGGTGCTGCTGCATCTACACTACCCCCTTCCTCCAAGCTTAGCAGTCACCACTGACCTTGGGTAAGGTCTCTTTGGCTAGACGCCAGACAGCAGGTAATAACTCTAAAAAAGAAGTCATAGGATATAGGAAGGGTAGAAGAGGTATTCTACCCTGGGTGTGGGTATAAGTATTTAGAGCGTCTTTCTTTTGAAAACAGCTGTTCTTTCCTCATTTTCCTAGAATTGACCTCTTGCATGATAGCATCAGCTCTACTAAAGTCTTTTTTGGTGAAAATCTTAAATTATGTTATTGGGGTGAAGAGCATAGGCATTGAGAATGACCTGGGTTTGAAATAATCACTTACTGGGAGTGTGACCTTTGTTAAGCTATTTAATCTTGCCAGATCTCAGTTTTCTTATTGGTAAAATGAAGAACTTTCCCCATAAGAAAGCTGATGGGATTAAATAAAGTGATGCATATAATTTAAAGTACAGTGCCTGATATGAAATGTCCAATAAATATTGTCTATTAAATGCAAATCAAGTAAACAATGTTAGAAAGTACAGTTTGAAGGTGCAGTTCTGGCTCTTTGCTACACCCCTATACTCCAATGAGGCAAACATCCAGAACCCCTTTGCTTTCTGAGGAACCTGGTGCCTGTGTACACTGTGGGAGGCCCAATGTCAATAGCTACCCCCACAACTCAAATACCCCACCAATTTCCTTTCTCTTCATTCTTGCAGATAAGCCCTGCTGTGCAGAAATCATGGGAGTAGTAAGTGTAAGAAGTTTGTGGTATAAACTCTGCATCCTACACCCCTCAACATACACACATACCTTGTGACTCACACTCAACAAGTATCACTTCATTGCCCACAAAGGCATACTTACTTCTAGCTGCTAAACTTTTCTCAGATTCAATAATCAGTAGGCTGGGCTCCAGAGCTATATTTTTCAGGCAAACGGAATATTAACTGGATACAAACAAGAAGCAATCTAAAAATGATTTATAGGTGGCTACTGGATGGCAATGTGATGCTAGTTTGTTAGGGGAAACTCAGGAGTTCTGGATGTATATTCATGACCATTGAGGATAACCATAAGGATAATAGCAATGCCTCCACAGCTTGGTCCAGTCAGGATAGCCTACCAGACTGAGAGAATTTCTGACGACTTTCTCAGAACTTTGTGCCATCTCATTTATGAAAGAGGAAAGCATCTGGGAGAGATTTCAATTCAGAATGCACAGTTCTCTCCGTGGGTAAACTTTATATCACCCTGGCATAATCCTTACAGTACATAACACCTAATAACACAGAGAGGAGGGCAACACCCTGAAACCCAAGAAGGAAAGAAACTCAAGATGAAATATAGAATGCAAACATTTTTGCTAGAAGCTTAGACTCAAAGAGTACGGTATTATTCTCCAGGATGGGAATGAAAACAGTGAGTGATCCTTATGCCTGATCTGTATTTACACAATGCATCTCTCCTCTTGGGGGCCCCTACTTGTGTCCCTGTCGTTCACAGGTACGCTGCTCGCTGCTCGTGGGGTCACACGCGTGGCCAGGACAGTCACTGCAGAGCTGGAAACATCACCCTTGGCCGGAGGGAGGGTGAGGTAACAGCTGTCATGGGGATTTTTCCCCCCTGGCACACAATGCTGCAGCTTCTCTCCCGCTCTTTCTGAAGAAGTGCATTTATGACTGATCACTCAACACCTTGTTGGTTCTGAATGCAGAAAACACACCTTATAAATATATGATAACCATTCTGTAACAGAGAGTGTGACAATTTACTTCACGGCGCGTTTCGGGCTGCTAATTGATCGTTTCAGTCCAGGGACGATTTGGAATAAATTATAGCCATCAAAAGGATATCACAGCTCATTCTGGTGGAAAGATCTCCTCCTCCCCGCGCGGCGTCGGTCTCCCGGAGAGGCGATTGCACCCCGCGGGCAGAGAGGAGGGGAGGGAGCCAGCAGGAGAAAGGAAAGTCGGAGGGCGGGGCCGGCTGGGAGGGGCGGGGCCAGCGGGAAGGGGCGGGGCGGGGGCAGGCCAGAGGGGCGGGGCCGGCGGCAACTCCCGGGGCTGCAGGTCCGCGGCCTGACGGTAGAGGCCTCCCTTCCGAGGAGGCGGCGGGGGCGTTCCCTGCTGGGGCTCCGCTCCCTGGCGCGAGCCCCGCGCGTCCTACGCAGCGAGGTCCGGGCTGGGCGGCCCGGTGTCAGCTCTCCCCGCCCGCCCTCCTCCTCCCGCAGGTGGCGGCGCCGTACCTCTGAGGTGAGAGTCTCCCCGGCGCCGGGCCTGCTGGGGGCGGGTGCTCGCGCGCGCCGGGTCTCAGCTCGCGCTGGAGGCTTCCCGGCGGGGCTTCCCCGCGCGGGCGCGGCGGCGGCTCCCGAAGCCCGGGGAGTGGGGGAGGCGAGGCGTGGAGGCGCCGCGGCCCCGGTGGGGTTTGTGTGCAGTTGGGGCCCGCGGTTCGGGGAGTGCGGGTTCTCACGCCGCGAGTGGGGAGGAGGCTGGTGCACTCGGCCCCGGACTCAGCCTTGCCCACCGCAGACCCCGGGAGGGCGAGGAGAGGCGGGCGGCGGGTCACGCACTGAGGACCGCGGCGGGGGGTGGGGGGGGCGGCGGCCTGAGAGCGGGGCCGGGAGGGATGCCCCGAGCGGGGAGTCTGTGGGCCCGGCCCTCCCGCGCCGCTCTGCCCGCCTCGGGGACTCACGCGCCCTGCAGCCTCTCGCCTCGATGTCATTTCCCAGCGAAGTGTGTGCCGCTGCGAGCTGCTCATGGGGAAGAGAGACCCAAAGGCCTATTCCTGGATGGGATTCGAATTTGAAAAAATACACAATTTTCCCCCTACTTTTGTCGCGGGGACTTGCCTATCTGGCCTCCCCATCTCGTCCACGAGATGTCCCCTCCCCCGATCTTCCATTCTTCTCCCCGAAATGGGAGCTGAGGAAGGGCGGAGGCCCGCTCACGCACCGCTCACCCTTCTCCCCGCGCTGGCTGCCGGCTCCGCGCGTCCTCAGCGGCCGGCCCTCTGCCTCCAACACGGTGTCAAACTAGGGCGCGACTTTTCCGTGCAGGCGACCGAGACAGCGACCTTCACGCCAAGCCATTGGGAAGTGTAATGTCAGTGCGTCCTGGAGGACGGATAATGCGCAAGCCACTGCTTGACACGCTCTCTTGCAAGGAAACATCCGAGACCTTCAGTACGAAGCACTTTTAGTTCACACACCAGAAAGTATTTTGGGATTGGTTGACATCTTTCAAAATGCTGAAAGAGGGAGTAGCATTTATCGCTTTGCAGGCATGTGTCTGTCAGTACTCACGAGAGCCACCGTAGGAGGGAGGAGGGTTTTATTTTACTCCTATTCTTATAAACCGAGGGGCAGAAACGTTATGTGACCCCGCCAAATTGTCCGTCCTAAGTCAGTGAGAGAGTTCTATTTATGAAACCAAACATCTTCTAAAACTGGGATTATTGGAAAAGCGAGGGAACTAGATAACGTTTATACCTATTGTGAAAGATAAGTAATCTGCTAGTTTAAATGAGAAGCCGTATGCTTTTAGCACAAGTTGCTGAATGTATAAAAGGATCAGTTTATCTGAGGAATGGAAGTCAGGTAAAATTTCTGTGAAACTCCAGTCTTAATACTACTACTTTACTCCTGGGTATTAAAGACTGATTATATCAAGAATCACTTGAAACAAATGATTAGGTTCAAAAGTAAGGCTAAGGCCCCAGTGAATGAATTCTGAAATCTAAATCCAAATCTAAGCAAATGCTTTAAAAACTTGGTATTATGCAGTAAGTTTGATTTACATAGACCAAATCCTGTTAGTTTTACAGTGGACTCTGTGTTGACCCTTAATATGGTTTTCTTTTCCCCATTTACTTATCAGTAAGTACTTATTCCTTATCTATTATAGGTCCTCCACTTTCCTTTGACATTGAACATGATTCCTATAGGTATTTAATAAAGGGTTGTTAAAATGTAACTAGAACATGTATATCCTCTAACTCCAAGAATACTCAAGGAGAAGTATTATGAAAGAGTTAAAAACTGTGACATTTCATTTATACAAATGGGAAGTTGTTGGGCTACTCTCAAGTAGTAAGTCAAGGGAAGAAAATAAATTAGAAATCAGAAAGTTTTCTCCACACTGCTCTATTCACAGTACTGTGTGTTTTCCCTTTAAAAAATTTACAACAAAATTTTGAAGGCCTTGCATGCCTGAAGTGATTTGTGACATTCTTCTAATTATTTTAGAATGTAAAGTTTTCATAAAAAGGTTTAACTCTTAATATGATATGCTGGACTCGGGTTTTATTTGAGTGAAAGCACTATATTTTTAGTTAAAATCAAAACAACATATTCTCCCTCCTCTGCCCCCCCCCCCACACACACAGCCTGAAGTAATAATTGCCTGCAATTAAGACAGCAAACAAAACACATCCCAAGTAGTCACAAATTCACTGGGTTGAAATTCATTGTTCTAACCCAGTGTTTCTTGAACAAAGAAACTTTTGTGTGAAATCTGCAGATGCACCTAAAGAATGTACAATTTTGTGAAATATAATAAGAGAAGCCAAGATGTTAAGAATAATTTTATCTTAACCCTCATAATGTGCCATAGAGCTGAAACTATGTAACTGTGAATTAACTATGACTAACAGTCAACTATAACAGAACATACACATTTTAACAACTATACCAGGACTTACATGTACATATCTACATGTCAGCATATCCTTATCAAACTTGCCATCTTGGAATGCTGTCACTTATTCCATGATGCTTGCGTTACTGCCATTGCTCAAACCTATTTTGGAGCTCTTCTTTGGGTACTGTTTTCAGAACCCACAGCACATCTTGTTAAAAAGCCTTATAGGTGGTAAGTTGTCTTCCTGTGAAGACCTTCAGTCCCCTGAAGAGTAAGGGGGGTGATCAAGCCATGGTAATATAATTGGGGTCAAAACAATTAGAAAGACATTAGATGACTTTCTTGAGTAACTTTTAAACTGGTTCTAAAGTCATTATACAAACATAGTTTCAATGATTGCAGCACCATTGGGAATAAAGCTACCAATGGATAGCTTGAAGAAAATTACTCAGTTGGAGTTATACATTCTTTGATTGTCAATGAGTTACTATTTAACAATCATATATACATATAGTACATTGGTGTGCAGTATAGAGACATTACTTCAGGAAGTTATATTGTCAAGAATTTTGTTAATCTGGATTTTATGAGAGTTCACTTTTGCTACTGTGATTATAAGCTAAGTTCTAAATATGGAATTGGATAGGAGAAATTCAAGATATCATGGACTAAAACCAGGACTGTCCTATGTAGTCCTACAGACTTGGTGCTCCACATTATTTGAAATATAAGAGAATCACATTCTATTAAGAAATCAGACTTAACCTGTATTTTATTTAGTGAGCAAGGCATTGGCCATTACCAAAAATCTCAGTAATCCTTAGACTGTAGATGAAGTCCAACCTGTGAGATAAAGCACTTGCCATTTTAGTAGTTGGTTGTGAATGTAGACCCTACAGTAGACATGTAGTAGAACCACTGTGTATTGCTGTAAGTTAGCAGTATGCTATCTACTGTACAAAAATACAGAGTCATGAAATTCCTCATCAACTGAGTTTGAACTCTTTATTATATTCAAGACTAGACTATGGGAAAGGAAATAGAAAGACACTCAAGGAAAAGAGAGAGTGGGAGAGGGAGAAAAGTAGGTCATGAGGCTTTTGAATCATAATTAGTTGAATTAACTTGAGGGAAGAGTTTACAAGAGCTTCCCAGAAACCACCAGCAAATAATTTAAAATATGAGGAAGTAGGTCTGGATCAATGGTTGAGCATTAATCTGTGAACCAGGAGGTCATGGTTGATTCCAGGTCAGGGCATAAGACTGGATTGTAGACCCCATCCTCAATAAGGGGTGTGCAGAAGGCAGCCAATCAATGATTCTCATCAATGTTTCTATCTCTCTCCCTCTCTGAAATAAAATATATATATATATTTAAAAATAATAATAAGATCTGAGGAAATAATTCAACTCCAACTAAGACTACATGAAGAATCAAGAAAAGCAGATAGAATGTAATTAGCCGAGTAGGAAAATTTCTAAGAGTTCAGATCTAATATCTTTAGTATAATATAGAGGGTCAGGATCATTAGTGATTAGCAGGGATCCAGACCATAATGATCAGGAGAGAGCAAGACCAGCAGATAAAGAGAAAACATCTTGCTAAACTGAATGTTGCAGATGCTAATGCACTTATAGGGAAGGTCAGCCAGCAAAGAAATAGGGCAACTTCACAAAGCAACAAATACATTTCTGCCTTTCACCCCAGAGTTAGACTGGATGGAGATTAGTCAAGTTTGAGCTGAGAGAGAAAAAATGTCCTTGCCATGACCAGTGTTGTTCAGTGGTTAGAGTGTCAGACTGCACACCAAAGGGTCATGGGTTAGATTTCTGGTCAAGGGCATGTACCTGGGTTGCATGTTCCAGCCGCAGCCTTGGTTGGGGTGTGTGCGGGAAGCAACCAGTAAATGTCTCTCTCACATTGATGTTTCTTTCTCTTTTCCCTCCCTCCCTCCCACTTTCTTTAAAAATTAATGGAAAAATATCCTTGGATGAGGATTGGCAAAAAAACAAACAGACAAAAAAAAAAAAAACAAACAAACAAACAAACAAAAAAACGAAGGGGGAAAAAATGTCCTTATATCAACCATTTATAAGATCAGGAACTTTACATCCTGCCTGCTTTGAAGAGCATGGTTATTGCCCAGAAACTAGGAAAGGGGACCTGCTGGGCCCTAGATACCAGGTTTACATATCTAACTAAAGGCTCAGGGAACAAGGTGGGCAGATCCAATTCCAGATCTTTTCTAGGGAAAGACCCTCAACTGTTTGTCTATTAGGTAGACAAAACAGCTCCAAAATTTTATGTTACAAGTACAAGAGAGAATCAGGTACCCAGCAAACCTCATAATAACTGTGGAAAAACAAGTGGCAGTGATGCTAGCCTTTCTTTGGAACCAGATAGCCTAGCCATCATGCCTGCTCATCTTCTATAGACATAAGAACCATCCAAACATTTCTTAACTTGAATCTGTTAAATTTTGTACATAGTGTTTATAGCTTCAGGATTAGGGTGGAACATTCTTACTATGGCCCAGCAAAGTGTAATAGAAGTTGGATTAGTATAGTTTAAAGCCCATCTCTTTCAGATAGAGAGGTTCCTTGTTTTCAATTTATAAAATTAACATGTGATTCCAGATTATAGAAAAGGTGGGAAATTGCCCCGAGAATTGGGAAGTATCATGTGTAGAAAGAATCCTGGACCAGGAGAGGCGACTAAATTCATCATGTACTAATTGTGTTTTCCTCATAGGCAAAATGTATATATAATAGTAACACCCAAATGGGCCTACTTCAAAAGGTAGTTTTGAGCCTTGTTTGAGATGAAGTAAAAGGAGCGATTTCAAAAGGTAGTTTTGAGCCTTGTTTGAGATGAAGTAAAAGGAGCGATTTGTTTTATTAAGTGCTGTGCATGTGTAGGGCTTTGTGTGCCACAACACAGATTTTATAGGTGAAGGTAAGAGCCATAGTCCTTGAGCTGTCCAGATATAAATATAGCTGAGGATGGAAACCCACTTTGGGAACTTAATAGGCTAGTTTTAGCATGTATACTAGATACAAGTGAATAATTAGTCATTACTTCTCCTTTCTCAGATTCATAAGAAGTACTCTGATGCCACTGCAAGTGTTTAACAACATTTTCTTAAAGACCTGTTGGGTGACAAGAAACCTGCCAGCTCACTTACTGCTATTGAGGCCAGGTCTTCAACACTGGCAGTAAAGGGACAGCCTCCGTGTGGACAAAACTGGTTAGACTTCCAGACCTTGATTCTCATACTCTCAGAAGTTCTTTTCTTAGAGATTTATGAATCCCATTGCCACTTACCTATCGTAGAAGAGATCAAGAAGCTGGCCGGAGTTCTACATATTGGTTTGGTTCGTCAGCTGTGAACATTTTTTGCAATTGTTACTCTTCCCACAGCAGCAACCATTTTTGCTGCAGATACGGTGAGACGAGTCCACCCAATCCCCTTCACAGGCCATTTAAAAAACATTGATGTGTGTTTTCATTTTCTCTTACTTTCCTCTGTGTGTTTAAAAGGCATAGAGGCTGGTATGGAAAGGGCATTTGCTATTCTAGCTCACAGAAACACCATATACAGACAGCATCATTGGCTCCCACCATGGGCATGCCTCCTAGAGAGGAGGGGATAATGGGAGGGGTTGCCTGGGATATTATGGCCTAGTATACACTCACCCTTTTTTCTGTTGAGTTTCAGAATCTTCCCTAATAAAGAGTAAAACCATTGACCTTTGTTCAAAGACAGGGTTAGAGGCCTGTTTTCTGGAGGTTTGTTGAGAATTCTCCACACAGTGACGCTTCATAAATTCACATTGTGTGCAGCACAATGTATTTGAGCCAGTACAATGTATTGGCTAAGGAAAGGGGCAGTGGATTCAGATAGCCTGTGTTCGACTATCAGATCTGCTATTTTACTCACTGACTGGCTTGGGCATGTTTCTTTTCCCCTCTGAACTGCAGTTTCTTCACTTGCAAAATGACAATAGTAACAGAATCTCTGTTAAGGATTGTTGTGCGTGAGGGGTATGCTCAACAAAGGGAGCTATATTACTAGGCTGGGAGGGTGAGAGAAGAATATAAAGAAATAGAAGGTAAATTCCCATCTTCAAGAAACTTATGGTGTAGTTGAAAGGGACTGAATAATAATAATAATAATAATAATAATAACAACAACAACAACAACAACAACAACAACAATAATAATAATATCTGACATGGCCATACATGACAGAGAATGGGAGTGCCAAAAGTCCATGCGGCAGATAATGAAGAGTTCAGCATTCTGCCAGGGACTAGGATGATGGTGAAAGGTTTCAAGATAGACTTGTGAATTTCTCTCTGGGATTTTCAAACTGGGTGGGATTCAGATATGTATAGTGGAATGGAGAAGGCGTTCAGATGGCAAAGAGGAGGAGTGATTTGAGGACACAACACAGCAAGGGTGGGAGTATGCCAGAGTGGAAAGTAAACCAGCATTTGAGACAGATAAAGCATAAGAATCCTATCTCCACTGTGGGATCTGGGTTGAATACCTATGTTGACTTCTTTAGCCTCACTTTCTACAGTCTTAAAATTGGTATCATATCTCACCTAATTGAAGGACTTAAGTGAAATGTTTAGAATGCCTGCCTAACATGTTGCCTGGCACCTCATAACTTCAATAAAATGAAGATAATTCATATGATGTTTCCAGTGTACAGTGGGAGAGCTGTTTGCCTGAAGAGCTGTCTTGCCTTATGTAGGCTAATAGTGGAAAACAAACAGGAAATGGCCAGTTATGGGCAGGGTAAAGAGGAGGCTTAAAGGTAATTTAAGGCGCTGGACCTGTTACAAGGCTGAGCTTACAAGGCTTTCCAGTAAAATGGGGCTTATGATAGTTAATCTCAAGGCACTCTGAAGGCTGTTTTGGAGGTAGGAAGAAATTTACTCAAGCATTAGGAAGGTGATAAGGATCTAGAGCAGGATAGAGGCAGGGTCACCAGTCCTGGCTGGTGGGTCTCTCTAAAGTTTCATAAAAGGAGCTTAGGCTCTAGCAGTGTGCTGTGAAGGAACCTTTGTTTTGTTTTGATTTTTCATAGACCCCTAATATTTAGTGTCAGTTGTCCAGAACAAAATGGCTATACTATATAGATCCACAACTATGGAAAATAGGACTCACTCGATATCCAGGGACTATAAAAAGTGGAAAGTTACTTTAATATTAAACCCTAGAACTTGCTCCAGCTTTTAAAAGAGCACTTTTAAATATTTCCTTTCCTCTTCCTGTTGATGCAGATGGTTGTGTGCCTATCATTGGTTTTCAGGAAGGCACGAGCACAGATCATTTATAGCTGTCTGGAGTTTGAAGTTAGGATTGTAGTACCAAGTGGCATTGGGTTAAATAGGGAGGATGCTGCCAGCAAAATGGTAATTTTGATAACTTTATTTGGTGACATTTTGATTTGGATGAGAAAATTCTGTTATTTCCCTGGGGTTTAGAAGGGATTTAATTAAAAACACCAACCTAGGAAATAGTTTTGGATCCTAGCGAATTCATTTATATTGTCTCTTATTTTCTCTTCCTCTCTCTCTCCCTCCCCCCCCCCCTCTCTCCTGTTCATAGTAGCTTTGTAATGGGAGAACACATGGCACATAATAGTATTTCTAAAGAACTCTCACTGATTATATAGACACCAGTTTTAAAAATGTGTCCTGGCTGGGTAATTCAGTTCATTAGAGCATTACCGGGTCACAGCTTTATCCCCCAGACAGGGCACATGCAGGAGTCAACCGATGAATGCAGGAATGGGTGGAACAGCAACTCAGTTTCTCTCTCCCTCCCTCCCTCTTTCCATTCCTCTCTCTCTTTCAAATCAGTTAACACACACACACGCACACGCACACGCACACACACACACAGAAATTGGAATTGCCTATTACTGTTCAACGGTAGGCCTTACACATACTAAGCAGGAAAGGATAACTGCCCTACCACGGATTTTCTGAATGTTGTTCTCCTTTGGCTGTAAGAGAACATGGTGATAACTCTTGGGAGTCATAATAGTTCTTTGTGGCCAAGCATTGCTTCCCTTGGAAGGAGGATGCACAGGCAAAGAGGTGTGCACAATGGTTGATGAACACAGGAAGGAGATAAGTGATAAAGGAAAAGGCAGGCCCTGTGAGGTTAGGCAAAGCAAGCAAGCTGGTTTAGTCCTGTCACTTCTGAGCAGGGGCAGGGAGTGTATTTCATTTATTATCTCCTGAGTTTATGTAAATCACCTGCTGGGGTAGGGATGGTAGGAGAGAAAGCATGACATTATAAGGCTGATTAAGATGCAAACATGCAGATTATATCCAGCTCCTGACACTCCTTTTCACTCCAGCCTGGAAACTGAAGATTGCAGAAGAAACCTGCTCTAAGGGAAGGAAGGGGAGAAAGCAAAAGACATCTACTCACTTTTTAATGGAAGACTTTCTGAATATATATTATTTTTGGATTTCTGGTATCCATGCCACCCTAACTGATGGTCCAGAGTAGCTCCTGGCTGAAACCCTGGCCAAAGGGTTTGGACCAGGGGCAGGTGGCATTGGCCAGGGGGTCTGGATGCTGCTGGCATTATTTTTGCTGAAGGAACTTCATCAGATACCAAGTCTTCCCTCTCCCCTGGGTGACAGGCATTGGGTGTTGGAGAGGGCCTCAATACAGACTTCAGCCTTCTCCCCCACCTCCAACCCCTCAGATTTTAGCTCATGCGGTGGGACCCTCTCTCTTCCTCCTTTTTTTCAATTAAATGAATTAATTACCAGGCATTTAACTTTTTGCCAGACTTTTTCATTATGCTCAGAGTTGTTGCTAGCGGCAAAGGGAAGTAATAACATTCACAGTGAGGGGCAAATCCTGTTAATGAACAAATTAAAGTTCAAACAGTGACTCAAGTTCACAACCTTTCCATGGCTCTTCTCTTTAATAAGAGTTATATATGTTACTTTCCGTGCTCTTTTCTCCCTTTTATTACTTTTTAAGCTTTTCATCAACACTGCTGGGGCATATTTGAGGCTCCCAACCTTTCAGCTCTGACAAGGACTTGAGCAGTTATAATCCCATCTTAATTTGGCAACTTTTGTAAAACACATAAAGGGCCCAGGTCACCTTTGGTCACCAGGGCTCCCAGTGACCGTGTAGTTTCCCCCTCCTGCCTGGCCTGCCGGGGCCACTTGAGGTTTGCATTCCTCTTAGTGAGGTTCTTACAACTCAACTTCCCACCCTCAGGGCACAGTCTGGAAGGCTGATTGCCAGTGTCTGAACCTTTTTGTATCTCTCCCTTCCCTCTTCAGTGGTTCTTTCTATCCATTTGTTTACAACGCTGGTGGGAAGTGGATACAGTGCAGAGAGACTAAAAAGCTAGGAGTCTTTATGAGGAAAGGTGTTTGAGGTAGGAAGGACGCTTGACCCCCTCCCCACTACCATTACCAAACACTGCTCCCTGCTGGCCGGGCTGAGGGACCACGCCTGGAAAGACAGGAAAACCCAACCCTCTTGGGCCCTGAAAGCAGGGGTGGGGGGTGGGGGGTAAGGCCAGAACCTGGCTGGCAGGAGCCCCAGAGGCGTCTGGAGCCTGCCTACTTCTCCTTCCCCCTCTACTTATTTATTTATTTACCTAATTCGGTACTGTGGATTGCGTGGGGGTCTTTTCCACCTCCGTGCCTGGCTTCTCACCACGGTCCCCAAGCGTGGCTTGATGTAATCACCATGACAACTGCAATCTAGGAGCATACACATAATAGAGATGAAATAGACAAAAGATTAGCATGCCATGAAAAGTACAATAAGTTTCTTATTTAGCATTTAGATAACTGTCTTTCCTTCGGAGCAAGCTTCAAAGTTGAAGCCAGTTTAGACCAAGAGGATTAATTCTTTCTCCCACATGCTTCATTGAATCTCTCATTACCAAACTTTGTCTGTATTGATGTAAGATTTGATTGAAGATTAGAGCATTTAGCAAATCTTGCTTTTCTGCATGTATCAGGTCCTTTCAAGCACGGATCGCGGTGCCCAGTGGTCAATACCCTTACTTTTATCCAGTGTCTGCTTCATTTAAACTTAATCAACTCCATCAATGAACTGGAACAGGGAAACGTCCCTGCGGTAAGAATGTTGTGCTTTTGTGGGATAATTCTTTGCTCTTTCCCGATCCGTTGGCGTTAAACCTAAAATTGCACTATGATGAACTTTTTTTTTTTAATCAATATGATAATGACAATTGAGCCTGAACGCTCTGGTAGGACTTAGAGTACAGCATGATCTGGCCTCCATTACTAAAACAACTTCTGGTCCTGCGTTAGTCTGCCTCCTTTTGTGTGGCTTTAATACCTTCCCTTTCCTGACATTGAATATTGCTTAAGCTGGAAAATGATGCATCTTTGTAGGGAAGGCCCATATGTCACAGCCAGAAAGTGAAGCAGACCGATTGGTTGTGTGAATTATCTGACTTGCTGCAGTGAATTATTTGCACTGTTTCCCTACCTAGTCAACAAGTTCCTGAGGTATAGTAGAGATCAATCAAAACTGACAGCCCTCGCGCGAAGGCTTCACTGTGTAAATCTGGCGCACTCATCCTGGCCATGCCGGCCCTGGCATCTGTATATCATTTTTATACTGCTACCAGTAGAGCAATTTCAAAAGTATTTGCAAGGAAAATGCGTGTCCCCATCTGTTCCTAGAAGCATAAATGTGCCACCTTCGGAGGGTTTTCACTGGTAATCATATCTTTAATGATCAACAGACTAGTGATATATATTTTTCCATAAAATGGGGCTTTCTTTACTTTATTGTGATTGGCTAGAATAAATAGCTTTTCCATATGTTAGGGAGATAAAATATAAGATTAGCAGAGGTCGTTTGTTAGATAGTAAACAAAAGAAACAATTCATTCTAAATAATCTTTGGAAAGAAGCTCCGGCAAAATTAAGTTGCAATAACAGAGCGTCTTAGGCCCCAGATCAGAAACAGACCTTGTTCCTCCTTGGAAAAGGAGCCGTTTAAGAGCAGAAACTCAGAGTGTTCTCGAGGACTCTGGTGGCTTATTCTCAGAGGCAGAGTAGAGTACGGAAGGAGCAGGATAAGGAGAGGGTGGAATAATACTTGTTCTCTTCTATTTTAAGGTTGTATTTCCTTTCCCTGCTATTTTACCTGCTATTTGCCCACCCTTATTGCAGAACCCTGAGTAAATTGATGGCGGTGTGTTTAGAAAGGAGGAAAAGGCCAACTTGCTGAATCCTCTTCAGGTCTATGAGAAGATGGGGATTGTCCATGTGCTTTAAATAATCCTCCTCTGTTGGAGATTTATTTTCTTCCATAGAAAAGGGTGACTTCAGATGGTGGAGCAAAGTATGGGTCTTTATGTGAAACTCCAAAGCCATGCAAAAGGCACCTGGACATAGCCAAGACGCACCAGAAAACACTAGGAGTGTTCTTCGTGATCTAGTCCCATCTGTACAGGTTACAGTCTGTGAATACAATGAGGTCCTGACCACAGTCCCACCTCCACACATGCACCCACGCATGTATTCTCCACATTCAGCACCCAGGATCTCTCCCCGCCCCCCACCTTTTCAGATACATAAACTATCTATAGATACTTGAGTTCTTGGTGAAATTTGGAAGCATCTCTTCTAGGAATTCTGTCCAGAGGTTACAACTGCCTGCTCAGGAATCTCCAGTTCACTCTTTTTTTCTTTTTCCTTCCCTTCCCTTCCCTTCTCTCTCCTCTCTCCTCTCTCCTCTCTCCTCTCTCCTCTCTCCTCTCTCCTCTCTCCTCTCTCCTCTCTCCTCTCTCCTCTCTCCTCTCCTCTCTCCTCTCTCCTCTCTCTTCCCCTCCCCTCCCCTCCCCTCTCCTTTTCTAGTTTTACTTGTTTTAAAAATAATTCTTCATTGTTGAAAGTATTACATATGTCACCCTTTTTTCCCCCATTGACACCCCCCCCCCCACCTCTCCCACCCTGTCCCAGGCCTTCACCACCCTATTGTCTGTGTCCATGGCACGTTTCTTTCCAGAGTCAGGAGAGAACCAGACCCTGTCCCACAGAGGACGGACATTAGTTTCAGGACACTGAATCTGAAGAATGCTTCAGCCCTTGAGCTCCAGAAAACACACGCAGAGCAACTTAGACCCCTTTCTGCACACAAGTCAGGAATTGAGGAGGAGGGGAGCAGTGGTTCTCACTCAACACTGAGAACAGGACCAGTTACTAGGTTCATTGTTAGGTTGGGTCTTTATTCTTTACTGTATGTATTACTACTGGCTTTTTATCTCCTTAGGGTAATGGGGGGAAACTGACTTTTCTATATATCTTACCCTCTCACACACACATACAGAATTTTTTGCTCCAGATTCCTACTGCTCTCACTGCAGCAGGAGTGTGTGATTGTTTCAAAGTGGGAAATATGGTCATCAGGCTAGTCCCAAGCAGAGTCTCCGTTGGCATCTTAGACCTAACTTATATTAATTTCTGGCCCAAATGAAACTTGGAAATAACTCATCCCAGACCTGTGGCCAGAAGAAGATGGGAGAGCCACTCGCAAACAATTTTCTTTTAAAATTTCCTTTGCCCTGGCTGGTTTGGCTCAGTGGAGAGAGCGTCAGCCTACAGAGTGAAGGTTCACAGAATACAGGTCAAGGGCGCATGCCAGGGTTGTGCTCAATCCCCAGTAGGGACATTCAGAAGGCAGCCAATCAATGATTCTGTCTCATCATTGATGTTTCTATCTCTCTCCCTCTCCCCTCCTCTCTGAAATCAATAAAAATATATTTTAAAAAATTTTCCTCTTAATTTTAAAACACAGTCTTACAGGCTGGATTGCATGTAGGCAGACATAGATCATGTAACATTAACAAGTAGTTAACACTTGGTCTGGTCTGAAAACAGATTTACCATGGTATTGCAATTTAGACTAAAAGAAAGGAAAGTTATACTCATGGTTTCCAAGCTGTGTTGTCATACACTGCAGACCTCAGTCTTCAATGAATTTGCTTTGAAGGAAATTCTGGCATGTGTTATGTAGTGTAATATATGAAAGGTGATTTGTACTCAATTCAAAGAATTGAATTTCCATATTCCTATGTATTTTACTTTGGAACCCATTTTGCATCAAGTTTCTGGTGTGTGTGTGTGTGTGTTTTCATAAAAATAAAAGGAAGAGAAAAACTCACAAACTGATTTTATGTAGAAGGAATAAATCTGTGATGTTTGCTCCTTCCCTGTCCAGGATGGCAAGGCTGTTGCTACTACAGTTGGGACGTTTCCCACACCACGCTTCTGGTCTCCCCGGGGTCCTGTCTGACACAGAAGCTTCTGTCAGGAACGTCGCTGTCCGCACCAGCGTGGGAGACATCTGCAGAGCTCGCCTTTGGGGCTGCTGTTGGCTGAGGCTCTGAACCACAGAACTGCATGTAGCCAAGGGTTTCCAAACCCTAGATTGGAGTCATTTGCAGCACATAGTCTATTGCTGCTTCAAAACCATAGACCTGGTATACATCTACATCCATAGCGGAGATGGAAATCTTGGCAACTATGGGATAAAGATTGAAAAATTTAAAAACAAACACACTGTGCTCAGGGTTAAAATTACCTGTATTCACAATGCTGTCTCTTTCCCTTTCCAGTCTTACTGCCACCAAGCAACCTGATCAATTGGGCTCATTTCACTGATAATGTACTTAATTCCAGATAAACTATTAGATAGCTACGTATAACAATATTATTTATTAACCAATTTTATGGAAACAAAATGCCCGCCCATCTTAGAAGAAAATATTGAACCTAAACTCGGATATTTGGAAACAGATAACTTAATAAAGCGTTAATGTGCACATACTGCCTCATGATCATAATGTGCATAAATATGTTATGGCATTTGTTTTTTGGTGCCCCTTAACACCCTAGGGTGAAACAGGCCGTGTGCCATCTTGGAAAGAGATTCAGTTTTTAAGAAATAAGCTGAAGGAAATGGCTCTTTTGATGAAAATAAATAAGCTCAATTGGAAGATCAAATTAACTTTAAAATTGTAGAACCAATACTGAAGTTAAATTGCCAGTAAAATGCCACCTGGGTCTTAAAAATGCAAAGGTGTTTAAAATGATCAAAAAATGAAAAATTGGGGGGAATTGAAATTTCTTTTTTGTTTCCCGTCACTCTAAACAGCATA
>CM050508.1:141214101-141309101 GCA_027563665.1 Antrozous pallidus
AAAACACACACACACACACACGCACACACACACACACACACACACACACACAATCCCTTTTCCCACGCCCAGATCGTCCCCATGATGTGTGCCTCTGATCTGTCTCATTACTTTTTGCATCTTGCTATCATGTTCTGTGTTTGCTCGGAGCCACTGGGTGCTAAGGAATTTGGTCTGTAGTTCCTCTGGGAAGTTTGGTGAGCTGGTACAAGGAGGTGAGGAATGAGACCATAAAATACAGGACAAATCAAAAAGATACATAAACTTCCCACTATTTGTTAACATGCTCTTTAACATACTGTATGTAGTGCCTATGTATCTGTACATAGCAAAATAAACTTGCTAACATACAGTTAATTGCTACACATTCTTTAATAGAAATTTTCCATCAGAAGAAACCTCAAATGCAAGGCTGGGAAAGAACCCAGGAGAGACAAGACTTTATTGATAAGTACTATGTCTGTGCAGGGGCAACAGCAAGGCGGCTGAGGAGAGCAAATGAAGCTTCATCAGGAGTTTAGTGTCCTTATATAGTGTTAGCTAAGAATGCTGACATCTTGTATTTCTGAAGTACTTTATAGTTTACAAAGGACATTTGGAATTCCCTTTCTCGTTTGATACTGCTTTGGCTTTAATCAAATACAAGTGCTCCATTAAAATGCGTTCAGTGAAGCCAGGCTGGTGTGGCTCAGTGGTTGAGCATCAACCTATGAACCAGGAGGCGACGGTTCGATTCCTGGTCAGGACACATGCCGGGGTTGCGGGCTGGATCCCCAGTAGGAGGCGTGCAGGAGGCAGCCAATCAGTGGTTCTCTCTCTTCATTGATATGTCTATCTCTTTCCCTGTCTCTTCCTCTTTGAAATCAATAAAAATACATTTTTAAAAAATGCCTTCAATGATTCTGTACATAGTTGGAGAATTTTACCAGAAACATGCCACCTTGGCCTATAAGCTGAGTCGTAAAAAGGCAGAGCTGGGTTGATGAGCTGGGGCCAGTATGATGCACCATTCAACTGGACACTTAATTTCTGATAAAGAGGGTCATAACTGGGAAAAAACTAAGATTTTGCCGGCTACTCTTTTCCATGTTACTAGTCCCCCCTTGCATTTTATAAGCACAATGTAGCAATGAAAAATAATATAGAACCCTGGTATTTGATGTAGAATTGCATATTTTTGACTGCAGTGGCACCGGTTTTTTTTTTAACTACTCTGTAACAAGGAGAGCAAACCCAACAAGAAGAGAGGCAGATGTGTTGTTGTTTTTTTTGCAATGAAATTATGCAGATCTTACTAAATACCAGGAATGATATAATTTAGAAATTTGACCGAAAGTATTTTCCAGCAGTGAACAGTCCATTTTAAAGCACTCTATGCATTTTTCAGATCTCTTTCTCTGCCCCCATCCCCTAAGTTCACATTTGTAGTTTCTGATAGAAGGACATGGGAAAATTACCTACATATTAAGAAAATGAAATTTAAGGTATAAAAATTCTGCATTTCATATAAATTTTATGTTCACTGTTTTCTTATTTAAATAGAGCAGTTCTAAAAATAGAATCCCTATAGGGCGTATATTGTTATATACATGTTGTTTTTGTTTAGGAATTATGAGCTAGTGAAGAGTGAAAATGACCTTGGCTATTTACTTACAGATAGAAATAAAAGCCTTTTTATATCTGGATTCAAATATCTTCTCTACTGATCATGCAACTTCCATATATTCCAAATAAAGGATTTGGAAAGAATGAAAACAGGAGACTGGAGCTTCCTACGTGCCCCTATGTTTGCGTTCATATGGAATATTTATGCAATATTCTAACGTGGCTATAATCTATAATTCCTGGCTATTATTTCAGTTGCAACTATAATTTTTAGATTAATGATTATAATTTTGGCAAGGAATACATGAAAAGTTATGTGTTCATGCTTGAAAGGAGGATCATTAAATATTCATTATTACCACTCAAATTAGTTGTCATGCTCTGAATAGCAGTCACCCATTATCATTTCACTAGCTTAGATTCAGCAGTGAGTGAACAGCAACATATAGCTCATGTCAGTAGAGGAATTTTTTGTTGGAGAACAGAAAGAGAATTTATTTAAAAACCCATTTGACATATTTATCTTGACAAATTATTTAAAAGAATTATTGCTTTCTCAATAAATAGGTTTGTGTGTGAGAATAGGATTTCGGCTGGATTTAATTCTAGCTGTTTAATTACTCTGTGGTTGTGAAAAATGGAGCTTCTTCAAATGTTTGCAAAGGAAAAAAGACTGAAAATGCAAAGGTTAGGATAGTTAGTCTTTTGCAGACACCTAACCTTGCCGTGAAAAAGCACTTTTAATTTTTGTAAGCAGGCATTGAAATCTTGCTTTTTCAGCAAAGCTTGTTTTTATAATTTGTTAGTTTTCCCTATCTTGTAACAAATCTATCCTTAAGGAAAAAAAGATAAAAAAGATAAATTTTTATTAATGTAGTAGGTGATCATATATACATATGTTTCCTCAACCCATTTTAGTAAGATGTTAAGTGAAAATACATACAAATATATTTTAGTGCAAAAACATTTTGCTTTTCCCACAGACCTTGTTATGCCAGTTCAATTGTATGAAGACAGGATAGCCACATGTGTTTTTTAAATCACATTATATGAATCATTTTATATTCCTCAGTAATTTAAATGAGTTCCTTTTCCTTAGAAAACTCATAAAGTTGATTCTTATCTCATCTAACTTCAGAGCTTCCTATCTTAAAGAGTCAAATTGTAGCTGATGAACACATTTTGCATTTTTCCACATTGCATCTGGACTTTTCATAATGATGGTTTATTTTTTTATTATTTTTTTCTGCACAGAGAAGAGGGAAAATATATAGGTCCATGAATCAATCTAGATAATGGGGAAGGCTGAACGTAATAAATAATACAGTAACAACCCTAAACTAATGAGCTGTTGCTAAGGTACATTTCATAGGCTCATCCTCTATATAAAAAGTCACTAATAACCCCTTGGTGTAATCGGATGATAAAGCTTTGCCATAAGGCAACACCTGTGCAATTAGAACCGCAGATTCTTTTGCACGTTTCATTAATTTCAGGATTTTGTAAAGGCACAATGACTACACTAATAATCTAGTCTACTTGACTCCACGTCTACCAGAAACAAAGTGTCTAATTAGATAAAGGTAATTAATTAGAGATAAATGGAGCTAATCAGACTCAGTTAACACTAATTCTCTGAATTAAGACATTTTGGGACACCTATTATCCCGCTGACTTTGATATTTTGCATTAAGACTAGGTTCTAGAGGAGTCAGGAAATACTGGCATTTGAGAATTGAGCAGTCTTTTGATGGCATATTTGGGCATCTGAGGCTAAAGGAGAGTTTGCTTTTATATCGTGCTCTTTCATCACCTTCCTATTGCAGCTTAAAGAATTCACTTTGTAGTTATTCCAATCTGTTCTGGTCTCCATATAAATTTTTAATAACCTTTGCTATCATTTTTATTATCTGTCTAGTCCACCAGTTGAAGAAAATCGCAAGTTGTTCCCTTTTAAATGAAGACTTAACTTGTTACATTAAGGCAATGTCAAGACTCACCAGCCGATATCCTAAAATTCTGATCCTTTAAAGAGAACAAACACCTAAATTTTTGATCCTTTAATTCTGATTCTTTAAAGAGAACAAACCTCTGCTTTGCAGTGTTGGCCTGAAAATTCATTGGTGGGAAAAGAGCATGGGCTTTGAAGACAAAAGACCTGAATTCAAATTTCTGCTCTCTTGCTGAATGAGTGATCTTAGAAACACTTAACCTCTTTAGTTCCTTTGATTGTAAAATACAAATAATACTGACACTACCTTTCCAGGGTTATTGTGAACGTTGAGTGAGGTAACTATTTGTTAAGGTTTCATTATTATTACCTGTAAGGCTGCCATTGAACACAACCTAGTACCATGTCTTGATTGGCTATAAGATTAAGTGTCAAAATGTTACATTTCATCTAAACCCCAAGATAATCTTTGGGCTACATTTATACATGCGGCAGAGGAGAGATTAAGAATATTCTCCCAAACAATCAAATCAGGAAAAATTACCCCAAATTCTTTACTTGGAGAATGAACTCATGTGCTTGGGTTTTCTACACTGATATCATTAGCCCTCTTGGCAGGCTGTTCCACAGTGCACAAGCAATGTACAGATTGCCCCAAAATTGAATTCTAGGATATAGATAGCTTAATATGACATTTCAAAACTGTAATTTTTCTGGGGTATGCCCCTTCCTCTTTCTGGTCTGGAATACACCTAGATTACTTCAATAGTCTCCTAATAGCTCTTCTTTCACGTCTTTCTACTGTAATTCAGTAACATTAAATTAAGTTTCCCTACAGAACACTTCCCCATTCTGCCTCTTGTCAAGATCATAAGAAGATTCCTTATTACTCTAAGGCTCTGTCATGGAGGCAGTCAAAGCCGCTGTGCCTGGTCCACATTACGTATCCAGTCTATCTCCTGCTCTCCCCTGCCAATGGAGCCTGTTATTCCAGGCAAGCCAGCCTTATTGCCCTTTCCCTACCTGAAAACCTCACACATCTTCTTCCAAGACTTATTTCAAATCCCACATCTCCCTGAAGCCTGCCTTGGCAACTCTGGCCTACCAACAGCATTCTCATGTCTGAAGGCCCACAGCAGCTCTCAGTGGCATTGCACTGATGAGACATCTGAGGTCTGGAACCATATCTTATTCTCTGTGTGTGCAAGGCAAACCTTGCTCACCATCCTCTTCCTCCAAGCTCCAGCCTTCACACAGTGTGACCCTCCAGGGCAGTGGTTGGCAAACCGTGGCTTGCGAGCCACATGTGGCTCTTTGGCCCCTTGAGTGTGGCTCCTTCACAACATACCGTGTGCAGGCATGCACGTACAGTGAGATCGAAACTTCGTGGCCCATGTGCAGAAGTCCGTTTTCTGCTCTCAAATTTCAGTCGTTGGACTGTTGATAGTTGGCTCTGTCGACTAATGAGTTTGCCGACCGCTGCTCCAGGAGCTACAGAACAAAACAAGACATGTGTGTAACTTACCTATGAAATGTGGTTTGGTCTGGTCCTTGGCTAGTCATGTTGATGTGGTTTTGTAGTAATCCTGGGGCTCTTTGCCCGTTTAGGCTGGGTTCAGCCTGGGTGCTCAGCCTTCAAGTTTGGAGACAAGATTACTTTTGACAAAAAGCCTCTATGTGTCCCTGAGGCTTTGTGGCTTGTGGGGTATAGGCTTTTATAACATGCAATGAGAGCATACTGGGAAGTGACCATTAGTATTTCTTGACAATTAGAAAGTCTAGTAAGCAATGTTACTTCCCAGCAAACATTTCAGAAAGGACTAAGCAAACATGGGCTGAATTAGCATTCATCAGAGACATTTAATGGAACTTTTTGGTGAATGTTCTGTTTAGGAAGTTTTCATGGAGAGTCCATGCCAGAAAAATTAAAACTTGTACGAATTAGATGTCCAGGTTGACTGGTTATGGTTGATGCAAAATGTCCACAATTTCTTTCCTAATATCTACACCCTTTGGTAGCAACCTCCCAACACTGACTCTGAGCTAGGCTGTGCGTTTTGCCTTGGCCAGTGAGACATGTGAGAGACAGAGACTTAAAACATGCTCATATATCAGAGCTTTCTCTCAGGCTGCTCTTGGAATGCTGGGAAGCCCTGTGAATGAGCCCATGCTAGCCCACTAGATTGTGACAGACATGGTCCAGGACCCCCATTTCCCCAGCCAATAGTCAACTTAGCCTAGAAGTCAAGTGGCCTAGCTGACCAACAACTGGTCACGGAAGCACATGTGAGTACAGGCGAGACCAGCAGAATGATACACAGAACTGAATTAAATAGTTATTGAATTAAACTTTAAGTTTTGGAATCATTCAATATACAACAACAGATAATTGACACACTAATGTAGGCTATCCTTTTCACTGTTTAAATTTAGAAGAAATCCAGAGGATACAATGTTTGGTCTCTAATCTTGGAAGATACAGAAGCAGGGGAAGTGATGGCATCTTCAAGAGACATAGGGAAGCAAAGAAACCTTCTCAGTCTCCAGAAATGAGAAGATGGATTCAATTTTTATCATTTGGGTTGCTCCAGATCAAAGTTTGAGTCAGTACTTCTAGAGAGGTGTTGGGCTGGAGTTGAGAGTATGTATGTAAGGGATAGGGGAAGTTGTAGGATAGGATGAGAATGCAGGAAAAGATGGGGGACAAAACTCAGTGGGAGTCCTAGTTTTAGTGGCCTGTTGGAAAAGAGGCAAAGGAGATAGAGAAGGAGGGATGGAGGGGTAGGAAGCACATGTGTCTGTCGTGGAAGCTCAGGCTGGTGAGATTGCAGGTGAATGGCCTGCACAGCCGATTGCCAGGCATGACAATAATGATGACTAATAGTTGAAGTGCAATTTATAATTTACAAGGTCAATTTACATACATCTCATTTCAATTTCGGGGCATAGAGTCAGGATCATTTTTGTGCCTATTTTGTAGATAATAAAACAGGCTTTACAAATAATTACTCATCTGGTAAGATGGCAAATTTCAAATGTCTGAAAATGCATTCTATTTCCAGCTATAAGAGACCACTAGAACATTAGTTGAAACTTGCAAAAGTCAGCAGCAGTCTTTATTTTATTTTATTTTATATATTTTATTGATTTTTCACAGAGAGGAAGGGAGAGGGTTAGAAAGTCAGAAACATCGATGGGAGAGAAACATCTATCAGCTGCCTCTTGCACACCTCCAACTGGGGATGTGCCTGCAGCCAAGGTACATGCCCCTGACCAGAATCAAACCTGGGACCTTTCAGCCCACAGGCCTACGCTCTATCCACTGAGCCAAACCGGTTCGGTAGCAGCAGCCTTTAAAGCAGCAGTTTCAGGAGGGCTGGGCTGGGCTGGGGTGGGATGGGGTGAGGTGGGTTGGGTGGGAAAAAGATTGTGTGGAATACAAAGGATATGGGAGATAAAGAGCAGAACACTGTTGAATGGAAGGAGAATGACTTGATAGGAATCTGAGGGGACACTAGGTTTGAAAGGAGGGTGAAGTTGACCAAAACAGGTTTGTAGATAGAAGGGAAAGATTAGTGGAGAGGAAGTGAGAGAGGAAATAAACAAAAGGGAAAATAAAAAGACCAAAAATAAAGAGAAAATAACAGAAAAAAATTAAAACAATTACTGAAGGAATAGATAGCAGTATCTATGGCACAGGTGAAGAAAGGGCTTAGACTAGGGTGGGTCTGAGAGGTGGGTGTGGGGGAATGGAGGAAAATGACAGCAAGTGATTTTGAGGCAGAGAGGATGAAAAGTAAGTAATCAGTGTCTGCTAGTCTTCAAATCCTGAGATCATTTTCACTTCAAGAAGAGCAGTCTGCCATCTCAGGAAACACTTAGCGGCCTGTGCATCTGTGAAAAATCGCTGGACGGTCTTCATAAAGCATTGTCCTTCCTGGGAAGAGACACCTTATTTTGTGATGGAAAAGTTTTTCTTAGGATAAGAATCATGTATGTGCATGTGCCTGTGTGTGCCTGCGTGTGAACACAGGCAAGAAGAGGTACTCTGGGCAAGAAAGAAAGTCTAGACCTGGGAGATGGCCCAGGGAGTGAGGGGTACCCAAATCAAACTAGTTATCCCCTGCTTTGCCTGGAATCCAGGGTTGTACTGAGAGGAGGAACAGGTAGTCTTTCACATGGAGGAGAGATTAGGAAGGACCTCCGCACCCAGTTCTTGGAAATTTGCCATCTGGACTCCTTTCCCATGACTTCAGGCTTCTGGTTACTTCTTCAAAAAAGATGCGTCCGGGAGGAATAACCCACTAAATCTTAAGGTTTACTACACTTTCCCTGAGAGCAAGTTTTGTTACACGGTGAGGATGAGGACAGAGGGGGAAGAACATGCCTCTGGATACCAACAGAGTATAGAAGAGAACAGAAAGCACCCAGGCTTACCACACTCCTCACACCCGACTGCTCCTGAAGGAAGCTCTGTGCATGCTCTTAAGTCTCTCCCACCTTAACCCCACCGCCAGCAAAATCACTCAATTACTCTCTCAAGGCGCCTGGTACATCACTGGTGCTCCATAAATATACGGGTGTATGAATAAATAGCTTTCCACTGGTCTCTGCCTCCAGGTTTGGCCCCTGGCACCCATTTGTCAGCATGCTGCTTCCCTAAAGACCCTTCTAAAGTCCATTTTGATCTATTGAAAGTCCTTCATGGCATCTTGTTATTCACAGGATCCAATTCAAACCACATAGCTTAGAATGCAAGTTCCTTCGTGATCCAGCTCCTGCAGCCTGTCCCCTTTCCAATCTGGCATCTCTCAGAAAACCCCACATGTATGTAGGTACATGATGACACACCCTGCTCAATGCAACCATATTGAACTTCTAGGTGCATAACCACCTGAGGTGTTTTACAACATACCTTGCCTGTTTCTTCCTGGAATACTCTCTACCCCATCCTGTGTCCACCTAGGAAACTTATACATGTCCTTTCAAGGTCAGTTTAAGTGACCTCCCCTCAATGAAGCCTTCATGAGCTCCTAAACTGAGATACCAGTCTCTTCTAATTGCCCTTCCCTGTATCTAGCTCCGGATAGCATCTTTCACAACCAAAGGGCACTTATTTTTGGACATGAATAGTTCTCCACCAGATGATCCTGTCCCTGAAAGGCAGGACTGCTTATGTTTTATTTGTTATTATGTTTTCACACCAGGCATCTATTATGCTCTTAATAAATGTTTAATTGAGAATTTAGGCTGAGACTGCTTAAGGACAAATTCACTTCCTTCTTCCTTTCCCCAAGAATTGTCCCGGTACACCATTAACTAAGTTACTTTCTTTGTAAAATAAGAACATCATTATATCTATGAGTCTTTTTTGGATTGACTAGCTAAATATCTGGCCCCAGCATGAGACCCTATAAGAGGCCATCCACTTCCACTCTCTGCTTCTGGAAAAACCCTTAAACCCCATGTCTAGTGCCTGGGAGGGTGCAGCAGGCACCTGCACCTTTCCCCCCTGCATGGGCTGTGGGGCAGGAGGCAGCCTTTGCAGGCAAGTGAGGCCCCCTGGAAAGATGTGCAGGAGCTGTGAGGATCCTACACACAACATCACTTCTACTTCCTCTTGTCTTGGAGGCTTCTGTTTGCTGTTTGCTTGTGATATTTCCAGGTGGGCTTACTTCTGATGTACGTTCAGCCTGTTACCTGGACCATAATTTAGTGAGTTCACAGACACAACTATTTTCTAAAGCTGCCCAGCAAGGTGTCCCCAAAATAGAGCCTCTATCCTTAAAAACAATGGTAAGCTTTCCATTCTCCTCTAGGTTTCCTGAGGAGCCTGTAGGATGGCTTTGATGTGACCCACATATTCTCCTGCCTCTTTAGGAAAGCGCTCTCTTTCTCTCTCTCTCTCTCTCTCTCTCTCTCTCTCTCTCTCTCTCTCTCTCTCTCTCTCTCTCTCTCTCTCTCTCCCCCCTCCCTCCACATTATCCATAGAGACAGAATCAGCTTTTCAAATGGGAATTTGAAGCAGAGCAAATAACATGGAAGGTAGAAGAATGTTGGCAACCATTGCCCTCAGCCTCAGATGATCATGTTCTCAATTCTCTTCCACTGGGCAGCTTAATTCTCCTTATATCTGAGAGTGAGGTTATGGAAGGGAGCAGATTCCTAGCTACTAATCAAATGTGTGCCAGGAGCCAAAGTCACTGTTTCCTTGGGAGATTCTACAGAACCCAGTTCTTTCATCCTGGTCTAGTATAGACATATGCTTCAATGAACAGCATGCCCCTTTTCCATTGGTGTGGACTGATATTATCAAAGGCCAAAAAAATACCCGAATCTCAAAAACTGCTGAGTTAACTCAGTCAAGGCTCCAAACATTGGATTAGGATCCAAATAACATTTTGGTTTGGTTTTACAAATTTTCTGGCCACGTTCTGTCAATTATTATAGAGGATTTGTGACTCAGTTATATCCTATTATCAAGTGACTATTTCTATTGAGCTCTTGGTTAATAAAGAAATCATACACATATGGCAGGAAAAAAAAAGGCTTATTTGAAATACTTCCTCACAGGAGAAATGCATTCTCTTTCTAGCACACTGAGACTTTGCATAAGTGTTCTTGCAGGCTAGCTAAGCAAGGGAGAGTATTGTTGTGAGAGAAATTTAACTGCGTTGCAGTTGCCAAATATTTAATACTTTAAAGAGGAAGTTCTAAAATTTAATAGTTGATTTTATTATTTCTCTTTGGATATAATTAACTAGGGATGCACTTTCAACTGCTTTATTCTGGCAAATGAAATGGGTTTTATGGTTTACACTGGGGGGAAAATTCTGTCAGACCATGGGCCTCTCCCTTGGTGCACATTATTAGAGTCTTTTTAGAGACAAGCAAGCAATTTTGCTGTCATTGGTCTTGTTCAAATAGAGTATGTTTATCTATGCAATGCTCTTGGGAACAGGTGTCAAAAAAGGATCACCAGTTAGCAGTTGACATAGCTCCTGCATACATGTCGGGAAAGCTCCTCAAATAGCAAATGAACACATATATTTCATTTTTTATGTAGCTGATAAAATGTTATATCATTAAGTCAAAAGAATATATTTGTTCCTTCCAAGTTGAGTTAAGAACTAGTTCTCACTTCTAATACAAATGAGGGCCCTGCAGCTCCACAGAGCATCTTCTTCAGAAACAAGACAGCCATTTGGGACTTGTGGGAAGGCAGGTCTTTACACATTGAACGCCAGTTCTTCAATGGGTTGTCAGCATATTCCCTATCAGGTCCCAGATATTGAAATAGCAAGTGGGCTACAGAGAAAGCTATGTCTTTCTTAACATTTAGTTTAACTTGTACACTGTTTTATTTCAAACTAGAGGCCTGATGCATGCATGGGTAGGGTCCATAGGCCTGGCTGTGATTAGGACCAGTTAGCCCCCCTTCCCCCACAACTTCCCCACCTGCTCCTTTTCTCGCTCCCTCAGTGACCACCCCACTCCTGCCATTGGTCATCCTTCATGTTTCACACTGCCCCTGTTGGTCAGTGCACATCATAACGAGCAATCTAATTCATGGGGACACTTTGCATATTAGCCTTTTATATATTTACTAGAAGCCCAGTGGATGAAATTCATGCATGGGGGGGGGGGGGAGGAGGGGGGGATGTCCCTCAGCCCAGACTGCACCCTCTCTAATCTGGGACCCCTTGAGGGATGTCTGACTGCTCGTTTAGGCCTGATCCTACCGGGATCTCACAATCCAGGACAGCTGGCTCCCAACTGCTCACCTGCCTGCCTTCCTGATTGCCCCTAACTGCTTCTGCCTGCCAGTCTGATCACCCCCTAACCACTCTCCTGTCAGCCTGATTGATGCCTAACTGCTCCCCTGCCAGCTTGTTTGCCCTTAACTGCCCTCTCCTGCAGGCCTGGTCCCTCCCAACTACTCTCCCCTGGAGGCCTGGATCCCCCTCAACTGCCCTTCCCTGCAGGCCCGGTCACCCCCAACTTCCCTCCTCTGCTGGTCTAGTCACCTCTAACTTCCCTCCCTTCCAGGCCTGATTGCCCACAACTTCCATCCCTTGCAGGCCTGGTCCCTCCCAACTTCCCTCCCCTGCTGGCCATCTTGTGGTGGCCATCTTGTGTCCACATGGGGGCAGGATCTTTGACCACATGGGGCAGCCCTCTTGTGTGTTGAAGTGATGGTCAATCTACAAATTACTCTTTTATTAGATAGTATAGAGGCCTGGTGCATGGGTGGGGGCCAGCTGGTTTGCCCTGAAGTGTGTCCCAGATCAGGGTTGGGGTTCCCTTGGGGTGTGGGATGGCCTGGGTGAGGGGCCTGTGGTGGTTCACAGGCAGGCCATGCCCCCCAGTGACCCAAGTGGAGGCCCTGGTATCTGGAATTTATTTATCTTCTACAATTGGAACTTTGTAGCCTGGAGCGTAGTCAACCCTTCTGCTTGCTTTGTGGCAGCAGCCATTTCTGTTGGAATTTATTTATCTTCTATAATTGAAACTTTGTAGCATTGAATGGAGGCCTGGGCCCACCAGGGTGTGCAGAAAGCTTGGCTTCCTCTATCACCTGGGAAACTTAAGCCTCCCTCCTGCTCTCAGTGGCCTCAGCCATCTTGGTTGGGGTTAGTTTGCATACTCTGTACTGATTGGCTTGTGGACATGGCTTGTGGGTGTAGCAGAGGTATGGTCAATTTGCATATTATTCTTTTATTAGATAGAATAGAAGATACCAAATTCTCTGCTCTATCAACTCGAAGAGTCCATTCACTCATTTATCCAACAAATAAATGTTGAGCAACATACAATGAATATATAGCAGGCACTAATCTGGGCTCTTAAAAAGGGTACAAGTGCCTGTCCTCAAGGAATTTATATTCTGATGAGGATGAACAAGGAAGTAGAAAATCTAATTACAAATGAGAAATTCTCTTAAGAGATTTAGTATTGAAGTCAGAGAGTATTGAGGCCTTAGTTTTCTCATGTTTAAAATGTAAATAATGAGATCTTTATAGAATCTGAGGATTCAACGAAACAAGACAATGTAGGTAGGTTTCTAAAACTGTGATCTCAGTAAGTGGTAAGAGGTCACGCTACAATTGAATACATGGGAGGATAGATAGTGTATTTTTTGGTGATTTAAAAATTGTAAGGGTCCCCTGGGACTGAAATTCAGCCTTAATATTTTGAAGTCATGTTTTGATAACTCAGAGAACAGTTATTCTTGCCATTTATTTAGTTTCTCCTACTCTTCTGGTGTTTTGCTTACAAATTTTTTCTAGCTCCTTTGAATGGCACAGTTGTCTGAGACCTTTTCAAAGACCCTCTCACAGTGGAAACTCATCATCTCACTCTGGTTTTATTGGAAGTTTAGATTCTTTTCTAAAGCACCTGATTCTAGGGTTTGTTTGTTTTTCCCCCACCTTCTGAGAGTTAGAGAGATCCTTGACTTGGGATATCCTACTTACCAGAGATTTATTAACCACCTGCTATGTGCCCCCAACTTTAAAAACATCTTCCCTGAGGATATGTTTTTTTTTAAATTGATTTTAGAGAGAAAGAAGAAAGGGGAGAGGGAGAAACATCAAAGTGAGAGAGAAATAGCGATCGGTTGCCTCCATATGTGTCCTGACAGGGGACGGAACCCACCACCTAGGTATGTGCCCTGACCAGGAATCAAACTGCAACCTTTGGTGATTCTCCAACTCACTTAGCAACACAGACAGGGCTATGTGCCCAAATTTAATTTAACCCTTAAACAGCCTTGTGAGTGAGGTGGGTATTATCATTTCTAGTTTTTGGAGATAGAAAAACAGAAGCTGAAGGACTTTAAGTAGTTTGCCCAGGGTTATAAAGCTAAAGAGTAACATAGACCAAATTTATACTTATCTCAATTAATCTATTTATTGAGTAGCTGCTATCTTCCAGAGGTAGATGGTGATAATACATCATTAAAGGAGACAGCTGTGGGGAAAGCAATAAGTAATCAGAGATAATAAGATGTTGTGAAGGACAGACACCAGAGGACAGCGGGGACATGTGACAGGAGGGCCTACAAACTAGAGGCTTCTGTGTGGAATAGCACTGAGATCCGAAGGATGAGGTAAGCAAGAGTATTTGGGGGTGAGTGGTCATTGGCTGGGGAAGAGGTTGTCCTACGCAGTATGTGCAAAAGATCTGACGCAGAAAAGAGTATAGTGTGTCTTTAAGGAACTGCAAAAAGATAATAATGCCTGGATTTTTAAAGACAAGTGGGACTGACATAAGATTAAGATGTTAAAGAAGGTGAGGAACCAAATTGTGTGGGGCCTAGTTGGCGTTATGAGGGATATGGGCTTTATTCCCATTTCTATAAGAAGTCATTAAAGGGCTTGAAACTGGAAAATGATTTAATCACCTTTGAATTTTTGTTTAAGATCCTGCTGACTACTTGTGGAGAATGGAGTGGAAAGGGTGACAACTAAGGAAGCAGGCTACTGCAATATTTGAAAGCTACTGCATTAGTCCAGATAGGAAATAATGGTAGTTTAAACCAGGGTGGTAGTGGAGGGATAGAGAGAAGTGAACGGATTCCAGAAATATTTAAGAGGTAAACTTTTTGATTGAAACAGTTGGGATGCTTTCAATTGCAAGTAATAAAAACCAACTTCCTGCGAAGGTTCTCACTGTTCTGATTTTGTGGTTATCAGAGCAGGCTGTGCATTTGCTTTATTAAGACCATACATGCATCCTTAGACCTAGTTTTTTTCTCTAGGTCTATAATTGCTGGTGATAAACCAAGTCTGATTTATATGGTGCACCTTAAGTGGGGAATGTCGGAGTCTAGGTGACTTTGATCAACCCCAAGAAATGACAGCACAGCTAGTATAATAACTTGAAGATAACTACTGCTAATTTCGTAATTATCATTGCCATTAATTGAATTGTAAGTTTATTACTGTTTTATTTTCTAGGAAAAGAAACCTGACTTTAAATGCAGAGGGAAGTTATTGGTTTATATAATTACAATATGTGAAAGCAGGACTTGGTTCAGGCAAAACTCAATGAAATCTCTAGGGAACTGGTTCCTGTTTGATTCTGTTTACCTTCTGCCATATATGCTGTATCATGAGGTTACTACCCTCATGCCCACAAGGTGGTGGCCAGCAGCTTCATGGCTACATGCTTCTTCCTTTATGTTTTGTTTGAAAAAGAGAGTAATATATCTTTGTTTCAGCATTCTCAGCAAATGCCTCAAGTCTCACTCTGATTGGACCAACTTAAGTCTCATGCCCATTCCCAAACCAGTTATTGGGCTGGAAGATAGAGTGGAACTCTGGGGTCAAGCTTTCCTGAACCATGTGACTCACCAAATGGAGAGGGAGACTGTAGAGAAAGAAGAAGAGAGGAAAGGTCTTCTCTGTGAATGGATTAGAAGTCAGGTTTAGAGAGATCACAGGCAGAATAAACTCTTCTGGTGGTTTTGTTCATTGAGGTGGGGAGCAAGAGAAGCAGGTCTATGAAAGAAGATGATGAGTTCAGCTCTGCTAGCAGCGCTCAAGATATCCGAGAGGAGATGTCAACTAGACAGTTAAATGGGCCAGCCTGCAGCTCAGAGAAGAGGTCCTGGCTAAAGACAGAGATTTGCGTGTTGTTGACTTACCTGATCCCAAAACTTGTACTCTTAATCAGAAGGCATATTTTACATTAGTTTTAAAGTCTGTTCAATTGCCATAGCAACTCTCTGTGGCCAGGGAACATTTAATCACATAACAGTTATATTTATAGCTCACTTGTAATATATATTCTTTTAATGCTCCCAGCTATTGCTTTCCCATTTTAGAGATGTTAAATCTGAGACATAGAAGGGTTACACCTGAGCTCACAGAGCTAATGAAGAGTAGCACTGGGATTTGCATGAAGGAAGTCTGACCTAAAGTCCTTATTCACAGTCCCTGAGTATACTATTTTTCTCTCAGCTACAGAAACAGCAGGGGAGCGGCAAAGATGGCTACCAGGTAGATCAGTTTCTTATGTAAAGCAGAATGGTTGCTCTGATTCTCAGTTCTCCTTTGGATGCTGGTCTTTGGCACTGAACTGCTTTTGAGGTAGCGCAGCCATGGAGCTGAGAAATCCTGTTTGCAGTGGTCATCTTGGACACCAGCACGGCAGGTGGGGAGGGAGCTGTCCTGGGCAGAGATGTGAAACAGCTGAGCAAACCAAATGGCACGGGGAACCATGAGTGAGTTTTGTAATGGCTGATTCTGGGCCTCTGGAACTTTCTCTTGAGCCATTCTTGCTAAATCCTCATCCTTCCTAAGCTGCTTTTGACAGCAAAACAGAGCTGGGAAAGGCTGAAGTAAAGTATATGATTTTTTTCTTAAGCAAAATAGAAATGATAGCTCCTTTCTGCCATTTTGTTATGTCTGTGTCTCTTTGTCCCCATTAGTATAGATAATTAAGAGCTAAGGATAAACCTCTTTTTGTTGTTGTTAAAAATGGTATTTTTTCCAGTACAGCAGAATATCTATAGCTCTTTCCTCTCCTCGGTGAATGATATAAACAAGAGCAGAAAACAACCCCATGCCATGCATTAAACAAGCCAACCTCTAAACTACCCACATTATCTAGTGAGAGGATTTTTTTTCCTGAATCAGACATTGATCATAATGGTCAAAATAATCCTTGGCACTTTCTCTAAGCTTGCTCATTATCATTCAATATGTTCAACAGAATTATTAAATTTAAAATAATATGGTGCACCTGGTTGAGATGACGGTGAGAGATTTGGCTTCCTGTCTCTTCGTTAAGGATGAATTTGGCCCAAGGGTGTACTATGAACTTGGCAAATAGCATTATAATAGTGAGAGAATATTGCCTATTGGGTAGCAGGAGTTGATGATTAAATTTAAGTGTGTATTGTCCACATAAAACAAATAATGCTCTTTTTTTCTAACTTTTACTGTGAACATTCATCACTGGTCCTGGAAATGCACAGTTGCTAATTATTGTGTTTTTAACTTGTAATATACTGTAAATTTTGTATAATACTACTCTGACCTTATACAGAATAGAAAAGATGACAGGAGGCCTATAATTATTGTATGGGGAAGAAATGCCTATAATTATCTACTATTTTTAGGACCAGCATGCATGGCCTTTTAATTTTCATAAGCTTTAGACATTCACACATTTTCTATCTTTGCATGTGGATGATAAATTTTGCTCAAATGAAATCAGAAGACATACTGTTAGATGAGGAGTTAGCCAACTGGGAGCTTGATTACAATGAACAATACAAGCTTTGGTGCCAGCTAAAAAGGGGAGCATTTATTTGAATAAAATTTGTTTAAAACAAGATTCAAAACATTAAACACACACACACACACACACAACATCATATTACTATATTGGGGCCTGATAACATGATTATTTTTTAGAGAATTGATTAAATTACCTTGTGGAAAAGCATTAACCTAACAAAGAGAAAACCTCTAGGATATTTATCACATGTAGGGTGATTATGACGGCATGTTCTTATTAGAGATGAATATTTTGTGCTCATTAAGGTTACCCCCTTGAGTGCTCAAGGATGCAAAGTGTATTGCAGTGAAGTGCTATAGTTCTATTATCTTGTGAGCACTTGCTGTAGGCTGGGGTGTTTCCTTCCAAGTTAAAGGGACACTAGACCCCAGTCCTGGCAGGGCCTATATCAAAGCCACTGGGCAAATAGAATAGACTGGGAGGTTTTTTAATTCAAACACTCCAGGGATCTATCTGCAAGAATTGAGAGTGCTACTGGGAAATCTCTGGCCTCCTAGTATGGGATAACAGGTGGGAAAGGTGGAGGGACTAGTGAGGAATTGGATGGGATCAGGCAGTTTAGGGAAAGGACCGTGAGGAGAGAAGAAGGTAGATAAGAAGGAAGTAAACCAGATGGCCAGGATGTGAGAAAGAGGCAGAATGTACCAGTCAACCACTGAGTCTTCCTCCCTCTGAACCCAAAAGCGGGAACCGAAAGTGGGCAGATGAGGGCAAAAGAAGATTGGCTGTTCTTTTTTAAAAATATATTTTATTGATTTTTCACAGAGAGAAAGGGAGAGGGGTAGAAACATCAAGGAGAGAGAAACGTCCATCAGCTGCCTCTTGCACACCCCCTACTGGGGATGTGCCTGCAGCCTAGGTACATGCACTTGACCCGAATCAAACCTGGGACTTCTCAGTCCGCAGGCCGACACTCTAGCCACTGAGCCAAACCAGTTTCAGCTATTGACTGGTGTTTCTTTGAAAGAGTCAATAGAGGGCAAGAACAGGACAATTTAAATCTCTACAATAGTGAGTTTCTGCAGTAACCCACTCAGGTCCCCTCCCTGCTGCAGGGAGCTTTTCTGTAACAAAAACTCTGCTTACTTCCTGGTCCGAGACACTCATTCTTCGATTTTGTGAGACCATGAACCTGGACTCAACCCGAACTTTGATGTCACTAGGCCCCTGGGGAGTCTCCAGTGAGCCCCACTTAAAGGAAATTCATTACACAAGATTCTAAACTGAAACTATAGGCAAATTCAAACTGCCTACCTTATGAAGGGATTTTTCACTAAAAAATAATCAGAAGTAACTTACCCCAAAGTAGCAAGTTTTTCTGACTGTTTCTGTTTTGTTTGCTTTTGTAGAAATGATTATTACTTTTATTAGCTTCCTGGAAATTACTCATATGCAATTATAATTTAAAAGGTTGTATACAACTATCAAAAAATATTGTCAGAAATATGAAACCCTACCCTAATCCCTCCCCCTACTTCATATTTTTAATCTAAGGCCTGACAGAAAAGCACATTTAAAATTTTGATTGGTTGGTTGGTTTATTGAGATTTTTAATGACCATGTAATAGATAATTCTAAATAATCAAGAGTTGGCATGATGTTTATTATGCATCATGTCCAAGAGCTCAGAGCCCATAAATACCTGGGTTAGTCAATCTATAGTTTGTTCAATTCATATCTTGAAAAAAAATAAGGACACTTATTTTTTATTTGATAATTAATATTTAAAAATAGGTTTTTATTGATTTTTTTTAGAACGAGGAAGGGAGAGGGATAGAGAGGTACACACGTCGATGAGAGAGAAGCATCACTGATCAGCTGCCTCTTGCATGCACTCCACAGAGGATCGAGCCCACAACCCCGGGGCATGTGCCCTGATCAGGAATCAAACCAGCAGCCTCTTGGTTCCTGGGTTGATACTTAACCATTGAGCTACACTGGCTAGCAGGATACTTTAAAAACACACAGACAGAAAACAGAATCACAATACTATTGCTGCATCTAAAATATTTAAAAATCTTTAATGGCAGTGAATATATGTTCTCTGAAAGATGATGAGATGATGAAGATGATGAATGATGAAGCCTTGGGGAAAGTATTGTTAGTTGGGGTGATCATTGACAGAGTGGTCTGGTAGAAAGCACATTAGTCTGGACTCAGTGGGACTTGAGGTCAAATTGAAAGAGTTCTACTTTTTGTTTCCATCAAAATGCATTCGGTTTCTATAAAACAGCAACTCCCTTAGCACTCAAGGTGCTAAGGATTAGCAATCAGGATTAGCAATCCCATAGGGAGCTGTGGTTTAGTACATGGACTTGGCAGCCAAACAGAGATCAACCTGCAGGGTCCCCACTATTTACTCTCTCTGAGCCTGTGAAGTCATCTGTAAAATGATAATAATAATATTTGCCTCTCAGGATTGTGGTAAGAATCCAAGTATGTTAAGTAAACCTTCAGTAAAAGGTTTGTATTACTTTTATGTGAACTTGCTTTAGTAGATTAGAATACTACCCAAATTTGTAATGAGAAGTAATCCTTTATATTCTCAGTCTTTGGAACTGTCTTCCTCGTCAAGGTGCTTCAGGAATTATTAAAAAGATGGAGTTGTTGCTTTAGTGCTCACCAAATGAAGCTCCTCACTGTCAGGAGGCCAGTCTGGTGTGACTTGCTCTCCTTGGCCTTGACAGTAGCTGAGCCGCTGGCTACAGGAAAGGCCCTGGATCAAAGATGTCCTGGTAGTGAGAACATTAACACCCACTCTTGAGCCAGGAGGTAGGTGTTAATGTCTCTAGCTGGATTCCTAGAAGCAGAGATATTTAACACCTTCCTAGGATCCATGAACCAGGCACTCTCTCTTTAAACCTAATTTGGCAGGTAAAAGGGAAAGAGAACATTTCCAGTTGAGCATTTGAGAAAGTACAGGAAGCTCTGTGCCATCAAAACAGAAGCCAGTTACTGCAGGATGAACCCTAAATGGAGAAGGGGTCCTCTTTAACTGGGTTGTCTGGAGAGTGACTTCCGTGGGAGTTTTTCCAACAAACCTCACCCATATGGACCGAAGGGGGTGTTAGGAAAGTAGTGGTTCTAGGACGGGGTATAGCTGTACAAAGTTTAGGCCGGATTAGAAACCACATCTGGCTGCAGCTTGCAATGAGGTGCTCTGAGCGGCGTGCTTGCCCGAGCGAGTCTGTTCCCAGGAGGACCAGTTCCTTTTTGGGGCCAGATGTAAATAAGGGGACTCAGAGGAACCAGTTTCTAGGAGAAAGAACAAGGAGTCAAGTATCTCAACTAAGTTGTCCTTTGAAGTGGAACCCAACTAGCTTGGGGTCAATTGGAGGATGCTATGGATGGCTTAGCCACAAAGGTCATGGTGGAAGTTAGGCAACTTCAGGAATTAAAAAAAACCTCTATTTTTAAATTTTTGTCAGGGTTTGACGAGCAGCAGCGGTGGATTTTGACGTAGACTGAGCTGAAAACGTGCTTGTTTCCTCTCCAAAACGGAAGCCCATTTGCACAACAAGCAAAAAGGACAAGGTAAACAACTTCTATTTAGACTTTCCAAGGTCTGTTTCTCTGGATGACATTGCAAGAACTCTAAGACACCACCTCACCCAGGAGTGAGCCCAAACACTAGGGATCCTTTCAAGATACAAAACAGTCACCTCTTTGAAATGTGACAGCTCCCTAGAATGACTTTCTCATTTAAATCACATTGATATCAGAGGAGCTCAGGCCAGAGGTGAAGCAGAGCAAACTCACACTCTTTGACTACAAAAGAAAATGCATATTTTTGATGAGCCTGCACCGGCTGCCTTCTCAGGCTTAGAATAATGTTTCATCCCCTTTTTGCCTACCAGGAATGTTGTAAGTAGGCATAAACAAATGCCTTCATTATTTATCTAGTTGTGCTGCACTAAATCATTCTACATGGGGAATTTGTTATTTTGTTTGGCTGGCAACTGGTTAAGCTAATAGGCTCTGAGAGTCTTCCTTGGAGTTAGTACTTAAGTTATTCTAGTGCAAGTGAACACTGGTTAGATTAAAAGCTGTTATAGAAACTAGAGCCATGAGATTGAGTAAAAACACCTCCATCACCCTGACCTCTGGCACCTTAAAACCCAGGTTGTATTGTGAATGTAGAGAGAATCACTTCACTGGGACTGTGGTCAAATGTGCCACAGAGTCCTGAATGAATGTCCCTCTGGGAAATCAAACTAATGGGCAGTCTTCTTCCTAAGGTTTCTTCAGAGTGACCATCCTGAATGTAGAAAAGATGGTAAGTAATAGCAGGTTTTCCAAATGAAAACTCTGGTTTGATTGATCATTAAATACTGTGTTCTATGCCATACTAAGAAAAGTCATTGAAAACTCCATCTCCACATCCCTTTCATAAAACTCCCAGAAACTGGGCTAGAGATCCAGTGAAGTGGACATCTAGTGTTAGAAATAAGGCAAACCCCTCACGTCAGGGGTTCTGGTAGAGTACAAAACACTCAGGAGCCAGGCAGCAAGGCAAACATATTTACTTCTATGTAGAAGGTGCACACACAGGGTCTGGAAGCATATGCACACCGAGCAGGAGGGCTGCTTGGGTTTATAATCCCTTACGCATGTGACCTGTCCTTTGTTCTTGATTGCAGCCCACAGTCTTTTGTGATTGGCTAATTCAAAGGGATGGGTTATCCTTTGCTGTTTCAAGATGGCAACCCCCAGGGGAGCTGCAAGCCATGCAGCCAACATGGTGGCTGCCAAGTCACGCAGTCCAAAATTGGCAGCCATTTAAACTGTTCTTTGACAGAAAAGATGACTTGTTTATTCTCATACTAGTCACCTATCCCCAAGCCAGCAACCTTCCTGATTCTCCAGCTTCTGTCAATGGCATCACTATTGTTCTAATTACTTAGTTCTATGGACACCTATTCCTAAAGATTCATCTTTTATTGTTCCTCCCAAATATGGCAGAGTCTTTCAACTTTCATCAACATCAACCTAGTACAGGCCCACAATCCCAAAAGACCATATGTATCCCAACTCATCTTTCTGACACCATAATGCTGGCAGCATAGTGCCTTCATATATTTTTGCTTATGTAGACTGGGCACTATGCTAAGTGTTATACATGAGTCACTTTATTTAATGCTAAGAGGTCAGTACTCTTTTAAAGCCAGTTTTCAAGTGCTTTACTCATGGGCACATGTGAGAAGAGCTGGGATTTGAATCCAGGTGTTGTAAACATTGTATTTATGGCCAGATTCTTCACTCCTTTCAGTATCCTTGCCCTTTTCCATGTGATTTTGCAGTTCTCTTATCAAGAAGTAAAATCCAGTCCTAGCCAGTTTGGCTCAATGGCTAGAGCATCAGCCTGCGGAGGAAGGGCCCCAGATTTGATTCCAGGCAAGGGCACAAGCCTGGGCTGCTGGTTCAATCCCCAGTTGGGGAGTGCAGGAGGCAGTTGGTTAATGATTCTCTCTCATCATTGATGTTTCTATCTCTCTCTCCCTTTCCCTTCCTCTCTGAAATAAATAAAAATATGTTTTTAAAAAAAGTGGAATCCATTTCCCTACACCTTGAGGCTGAGCTCAATCATGGGATGCAGGGTTAATCAGTTTCCTTTATACCAGCAATGAACAAATAAAACTTGAAATTAAAAATACAATATTATTTACATTAACAACTTCCCAAATGAAATGAAATTAAATGTGTAAATCTAACAAAATATGTACAAGATCTATATGAGAACAATAAAAAACTATGAAGAAAGATATCAATCAACTCAATAATGCACAGCTATTCCATGTTCATGGATAGGAAGATTCAATGTTGTCAAGGTGTCAGTTTTTTTCAACTTGACTTATAGATTCAACACAATCCAAATAAAAATTCTAGCAAGTCGTTTTGTGGGTATTGACAAACTGATTCTAAAGTTTTTGTGGAGAGGCAAAAGACCCAGAATAGCCATCACAATACTAAAGGAGGAGAATGAAATTGGAGGACTGATACTACCCAACTTCAAGACTTATGATAAAAAAATTATAGAAAATAAGACAGGATAGTGCCGGTGAAAAAGTAGATAAATAAATTGAAAGATGAAACAGAAGGAGGAGAGAGAGAGAGAGAGAGAGAGAGAGAGAGAGAGAGAGAGAGAGAGAGCAGGGTACCAGGACACAGACTTTATTGAGGCGACCCTTCCCAAGGGAGAAAGAGCTCATGTGCGGAGTGAAGGCAGCGAAACCAGGGGAAGGGGAGAAGGGACCCAGCCGGACCGCCTCCCGGACTGCCTGGGAGAACAGTCCGGGAGAAAAGGTGCCATGTGGCACACTGAGACACCCTTTTTAAGGCAGGGGTTGGGCCCAGGGCGGAATCGGAAGGGGTGGGACACAGGGCACTCTGGTATGTGATTGATTGGTGGCTCAATGTCTCTGAGGCAGATGACAATTACATCATAACCCCACCCACCAGTTGGGAGGGGGATACCTATCATAAATCAGCGGAACAGAACAGAAAGTCCAGACATAGTCCCAACAACATATTAATCTTTGGCAAAGGAATGAAGGCAAAACAATACAGAAAGGATAGCCTTTCAACAAATGGTGATAGAACAACTGTACATTCATTCACATGCAAAACAAAACAAAACAAAACCACCAGAATCTAGACACAGACCTTACCCCTGTGATAAAAATTAACTGGAGATTGATCATAGATCTAAATGTAAAACTCAAAACTATAAAATGTCTAGATGATAACATAGGAGAAAATCCAGATCTTGGATTTGGTGATGACTTTTCAGACATAACACCTAAGACATATGTACAAAATAAATAATTGATAAGCTGGATTTCATTGAAATAAAAAATAAACAAAAAACTTTTGCTATAAGAAAGTCAACATCAGCCCTGCCGGTGTGGCTATGGACCAGGAGGTCATAGTTCGATTCCCGGTTAGGGTACATGCCCAGGTTTCGGGCTCAATCCCCAGAGTGGGGCATGGATGAGGCAGCCGATCAATGATTCTCTCTCGTCATTGATGTTTCTCTCTCTCTCTCTCTCTCTCTCTCTCTCTCTCTCTCTCTCTCTCCCTCTGCCTTCCTCTCTGAAATAAAAATATATTTAAAAATAAATAAAAGGGGATAGTAAATAAATTAACTATCTTAAAAAAAAGACATACAAATTCTTAACCTTGACAGAGTAGCCCTTTATCCTCAAAACCTTGTCTTCCCAGTATCCTGCCACAAACTTCTGCTCTACCCAAAGTGGCCAATTCAAGATCCCCCCCCAATTCTCCTGTCCTTTCCCATTATCTTCCTAGCTCATGGAGTCTACTGCCCCTTCTCTTAAGCACTGAGTCCTACACCTCCCCTAAGTCATCCTTTCTAAAGGCGATGTTTTTTTTGCCCCTGAATGCCCCTGCATCTATGCCAATCATCTGGCTCTTAACATTGGCTAACCTGTGGTATTAGGAAAGGCATTTTGTTTGTATGTATGTATATTAGCTCTCTAATGTGCAAATTCTTTCTGGACTTTGCCTTATGGTTTGTGGTACCTCCCTCAGTCTTGTATTTAATTCAAAGATTAAATTAAAATCTACATGAAAATATCTGAGTGATAAGTGGCCACAAAGCTTCCACACCAGCTGCATCTCACAGTTCCTCAGTGTCACAGTGCCCTGGTGGAAATGACTCCAAAGCAGCCTACAGTTACCTTCTGATCCCCAAGGTGCTGGACCCCATGGGAGGTACTATTCTGGCCTTGGTGGTGAAGCCCCCAGCCAAGCTCTTCCGTGTTCTCTAAGGAGATGACTTTGGTCTGGGAAACCTTACATAGCTTATGACCAAAGAGGCCACTCCTCTGCATGATAACCCGAGGGAGAGTGAAAATGAGCCCATTTCCAAGATGAATGATCTGAGAGACTTTTCCTGGGGCTGAAAGCTCTTAGTTCTGGCATCTCTCTTGTTCCCTCAGAGCTCTAAAGCAGCAATTCTCAACTGGGTGTAATGGGCTAACCTATGGTATTAGGAAAGGTTACATTATACCATTGCTGGTATAATGGTGTCTAAATTTGATGGTGGTGGTGGGAGTATTGCAAAGCTCCCCACTTGACACTTTCCCCACCCAGCCCCAACCACACCCACAGTGACTGAGAACCTCCACTCTGATAAATAGTTAAACTGTTAATGTGAGCGAACATCTGTCCACTCAACTAGGCATATTCTACTAGGGAAATCAGATTCTTTCCCAATGTACCTTAATTATACAAATATATCAGGTAAAATGTACTTTTCCCTGGCCCCAAATTATTTGAGCCTGGATCTCAAACTGATTATTTTGTTTTGACAGTTCCCACCTTTCAGAGTATTTAGTTCTACCTTGTTCTGTAGAGAAGTCTGTGTGTCCACAAAAATACACCATGTTTCTTTGTCCTTGTGACTCTGAATAATTACACGAGGTTTTGATAGCGCATGTGTCTTGTGTATTTATTGAGCTTGCAGGTACGTACATGCATAACATACTAATTGAATTATTCTAAAAACACAAATATTTAGCAGGGCTACAGAAACACGTACTAAATATCTAAATCTATAAAATGCTGACAAACAGCACCTTTTCTAACAAACAAGAGCAGTTTCATAACAGTGTTAGAAAGCTGGCAATATGTTTGCTAAAATCTGTAATTAGGGACGGGCTTTTCCAGAGGCCTCTGAAGGCAAAAGGTGTAAATGGAGAAACTGTCCCAGCCTGCAAGCTCTGCAGTGGCTCTGTTCCGAGCACAGATGGGCTGGTGAGGAAACTGTGAATGGACAAATGATAACAGACCACTCTGTAATTCCAACATCAGCTCATTAGCAATCTGTCAGAAATTTTCGTGTGCGCACGGGTGAGAATGCAGAAATCGCCCGATTGTTACATGATCGTGCATGTGTCTGACTGAAAAGGCCATTATACGTGGATTGGCATAATGGCCATTAATAAAATGATAATGTCTCGGGAAGCACAGGCATTTGAATGCTTTGTAGTCTTGTTGGAACATGATGATTTTCTGTGCTCCTAGGCCATCAGAGGAAGCTGAGATAATGATTTTATGAGAGAAATCATTAATAAATAAACAGCTAAGCCAGCATGGCGGGAAATGGGAGGGACATGAAGCCATCCGGGGTTCTGAAGAATGAGCAATGACATTTCTCAGTTCTGAAAAAGACGACATCAACCATTTTAAATTCCCTTGGATCATAAAACTGGTTTCCAATTAATTTTATACTGGCTAGTTAGTGGTTCAATTAGCTACCATTGAAAATATATTTATTTACAAACAAACAGAAAAAGAAGATGTATTTATTTAGGTTGTTTGTGTACAACAGGCTGAATTTGATGTATTTATTTAGGTTGTGTGTATATAGTAGGTTTGGTCTCTGAAGGGAAAAAGAGAATGGACATTTTTTTTTGAGCGCCTATTATATGCCAAGTGCTTTACATTGGTAAGCCTACTTAATTTTCACAATTACCCAAAGAGATATTGCCCCTGTTTTACAGCTGCAGGGGTAACTGAGCCCGAGAGAGATAATGAAGAGTATGGCTGGTAAGTGGAGATAATTCTATTTGAACTTAGTTCTGTATGGTTGCATATTGCCTCTCAAGTTGTCTGTAATACACACTGGAAGTAGCCTGTTAGGGTCCTTATTACTTACTATG
The DNA here is from genome assembly GCA_027563665.1 of Antrozous pallidus. Taxonomy (NCBI): domain Eukaryota; kingdom Metazoa; phylum Chordata; class Mammalia; order Chiroptera; family Vespertilionidae; genus Antrozous; species Antrozous pallidus. The sequence continues at coordinate 141,240,655 of CM050508.1, forward strand.
GACAGGCACAAGGGCCCCCAGAGATTCAATGGACTCAACTTAGAAAAAGCCATCCAATTTTGATGGCACAAATAGACACTGATTTATGTGAAATATTTACTTTAAAATTTATTTTTGGAAGATATCTGCTCTTCAATATTGGGATATGTCTACACATGGCATGAAACAATTAACTATATCTATAAAATCTAGTAAAAACTGGTTCTGAAAGAGTACATATATTATATGATTGCATTGATATAAAGCTCAAAAACAAGTCAAACCAATAAAAACTGTTCTAAATCAGGGTGGTAGCTAACTTTGGGGAAAATAGTGACTGCAGCAGGCACCACAGGATGTCTGGGCTGGAGGTATTCTTCTATTTTTAAAAAATATATATGTTTTATTGATTTTTCACAGAGAGGAAGAGAGAGAGATAGAAAGTCAGAAACATTGATGAGAGAGAAACATCGATCAGTTGCCTCTTGCACACCCCCTGCTTGGGATGTACCCGCAGCCACAGTACATGCCCTTGATCGGAATCGAACCTGGAACCTTTCAGTCTGCAGGCCGACGCTCTATCCATTGAGCCAAACCGGCTTTGGCTATTTTTTTTTTAATCTAGATGCTGGTTTAGCCGGTGTGTTCACTTTGTGAAAATGTGTCAAGCTTGTAAACTTATAATTGGAACACTTTCCTGTATGTATATCATACTTCAATAACATTTATCCTGGCAAACTGGAAGACAGTATTTCATCTTTACATGATTCAAATTGAATGTTTACTGGTTTGATTTCCATATTTTGTCACCCTGGGAAACATTGTCCTTTATGTGAAGCTTAGAGTTGGAAATCTCCTCCTTCTAGAGTTTGGAGACTCTGAGCAGGGAAACCCGTGGCTGCCTCTGTTCCTCTGAGTGTGTGTACTCTTAAGCATGCTCATATGCTGGAGATAACTAAATAGCTGCACTTTCCAGCTCTCATCTCTCAAACACCTGCAAAACCTGGGGTAGAAATGTGAATTTTGCATAAGTAGAGCTTGGGGGGTGGAGCTATCTTGTTTGGTGACCCCTGTTGGCAGCAATCTCCCATGTAAATAGCAGTGGCAGGCACCTTCCCCTTTCAGGAACCAAATTCTTCAGCCAAGATGTTGAGCCCATTCTTACCTTGTATCATCATCCTGTTCCTCTTCAACTCTTCTAATTGCCAGGCTCCAGTGAGAGAACCAAGGGGCTGCTTGAGGAGGATTTATGTATCCCACAGACACTTGCAGGACTGATTCTGAGGGCTCTTGGACAGACTTTCTGTTTACCAGAACCTCAAGCATACCTCCTGACTTAGAGCACATACTACCTTCATTACCCGATCTTTTTTTATTTTATCAATATGCAAACTACAAACGAGGTAGATGGTTAAATAACACTGCATGCTATTTTAGCCTTTGCCACAGTAACAACCTCACCTCTAGAACTTTATCCTAAGGAAGTCACCAGACAAGTTTGCAAAGAAGTATTTCCTCACAGTGTGGTTCGAGGACAACCAACATCGATATCACCTAGAGTCCTTGGTAATGCTCAGGTGGTTAGGTCTTATGCCTTTCTTATTAAAGCAGAATCTCTAGATGTGAGGCCCATACATCCATATATTTAAATCACCTGGGTAGGTGATTCTTGGTCACATTAGAGTTTGAAGATCATTGATATAGAGGGCTGCTATTGCAATATTATTTAAAAGAGGAATAAAAGGAGGAGAACCTAAATGTTCACCAGAAGAGACTTAGGTCAAATAATGATCTATAATAATAAAAGCATAATATGCTAATTAGACCAGGCGTCCTTCCGGGACGAAGCCGAGCTGCAGCCATGGGATCCAGGCAGCCTCCTTTGGCTGCAAGGGAGGGATCCAGGCAGCTGCCACTGCGAAGGCCTACTCTTGCACCAGTTTCATACCTTGGGCCTCTAGTGATACAATAATATTCTGCAGCTTTGAATATGTGATGTAGATACATATTTATTGACACAGAAAAATGTTCACACTATATTGATGAATGACAAAAAGCAGATTACACTACAGTGTATATTATTTGGTAACATCTTTGTTTCTAAATATGTGTGGGCAATGCCAGAATATCAGTAGTGCTTATCTCTGGATGATACCCTTATTTTCCATTGCCTTTCTCTATATTTTCTGATTCCTTTGTAGGGAACATGCATTACTTTTATATTTTAGGTAGAAATTCATGTACTGGGAGTGGGGTCCCTCAGCCAGGCCTGCGCCCTTTCAAAGTCCAGGACTCACAGGAAGCTGGCCTAAGCTGGCAGGTGGACATCCCTCTCGCAGTCCAGACCCCTCACTTCTTACCGCCTGTCTGCTTGCTGCTCCTTAGCGCTGCCACGGAGGTGGGAGAATCTCCCGCCATTGCCACAATGCTTGCCAGCTGTGAGCCCACCTTCTGGCTGAGTGGCACGCCCCCTGTGGGAGCACACTGACCACCAGGGGGCAGCTCCTGTGTTGAGCATCTATTCCCTGGTGGTCAGTGTGCATCATAGCAACCAGTCGTTCTGGTCATTCTGCCTAATGGTTGCTTAGGCTTTTATTATATAGATAGCTGAATAAAGCTATTTAGAAAAACAGAAAAGTATTTGATACTTGATTTGCTGGACAGATATTTCAAGAGTACCATCCCATTAAAATTTGTGGCTGGTTAATTCAGAAGATAGCAATGGCTGCTTGATCTGTTTAATATGCAAATTATCTAGGTGACATCTTTCTGCTGGTCTGTAGATCAGCCAATATTGCCATTGGAGTAGAACCCTCAGTGGCTTTATGGCTGATGTCTTAAGTCATAGGGACTTTTTCTTATTAGAACCAGTGCCTTTTGTGGAGGTACAGAATGGCGAGGAGGGCTGAGAAGTGTACTCTGATTTTGGGGAGTGAATCTGGTGTTTAAAGAAAGACTTCGATTCTTCCATATAGGGGAAGATTTGCAGCAATAGAAAAGATAACCAAAGAAAGGGTGGGTCACCGAATTGCAATTGTATTAAGTTTTTTATGATTTTTCTCAACCTCTTGACCCTAAGAGTGTTTTTTCTTTCTTTCCTCCTTCTTCTTCAGCTTATTCTTATAATAAAAGAGAGGTGAAATGGGATCCACTGAAAATTCTGTGGATTGAGAGTGCCTTTTTCTTAATCCACTTGTTTTAAATGTCAGAATGTAACATAATTGGTCGTGGTAAATGACACTGGAACCACATTGCTATTCACTCTGAAAATGATCTGAGCTCAGCATGCTGCTGATCACATGCATTTCTGCATTAAAACTATTACAGGCAGAGTGCCTTGTTGGGATTCTGTCCTCTTAATAGTTTTCCAGGGTTTATGCTGAAAGGGTTCTGTCAATCAAGACTGAAAATCAGCTTAGCACCCTGACTCTGGTTAATAAAATGCAATTGCCAGGATCTCGGCTCAGAGGCCACAGTTCCCTGGTTTCAACATTATCAAGTCTCACTGAAAATACCTCATTATAATTGATGCTCACTGATAATACAATTTTCCACCCTTCCTTCCTTCCTTCCTTCCTTCCTTCCTTCCTTCCTTCCTTCCTTCCTTCCCTCCCTCCCTCCCTCCCTCCCTCCCTCCCTCCCTCCTTCCTCCCTCCCTCCCTCCCTCCCTTCCCTCCCTCCCTCCCTCCCTCCCTCCCTCCCTCCCTCCCTCCTTCTTTCCTTCCTTCCTTCCTTCCTTTTCTTCTTTCTTTCTTTCTTTCTTTCTTTCTTTCTTTCTTTCTTTCTTTCTTTCTTTCTTTCTTTCTTTCTTTCTTTAATGCAAAGAATACTCCAGAAAGTCTTCAGCTTACACAAAGCCCGCTAGAAGAGAATTCCATATCAAAGGCTGAGAGCAGAGAGAAAGTAGGGCAGCTAAACGTATTTCCAGGAGTACCCTGGAGACAGACTTGGTGAAGATTCTGACTGTTTTGGGTGGCTTGAAGTCAGAATAATGCACAAGAATTGATACAGAAAATAGGGACACAGTTGTAAAAGGGGCTCTGATGGCTCTGTCACCAATAATGGGAAGATGGGAATTCCAAATGAAAAACTTTTAAGGAAAACGAGATGTCACAATGCAGAAAGCCTGTGGCAACTGATAAGCCAGTTAGAGAGAAGAAAGCCTTCTGAGTGGCTAAGTCACTACCTGGCTGTGTAGTCCCCATGTACAGTCTCTCAGTTCTTCTATGACTAAGATTTCTAGGTCAATTGATTCCAATTCTTTTCAGGAAGAAATATTTATCTTCTGGTTTCCTGGATCAGGACCCCAGCACTAAAACAATCCACATTGAAAGGAAATTAGGGAGGTCAAAGTGCTGGAGAGAGGCTTGATGGCTTTGAAACTAATTCTACTTTCCAGAAAGTTTCTGCTAGCTTCTCTGAGGAAGGAGAAAGTGGAATAAACAAACAGAGCCTGGGGTGAGGGGTGAGCCTTCCCATCCAGTGCACGCTCAGCATGGTGAGATATCATTAAGGTAGGCAACGAAGTAGGTAACTAAGAGGGAACATTATTAATTATACTTCAAAGTTGTTTATTTGAGAGCCTCTAGTCAGAGGCAACTGGGGTGATATCACAGGAAGATAGAAGAAAACAGATTTTCATGGGTAGAAGAGCTATTGTTAAGACAGTTTTAATGAGGCAGTCTGGGCATGGTCTTCTTAGCATGACCTCAGTGGTGTGAGGCCTCATGATATTCATATGAGGGAGCACTAGACTCCATTCTATTGCCTCAGAGTCCTTTCCAAACATCAAATGCCTGAATTTCCTGCTCAGTGAGAAGAATAAGTACATGCAAATGTTTCATTTGGTTGTTTTATTACATTGGCCTATATTTTTTCCAGGTGTGTTTCTCTTCAGTTATATATTCTTGCACACATTGCTCTATGTGCATGTCAGGAGCAGGGCTTCCTGCACTCTCTTTAGGATGAATTAGGACCGGCGTATAATGTGCACTTGTTATGTTCTTTTTAAAAATATATACATATTTTTATTGATTTCAGAGAGAAAGGGAGAGGGAGAGGGAGAGATAGAAACATCAATGATGAGAGAGAATCATTGGCTGCCTCCTGCACACCCCACAGGGGATGGAGCCCACAACCTGGGCATGTGCCCTTGATTGGAATCGAACCTGGGACCCTTCAGTCCCCTGGCCAAGGCTCTATCCGCTGAGCCAAACCAGAGAGGTCTGGACTTGTTATAATCTGCACCTTGTACTGAGCTGTTTATAAACCTTACCTCTACCTGATCCCCACACAACTCTGTGAAATTGGTAATGTTCACTTTATTCCCTATTTACAGGGAAATTGAGTAAGATAAATAAATTGAATTGCTTGCTCAAGATCTTCCAGCAGGTAAGTGAATTTTAATCTGGTCAGTCTATCTACAAAGTTTGGCTCTTTTCATTTCTATGCTCTCTATCTTCTGGGCCAGTGGTCAGCAAACTCATTAGTCAACAGAGCCAAATATTAGCAGTACAACAATTTCTTTTGAGAGCCAAATTTTTAAAATTTAAACTTCTTCTAACGCCACTTCTTCAAAATAGACTTACTCAGGCCGTGGTATTTTGTGGAAGAGCCACACTCAAAGAGTCGCATGTGGCTCGTGAGCCGAAGTTTGCTGACCACTGTTCTGGGCTGATGAAGTTCCACACTTGAGCCCTTTCAACATGAGTCCAATAGTTGGTAGGAGAGGGGGCTCTATCCCTATCCTTGGAGCAAGCCCTGGGTTACTCTTTAACCCAGATCTGCTTTGAGAAATTGTTGCCACAAAGAGGAGACAGCCTGAGCTCTAGGTCAGAGAGATCTGATTTTCAATCTTGGCTCTCATACATAGTATACTAGTTGTGTGATGTAGGCCAGACAAATTAACCTCTCTGAACTTCAACCACTGTGCTATATTTAACATAGAAAGAGCCAAGGTATATGAGCTCTGGATTGTACACAGTCTCTGTGTTTCTAAAATGGGATAGCTAGGCACCATGGATCTGTCTCTCGACCAATGGTGTGAGCTGGGCCCTCTCTGGAGAAGAAACCTGGGTCACCCGAGATATGTGATCAGTACCGGGACCCCGCCAGCAGGCGAGGGGACCCCAAGGCAGGTGCTGGACGTGGAGGCCACGGGGGCATAGACTACAAAGGAGACAGAACTGAACTTCACATCACCCTGTTTGGCCCCGGAGGATGGCTGGTTAGCCAGAGACGGGTAAGATTCCTCAGGGAAGGAACAACCTAAGACAGGCACAGTCGCAGAGGGGCCAACAGGAGAGAACTAAAAGGTCAACAGAGGTGGGGCACAGACCCTCATCCACAAACCTTGCAGGGGTTTGAATTCTCACCCCTCCTGAGGAAGGTCTTCTACCCCCACTGCTGCTTCGCCTCCCACGCACAATTCATACCGGGACTCAGGTGACAGACAGAGACTCGGCCAGCAATAGCCACTCTATATCTAAATTCAGTCTATTACCAGGAATGCTCAGGATCTACTAACAAATGCAAATATTCCTCTCTACTAGTATTTACAGGGTAAATTAAGATTTCTGCTTGAGTATTAAAATTGACAGTAAAATAGTAATCAAGTTTTCAGATTAATTTAAATTGGCCAAGTGAAATAAGTGAATACTCAAGAAAATTTAAGTGTACTGGACAAAAAACTTTTCCTAAAACATTAACTAAAATATCTATTAGTAGTTCATCTCACTGTAAAATTGCCTAACATCCAAAGAACCTAAAGCAGTCATATTTGTGTGCAAAAATTAAAATTTAAAATTACCAAGACTGCAAGATAAAATTTCCAAAAGCCCCCATTAATCAAAAAGGGGGAGTCAGTGGGGTAATAGCATGCAAGGAAAAATATCCTGTAAGTAAAATACATCTAGAAAATTCTTACTCCAGAAAAGTAAATTCCATTTGTAAAACCAACTGCAGGACACCCATGAAAAAACACACATCGTGTCAAAATAAGCCAAAGGAAAATCACTTAGGCAAAATTTAAAAAGAATCCCAAGTCTATTTTGCAGAGAGGATCCCTTTGTTAACTTTTGGTCGAGAATGTGTTTGTGTGTTTTCAGAGAACAACTCCAAGACCATGTGGGTTCCTGTGACTATGAGGAATTGACGGATCTGTTCCAGTCACGAGGATGGTCCAGAGATGGGGGACACTGACGACACCTTGCCATGCTAGCAGTCGGCAGCTGTGCATGCCTGCAGGCAGCCCAGGACCAAACCAGAGAGGATGGATCTTGCATTGCCATGATGTGTCCACCATCTGGATACCATTGCTGACATGTACACATAAAGAACTATTTGACACTGAAACTCGGACTCAGAACAGTTGGACATTGAAACTGAGACTGAAACATTTTTTGTTCTTATACATTTATTTCTAGTATGCAGAGGCAAGATATTTTTGAAGAAAAGAAACAGGGGAGAGTGATTGATAAAAAGGCAGGGAGGCATTGAACAGGCTGTCAAGCTACAGGGGGAAGGCTTGGGTGGATGGGAGGTGAATTCGGGGGAGGTCAACCGAAGGACTTGTATGCATGCATATGAGCATAACCAATGAATGAAAGACACTGGGGCGGGGAGGGGGTGGGTGGGGACATGTGCTGGGGGGTAGGGGAGGCTGGGGGGAGGATAATGGGGAGGGGGGAAAGGAAAACATGTACTACTATTAAATATAAGTTATACTGCAAAAAAAATCTATAAAAATTAAATGTTAAAAAAAATTAAATGGGACACTATAGGAAGTAGGAAGTGAGAATACAATGAGTGTTTCTAGGAGAAAAATGTAGCAGAGTTGATAAAAAAACAGACATTCTTACCAAGAGTTCCCAGCAGTGCACGGCAGAGGGCACTCAAGGGGAAACCTACTTATCATGTCAAGCAAAAGCATATAAAACAGGAAGTGCATGTGGAGAGGAGTGAAATAAGAAGTTAAAGGATCCAAAGAAGAATCAAAAGAGTGAAACTGTGAAACCTGAGCATTACTTTTTCTAGTTTTTAAAATGTTTTTTTAAACTAGATTTTAGAGTGGAAGGGAGATGGAGAGAGAGATAGAAACATCAATGATGAAAAAGAATTATTGATTGGTTGCCTCCTGCATGCCCCACACTGGGAATCAAACCATGACCTCCTGGCCCATAGGTCGATGCTCAACCACTGAGCCATGCTTCTCATTTTTTAATGTTTTTTTTAAATAAATCTTTTTACATTAATAAAAAGTGGGTCTCATGGTGAGACGTCACATAAGTCCTCAGTTGGAAGCTAACTTCGATGGCTACTTTACAAGATTACCCTCTGTGAACCTGTTAATAGCCCATATATAGTTGAGGAAACTGAGGCTCAGAAAAGTTGAGCAACTTGCTCAGTATCACACAGCTATTGAATGGGATTTAGAGTCAAGTTCCACCTAGCACCAAATGCTGCTTTCTTTGTACAACACCCATCTGGACTTATGCAATGCTGAGTTCTAGGCCTAGTGCCTAGACATGAGCCAGTCAAGGAATCTAGGAAAGAATGGTCAGAGGTGTAGCAGGAAAGCAAGGAGACAGGGAATCAGAAAGTTAAGAGAAAAGTTTTGAGAAAGTGGGAGTGACCACTTAGGTTAAATTGTGCAGTGCGGTTAAGCAAGATGAAAGCTGAAAGTAGTTCCTCATGTTTCATATTTGAGACATTGTTGTCTTTAAAGCAAGTTCATCAAAATGGAGATAGTGGTAATAAGGTGAGGTCACCCTGAGTTAGGAGTGGCTGGTAGGTAAGGAAGTTGGCAAAGCAAGAGACAGCAACTTTCTCTAGAAATTTGTATGTGAATTAAAAGAGACAAGTGGGCAATGCTTAAGAACCAAGAGCATTAGGAGACTGAAAGCAAAACCAACCCTAATTATTCGTCCCTCCCTTCAAGATGTGACTTTGCAGCTCCTTCCATCATGAAGTAGTCTATTTCCTTATTCCTGGGCTGGCCTTGTAAATTGCTTTGGGGGGCAAGGGAGAGAGAGAGGGAGGGAGAGAGAGAGAATATTTTACCAGTCCTAAAGGGCTTCTGCTCTTTCTTTCTTAAAATCCCACCCAGCCACCATGAGAATAAGCCTGAGCTGTGCCAAAAAACTGGTCAGCGGCACAGTCACCAACCTCACCACAACTGATAACCTGCTCATTGCCAGGCACTGAGTGAGATGGTTCTTGATCAGCCTGACCCGCCAGCTGGGCAGTCAGTATTTCAGGCCCAGCTATAGCCAGTGGAGCCTGGCCAGAGCAATAGAATGGCCCACAACTCATCAACCTGTGAGTAATAAAAATTCTTATTGCTTTAAACCACCATGTTTGGGTGTTTGGTTACACATCAATAGTTAACTGATTCAAGAGATTATTGGAAGGTTTTTATTACCTTGCTTTGGCCTGGAGGAGATTTGAGCATATCTGTACGTTGAGAATTAAAGATAGATTTAAGATAAAAAAAAGGGGGGGGGAAATAAGTGATGGGATGTGACCTCAAGCTCAGGTGAAAGATGACCCTGGGGGAAGGCAGAAGGCCTTTGTTATCAACAAGAGAAAGGAGTAGGGTGTCCTGGACTAAACTGGGTACATCACTGGGGCTTTAGCCCTAAACTGTGACCAGGTGGTAACTTACTCGGCTGCCTTCTCTGGACATGCTCACATTTAATATCCAACCAAAATGTAGCACCCCAAACTCATGCATGTCCACAACTGTCAAAGCTAAAAGGGGCTTGAGACAGATTTCCTTTTGTTTTCACTGCCATGTCAAATGCCCCAGTGACAGCAAAGAATAATCTTCAGTTTGTGTATAATGAGGTCTGAAATTTCCGTCTCCATGCATTGATCATGAATCTTATTTCACTGGAAAAACTGACAGCAGAGTCTCAGGTACTTAAAATTTTGGCGGTGGCGGGGAGAAGCAGGAGGAATCAACACAACCACCCACATTTTTTCCCCCTGCTGTCACTTTTATGGTTCAGTTATTTTGTCTATATGAATGCATTCACAGTTTTGTCTGGATTCCTCAACAGCCAACTCATTCCTTAATCCCAGACATATGCTCCCCTATCCTGAAAAATGACTTAGTAGAAAGACAACTAGTTTGGGGGAAGGGGTGCAGAAAAACTGAATTCTAGTCTTGATTCTGCTGGTAACCAGTAAACTTACCTGGTTCTGCCAGTTAGCCCCCGTTTCCTCCAACAAACACTGCGTACTTACCATGTACCAGGCACTGTTGTAAGTGCTGAGAATACATCAGTGAACAAAACAAAGACCTTGCCTTTAGGGAGCTCACATTCTGGAGGAGTCAGACAATGAAACAAATGCCTTTAGCAGGATGATAACATCATATAATGATGGTGAAAGTGTTATGGGAAAAAATTAAAATAAAGTGGGGGTGGGGCTGGTTGCTGGTTAAAAGGATCCCCTGAGGAGGTAACTGGAAAGAGGTGAAGGGGTTACCTACCTACCATGAGGGATCTGGAGGAAGAATGGTCCAGGCAAAGTCCCTAAGGGTGTTTCCCAGTTTTTCTGCTCCTCCACATCACATTTCTGCTTGTTGAGCACAGAGACGGTTTATAGTTCACACAACCTTTAGGCTAGGTTGCGTACTATTTCATGTATTTCTTTGAACGGCTGACACAAGGACAACTCTTCCCTTTGAGCTAGTCCCATGGGCATTCGATGCAAGAGCCTATTGCCTTGGGTTTACTCGCAGGGACCTCTGTGTGGCCTTTTCCTGCCATCCACAGGCTAGCTCTGTGCTAGGCCAAACATCACCCAGGGAAAGCATCACTGCATAGGGCAGCTGAAGCTGAAAAATGCAGATTAACAAGACATGGCTCTTGAAAAAGTAGCTCTCATTTCTGAATACCTCTAAGTGCCACGTGCTTTACATTCTTTATTTTCCCCTTATCTCCACAACACTCCCAGCTCTCTTCCAGGTTAGCATTTGCCCATAAGGAAACGGAAACTCAGTTTGTTTAGGAAACTTACCTAGGGTCACATAGCTAGAATTTTATAGCCAGAATTTTATTATTCACAAGTGTAAGTTTTTTCAGCTATACCACATGGCTTCATTTCTAAATACCCTTTAATCTTGTCAAACATCCTAAGGTCAAATTCCAATTCACCACATTATAACTGTGTGATCACGGACAAGTTATTTAACTTTCCTGAGCTTTCATTTTCTCATTTGTGAAACATATACAAGTATCCATCTCATAAAATTATCGAGAGGACTCAATAACATAATTCTATAAAGTGCTTAACATAGTATCTCTTATGTAACTGTTACTATATGTTAACAATCATTCTTATGTGTTGTTGATGGGTTTTTAAAAGCACAAATGTATATTAAGATATCTCTGGAAAGGGAAGCTGGAACAAAAAAACCCTCATTTTTCACTTTTATTATTTGTATATCTGTATACATTTAAATGTTGAGCTATATCATATTACTTATTCAAGTAAACAATTAGATAAAGAAATGCTGTTGTAATCAATGTAAGGAATTTGTAATAAAGAAGCCATCAGTGAGGTAGATGGATTTGGAGGAGGTTGCTTGGAGATGAGTTGAGCAGGGCCTTGGAGCAGGTGTAGAGTTTTGGTGACAATAAAGAACTGGGAGGCATTTTAAGTGAAAGATTCTTGCAAATTAGAGCATAAATGCAGGACACAGTAGCCAATGAACACAGTCTGTTCAATGATAACTGTTTGATGTTCTGGAAACAACTAATCTAGTGACTAATCCAGGTGATACACACCCATGGTGGGAAAGAGATAGTATAAGTAAAACACTGCCAAAATATCGCACCTCGCACAAAAATTGAGAATGGTTGCTGGTGAGGCCAATTCATGAGCCCTGCTGCCAAAATTATTCTGGTTCATCAATCCAAATTGAGCTGGAGGAACCTTTGACATCCCCTTCTCTCTGCTTGCAGGTCAGCGGTCTCCAGTACCGAGGTCATCACTCATCAAGAGGGGATAATCCCAAGGACAGCAGGGCCTACTTCATCCCTTGGATTTAGGAGGGAGAAACCCATCAGGCCACTAAACAGTAACAATGACCCACCATTAAACACACGGAGAGAAGAGCGTGATAAGGAATTTGTACAAGAAAAGTCCAGGAGTTCTTGCTGACAATGTCTGACCATATGAGCTCTGCCCATTGAACTGCAATAAAAACTCTCCCCCTCCCCAGCTGTGCGGATGTGGACACAGTTCAGGCAACGGACTATGCATGGATATAGCAGAGTGAAAAGAATTTGGACTGTGGGGGTTGGAATTGTTATTCTGCCACTTCTCTCTAGTATGCTTTGGCAGTATTTAAAAATCTCTGCCTCATTTTTCTCATCTGCAAGAAAGTAGCTAAGGGCTACACTGGGTCTTTTCAGAGGATCAAATATAGCAGTATTTGAAAAGCACAAGCTGGGAATTTCTTGTGATGGAAAAAGAGCAGGATGTGTGGCCAAAAAAGGGAACCAACACAATGAAAGTTATTCTCAAACAGCACTTAACTTCAGAATGTATGCTTATTGCCCTAGCTGTTTGCCTCAGTGGATAGAGTGCTGGCCTGAGTTCGATTCTGGTCAAGGGCATGTACCTCAGTTGCAGTCTTGATCCCTGTGTGGGAGGCGACCAATTGATGTGTTTCTCTCACATCAATATTTTTCTCTCTCTCTCTGTTTCTCCTCCTCCAGTAAAAATATCCTCAGGTGAGGCTTAACAAAAAAATTTTAAATAAATAAATAAAGACCATTAAAATAAACACACAACACACACACACACACACACACAGACAGAGAGAGAGAGAGAGAGAGAGAGAGAGAGAGAGAGAGAGAGAGAATGTATGCTTATATCTCTAGCTCAGATTCCAGGAGGAAATGAGAGAGAAAAAGGGAAAAGCAGACAGTCAGATTCTGGCTCTTTTGTAAGAAAATTCACTCTAAATAATTTTCAGACGGTGTTGTTCTCCTTCCTCAAGCCCTGGGGCCACAGGGCATTATGCCAAAGAAGCCAGCAGCCTGGCAGATATTTTAAACTGATTTTGAGGCCAAACGACAGGCCATTTGTGCCATATGCCACTGACACTTAATCTAGGCAAGGATGCTAGGCACCTGGGGACGTCCATGTTGAAATGCCATTTAGGCAGGGCACACCAATTCCAGTGGCAGAAGTTCATGAACACAAACAGTGGAGGCGGCCAAGAAGATAGAAGCAGAAAGGAGGAGTGAAAGGGAAGTGCAGTGTCAAAGCTTTGAAAGATTTTCTGAGTTGCAGGCACTTCATTATGCTTCTAGGAGAATTCCAGATTCAACAAAACATCAAAACTGGGTATTAACAGGCTGAGCAAATGGGGGTCTGTGACTTTTGCACACATACGGTATGAAGCCAACACCATGACTCTTCTGTCCATTGGCAAATACTGGGCGATGCTCCAGTCCACAGAATGACCTCTTTTATTCCTGCAGTTTCATTGTAAACAGCAAGTGGCTGCCGAGTAACTCTCGTAGAGGCCTCAGTATCCAACTCTCCAGGATCCAATTTGGTGGGAGCACTCTGGGCCTTTGGGCTCCCTCTCCCCTTTGCCTGGCCCTATTTCTTGGTTGCTATGAGCAGTAATGAGGTTCTCCGCCCAGCATGTGGACAGGCACACAGCCAGCACATGAAAAAAAGGCTGAGCTCATGTGGGCCAACTACTCTAATTCATGGGCAGATCACACATCTCCTTTTTCCCTTATTCTGTGATGCAATGATACTAATGATTTTTTTAAAGTAGGAATAGGGAGTACAATGGCTTTCTGGGAAAAAGAAAGTCACAAAGCAGGATAACTGCAAGAGTCATCATAAAAGGAGCTCAGAATGAAATGCCCACCCACTCTTGTCATCGGATCAAACGATTTTGCAGCATCAAAAAGAACATTCTAACTTAGAAGATCTTAATAAACAAATAGACTAACTGCCTTAATTGTGTTCTTCCAAGCGAATGAAATTTTTTAAAAAAATCAACTTTTCCTATTAATGCTAGTTACTTTTCATAACCAAAAGAATCTGAAATATCATAAAAATAAGATTTGGCCACTAAAGAATAGGGGCATTCCTCAGAATTCTCTGTGCTGGGTAGTTCAGAGTTGTCCTTGTTGAATGTGGGCTCTGGAATAGTAAGTAATGGTGTGACAATGGGCACATGACCATGGGGTTGATTGGCCTTACAATGTACTTCATCACCCAGAGGTAGCTAGCCTTGTAGAATGATGGGGTGGCTGGTTAAAGTTTCAGCTAAGGTGATAGCTTGGGCATAACATCCAATGGGACTGGACTGCATCATCCAGCATTCAATATGTACACAGAACCAACAGTACTAATGTACAATTAGAACCAACAGTACTAATCCTCTTATAGCTAGAATACATTGGTTAATATGTGCCCTTAATCTGAAGCAATGTTGTGTGGAATCCAATATCAGTAAGGAAGGCATTCTATAAGTACTCAGATAGTGGTGTTGGCAATAGTAATGACATAAAGGAAGGAAAAACTATACCCAAGTAGGTATCAATTCCAATAATGGAGTTGGGTCTGATATAATAAACTGTCGCCAACTGCCTGGCGAGTCTCTGAAGGATGATGCTTTATCTGTGCTAGCCTGCACTGCTGGCAGGGTGCATATTCAGCCATGGCAGGACCTATAGCAGCTTCAGTGAAAGGGAGTTGATACTGTTGTGTCCATGCCTAGGTTTTATTCCTGTTACCCTGGTCAGGCCACTCATGAACTCATTGCACAAGGAGTGGCCATGGAGAGAGGCTCACTGACATCCAGAAGACAAGTCATCCTCTCTACTTGACTGTTGATGCTCTGTTGATTCACTGTGAAGGATGTTCATGCAAATTAACATGAGAATCAATCAATCCATATGCCTCTTCCCCAAATTTCTTTATAGAGAAAACCTACAAAAATGGACTTATCAACTGGTCGTCACTGTGGGCCATTGAGAATGTGTCTCAACATTGTCTGCCAGGCCTTCCCGCTCCCTAAGCCTGATAACTGAGCGTCGCCGACCTCAGTGGCTGAGGAGAGTGGGACGAAGTCTCGGTGGCGGGAAGATGTAAGTGGGGGGAATCTGACCCCATCCGACCCTCCGAGGGGCGCGCTCCGCTATTAGCGAGACGCATCTTGGAGCCGGCGCTCTCCTCGGCGAGGACGGCGGCCTGGCGGTGCAAGGGCGGGGACCAAGAAGAAAGAGTGTGGCCCGGGGTTGTCGGAGTGGGGGGGTTCGAGGCCGCGACCCGGAAGTAGTTGGAGCGGCGGCGGGCGGAAGGGCGGCCTCGCTACGTCCCCCTCTGCGGCAGGCCCAGCTCGGCCCACCGGACTTGGAACGACCGCGAGCCTGGCCTCTGCCCTCAGGACCCTCTCGCGGGGCTGGAGATGCAGGCCTGCAACGCCGGGCCCTGCCCTGGAAGCGCTCGCTCTCGGTCCGGCGCCCGGACTGGGGAGTTGTGAGTGCAGGGGGCTCCTTCTCCTACCAAATGCCAAGACCGCTCTGATGAGAAGGCCAAGCATCGCTCTAAAGACAAAGGGGCCACCAAGGAGTCAAGTGAGAAGGACCGTGGCAGGGGTCAGACTCGGAAGAGGCGCAGCGCTTCCAGCGGCAGCAGCAGCAGCACCAGGTCTCGGTCCAGCTCTGCCTCCAGCTCTGGCTGCAGAACCAGCTCTGGCTCAGGCAGCGGCTCTAGCTCTTCATCGGCGTCAGAAGTTCCAGCCCATCCCGAAGCGCCAGGTCCAGCAGCTCCTCGGCTCGCCGAGTCCTGCTTGGCGCAGACACGACAACAGGCGGCGGTCCCACTCCAAACCCAAACCACCCGAAAGAGATGAAAAGGAAAGGGAAAGGCGGAGCCCGTCCCCTAAACCCACCAAAGTACACATCGGTAGGCTCACCACCGGGAATGTGAGCAAGGATCACATCGTGGAGATATTCTCCACCTATGGGAAAATTAACATGACTGGCATGCCTGTAGAGAGGATGCACCCCCATCTATCGAAAGGATATGCATATGTGGAGTTTGGGAATCCAGATGAAGCTGAGAAGGCGCTGAAGCACATGGATGGAGGACAAATTGATGGCCAGGAAATCGCTGCCACTGCTGTGCTGGCTCCCTGGCCTAGGCCACCCCCTAGGCGATTCAGCCCTCCCAGGAGAAGGCTACCACCACCTCCCATGTGGCGTCGGTCACCCCCACGAATGAGGAGGTCACGCTCCCGGTGCCGCAGGTCCCCGGTGCGTCGGCCATCCCGCTCCCCCGGCCGCCACCGCCACAGGAGCCGCTCCAACTCCAGTTCCTCCCGATAAGCAAGCCACCGAAGCTCTGCCCCCAAACTTATATTCCATCCAACGCAGTTCTGTCACTTTCTAGCTGAAGGGCAGTCAGTAGGAAACAAATCAGGGGCAGCCTTGCAAAGAGGCATTGCGACGTTGCCTCGGAAGGCTAAGTTTGGCTGCGGAAGTGTTGTTGATTGGGGGTTGTGCCTATGAAGATGCTCTCCAGTTTCATAGCTAGAAAGTTCCCACATTTCTAGTCTCTGAGAGTCAGTTTAGTGGCAGAGCCAACAGGAACACAGCAGGGTTCCAGATGGCAGTGCTGCCCCACCTGGGAGCACATCTTTCCATTCCGAAGATGACCTTGGGCCTGTCCAGTAGCCTGAAGATCCTTCAGGAAAGGGCATGCTTTTGTGCAGCTGCTGTTCCTATTAACCTGGCTGTGCTCCCCTGCTTGAGTTCTGACCTCTAGAGAAACATCCCATGTTCGTTGCTGTTAATGGTTCTGTTTTACATGTACATCCATCCATATGGCACATCTCCTTTTTCTCTGAGATTGGTGAGCAATTTAAGAGCTCTGCAAAGTCATCACAGACCTTCTCCCCCTTTGTGGTGGTTTTTGGGGTTACCTTGACAACATGTACATTGCTTTTTCAGCTATATTGTACAGTCAGTACTATGAATTTTCTGTTTTGAATTTTTTTGTAACTTTGTAGCATTTTAGATAATGTGTTTATACTTTGTTGTGTAGAGTAAAAGAATTATATTGAATAAATGTAGGATTAGAATGCAAAAAAAAAAAATTGTCTGCCAAAGGAGCAAAAGAGAAGCAACTCTACCCATCTGTTGCCATCCTTATTAGTCAAGGGTAGGCAGGAGGGCATTAGTTTCTCAGAGTGTCTAGGTTTGGGTATGTGTGAGTGCTAAATGGGTGTGTGTAGATATCCAGCCAGATTATCAGAGAAGCTCATTCTAGAGAGCATAAAAGATTCATGGTCAAACTGAGACACAATGCTTGTCTATTTATTCTTTGGTTGCTACCGAAAAGTTGTAGTAAAAGGTAAGCTAAGAGGATATGAGGGAAAGCCAAAAAGGGGTCTGACAAACCCTCAAAACCTGGTGAGGTAAGCTTGATTGTACAAAAATGTTAAATTATCTATTTCATATCATTAGATAATAAGATATTTAAAAATATGTGTTAATGTGTGGTGCTTCCAACAAAGGCAAAAGTTGTTAGAGAAGAAGAGGTCAATGTCGGCTCCAATTGGAGTGAAATAAGCTAGAGCCTTAACGCATGGTGATGGAGAAGCTGAGGATTCTGGGTAAAGGGTTCCACCAAAGAAGCTGAAGAAGAGTGGAAGTCAAGGACAGGAGAGAGATACCCAGACTACTGAGAGTACAGGGATTCTCTTGTTTTAGGTAGATTTTCTATCTTGCTATCTCCTACAAGATATAGTGCCATCTTTGCTGTGATGTGGTAAAGCACATGGTTAAATAAACATGCTTTAGAGTGAGACAGATCAGCTTTGAATCCCAGCTCTATTGCTTGGGCAGGTTCATTAACCTCCTCAATCTTCAGTTTCTTCAAATGCAGATAATAACAGTACCTATTTTGTAGACTTAATTAATTTATGAGCAAGTCACTTAAAACAGTGACTTGCTCATTATATGTCCTATTAAATATGTTACTATTGTTATCATTATTATTTTTTATTAGAGAAAGTGAAAACAATGGGTTTAATAGTCAAAGGAAACTTAACTAGAACAAATAATAAGACCAGGAAGCATTTGGCAGTTAGGAGAAAACAAATCATATTTCCTTGCAAGAAAGTTCAGAAAAGTATTCAGTCATATCTTCTGCAAAAGTGCTCTGAGATACCAAGGCATCTCAGAGATATTCACTCAGTAGAAATTCCTTTTAGCCTTAGAGCAAAGAAAACTAATGAAACAATAATGGCCATGTTGACATTATCAGAATAAGCAGTGGCAAAGAGGCTCATCTCCTTTTGGAATCTATAGCACATATGGGTAGCTTGGGCCTTTTCTCATTTCTCCAGTGTATGGCTGGATTAGCCAGGCAAATGCAATCTGCCTCTACATCACAGGAAGAATATTTCCATGCAGAAAGGGCTACAGCTGTCAGTGATGACCCCTCATGCATTCTGGGAATAGAATAGTTTGCTTCAGCCAAGTTTTTTTGGGGGGGAAAAATACTTCTTTTCCTACCTGAGCTGCCTACTGGGTTTCTTTATATGGCTCATATTTTGTATGAACAAAACTGTTTAGGAGATTCCAGGCACTGAAGAGGGTTGAGAGACTATCAAAGCATTTAGATGTTCATTTGACAAGTTATCCAAAATACCACGAAGAGTTTCCTTTTTGGTCTTCTGCCTTTAAGGTGCACTATCTCCAAATTTAAAGTTCTTTGTGAATCTGCCTTGGCAATTAGCATCAAGACATAAATGGCCTTTGGCAATCATTAGCTCCTTAATCATTATCTGCCTTCCCTTTATCTCCAACAGATCCTGACCCACTTCATTTTTGTGTTATAAAAACCTTCCATTATTTTCTAAGTTCAAAAAAGGCCTTCTTTAATTTTTTTCCTCTTATTAAGAAAGTAGTACTTGCTTATTAGAAAAAATCAGATAGTTTAGAATGACACAAAGGGAAAAGTACAAGTTTCCCTACCAAGAACCACCTTCATCCCACTCCCTGCAAGTTCACCATGATCAGCACAAATGTGCGTGCTTTCAGGTATCCCCCTTTTTAAAAAGAAGACTGTGCCCCTACCACACATGCAAATATGTGCTCTTATACATCTTACTTTTTGAACTGAACAAAATTGAGAATATCTTCATGTGTCCATAAAAATTTACCTCATTCTTTTTAATGAGTGTTGAGTACCTATTATGTGGTTTTAGCAAAAATGATCTAACCAATCCCCTATTAACGGATACTTAAGATGTTTCTAATTTTTCTCTATTGCAAATCATGCTGGCATGAGTACACATGCACACACACACACCTATCCTATCTAATAAAAGAGTAATATGCGAATTGACCATATCTCTGATCAAGTCGTGCCCACCAGCCATGCCCACCAGCCAATCAGGAGCTGGGGCGGAGCCAGTCAGGGCTAAGGCTGGGGCCAGGGGTGTGGAGCCAAGGTGGCCAGTGGCAAGCATGTGGCCCCTGGGGCAGGGTGGTCGCCAGCAGCTGGGACTAAGGCCAGGGCCCAGCCGAGCAGGGCGATGGCTGGGTGTCCAAGGCCTAAAGCCTCGGCCAGAAGCTTAAGGCCTTGGGCAGGCCAAGGGTGAGCAGTCAGTAGGACATCCCCTGAAGGCTCCCAGTATGTGTGAGGGGGCAGGTTGGGCTGAGGGATCACCCACCCCCAGTGCACAAATTTTGTGCACCGGCCCCCTAGTCCTATCTAATAAAAGAGTCATATGCAAATTTGACTGTACCTTCTCTATGCTACCAGCCAATCAGAAGCAGGGGGGCAGGGCCAAGGCGCGTGCGGCAGCGGGGGGTGGTGTGAGGGGCAGGGCCACCACAGTGCCAGCAGGCCAAGGTGGCTGCTGGGCCGGTGGGGGTCTAATTGCAGCCCAGAGCCAGCAGGGAGTCTGGACCCATGTCGCCACCCCGAGGCCCGGCCCCAGCAAACCTGGATCAGTGGCAGGGGTCCCGATGGCTGCCCCAGACCCAGCAGGGGGTCTGGACCCTCGCCAGCCGCCCCGAGGCCTGGCCACACCACATGAAAGCTTCTTTTATTATTAGCATCTTAAATTAATGTGACACATTTATTATAACTGATGAGCCTTTATTGACACATTATTAACAAAAGTAAAATCTGCAGTTTACATTAGGGTTCATTCTTTGTGTTGAACATCTTATGGTCTTGACAAATGTACCATTAATGTATATCAGGCAGAACAGTTTCATTGCCCTAAAGACCACCTGTGGCCTACCTATTCATCCCTCCCTACTCTGAACCCCTGGCAGCCAGGGGGTGATCAGGCTGGCAGGCAGAAGGGGTTAGGGGTAATCAGGAAGGCAGGCAGACTAGTAGTTGGAAGCCAGCAGTCCTGGATTGTGAGAAGGATGTCTGACTACCCATTTAGTCCCGATCCCGGTAGGATAACTGTCAAAATGTACAATAGGATTGGGCCTAAATGGGCAGATGGACATCCCTGAAGGTCCCAGATTGGAGAGGGTGCAGGCTTGGCTGAGGAACACCCCTCCCCCATGCACAAATTTCATGCACCAGGCCTCTAGTATATATATAAAAGGCTAATATTCAAAGTGTTCCCTAGGGAGTTTGACCAGGAGACCAGGAGTTCAGTCACTCATTATGACATGTGCTGACCACCAAGGGGTGGCATGGAATGAAGAAAGGCCCCAGCCAGCAGCTGGAAAGCCCTGATAGGCCCTGATCACCAGGATATATATACCGGACCTCTGGTATATATACAGTATGGTGAAAGTGCATCTCTAGGATAGATTCCCAGAAGGCAGTTTACAGTTTTGCTGAATCTCATGGTTTGTACATTTTGACAGATATTGCTAAATTTCTCTTGAAAATTTTGAACCGACTTACAGTCTCATTAGCAGTATTTGAGAGTGCCTATCACCCCACTTGCTCCCAAGGACCAGGATTCTCCTAAGGAAGGAGCCTTGGCTTTGAAATTAGGCAGAACTGCTCTGACCCTAGCTCTGCCATTCATAGGCTGTTTCCTCTTTTAAGTCACTAAGCCCCTCAGTTTTATTACCTACAAAATGAAAAAAAAAATTTGGGGGGGATAGGTTTGCTGTGGTAATTAAGCAAAATAGCACAAGTGAAGAACCCAGTACAGTGCCTGCCAAGCAGTAGCCCCTCAGCACAAGCCATTTCTCTTCACCGCAGCTCTATAACATACGCTCTCATTGCTCTGTCTCTTCTTCATGGAATTCCCTTTACTTATTCTCCTGGTGACAACTGTCCTGTTGGAGTAGCAAGAGACACATGTGCTGAGGGTTGAGGGTCACTTTCTTTTTATTCTTTCTTATTTTTAAAAGAATTTTAAAAATTTATTTTTAGAGAGAGAGGAAGGGAGAAGGAGAGAAAAACATCAATGGGGAAAACATTGATCAGCTGTCTCCTGCATGCCCCCTACTGGGGACTGAGCCCACAACATGGGCATGTGCCCCATGCCCTGTGCCCTGCCGGGGAACTGAAGGGTGCATTTGAACGATGCCCAACCAACTGAGCTGCATTGGCCAAAGCTCCTTTTATTTCATCTGTGCTTTCCATGCGTGTTGCCAGGTGATGACAATTCCCTGCCACTTTGTTTCCAGGAATGTGGGCATCACTAGTTACTTGGTTCCAGAACTGGTAGGTTAGCTATCAGATTGCTTTATAATTATCTCTTTTTGTGAAAATTCATCAACCCTAAATGATTACAAGGAATTGAGTAATGAAGTGACTTTTGTGAAGTTTCTCTTTCAGAAAAAGATTTCTGAAGAATTCTTCATAAAAGATTATGTGTAACCTCACTGTCCCCACCACTTACCCCCAAATACCTCTGGTCTCATGCAAAATACACTGAGAAATAAGTGGCAGTTCTTCTCATTCTCCACCCAGGTAAGCTCAAGGAGTATCAATTCAATTACTGGGTGATGCTCCTAGCTACATTATAGTATGTACATCCCCTGTACAAATTCACAGTTTCTTCTGATTTCTAACCATTGGTGATGAGGGGATTCTACCTTAGCTGATTTACTACCCAACAGCTCAGCCACACTTTGACCCTTTGATTTTATTAAGATCTGGAAGAACTAGCCATGGCCGGTGCTGCTCAGTGGTCAGAATGTTGGCCTGGGCACTGGAGAGTCCCAGGTTTGATTCTGGTCAAAGACAGGTACCTGCGTTGCAGGTCCTATCACTAGCCCTGGTCTGGGCATGTGCAGCTCTCTCTCTCTCTCACTCTCCCCTCCCTTCTTCTCTCCCTCCTTCTCTCTTGCCCTCCTCCCTCCTTTTCACTCTCTAAACATCAATGCAAAAAATTATCCTCGGGTGAGGATTAACCCAACAAAAAATCTGGAAGAACTAATGAGAAGACCACCCCAAACAGGTTCTTTAACTTTATAGGAAAAGACTGTACCCAATGAGGAGTCAAAGAAAGCAGACCCGTTCAGAGACACATCTTCTCCAAGGGATGCTTATTCTTTAGGGATCTTTCCCAATTTCTGCCAAGAAATTTACCTCATAAAGCTCGCATGGCTTCATATTGTAGGGAATGAGACATGATGCTCTCATTTTTAACCTGCCCAGTTAAAAAATCTCTGTGCGCTTTGGCTGCAAGGAGATTTTAATTTTAGCACCAATAGCCAATAGCATATCACTTGAATTTATTTTCCACTTCAGTTTGCCATCTGTTCCAGGAAATGTGATTTAAATAGATTTTATCAGTAGCCTTCCACAGGCACCAAATTACCTAGCAACTCCAAGTTTCCTTTAGTGAGTTGTTTCCCACATAAACAGTATTCACAACTTGGGGAGGATGTGCTTTTAGCCTTTAAAGTTTACAAAGTAAGAATTAAATATTGAAACTGCCATTCTCACTCTGCACGAATGTAGAATTTATTTAAATTACATAGAATCTTTGGGGCTGTATTTCTAAGGAGAAAATTTTAATTAACCTACATGACCATAAACTTGAAATGAAATAGTTCCG
Organism: Antrozous pallidus; assembly: GCA_027563665.1. Lineage (NCBI taxonomy): Eukaryota > Metazoa > Chordata > Mammalia > Chiroptera > Vespertilionidae > Antrozous > Antrozous pallidus. The sequence goes on from CM050508.1 coordinate 141,263,690, forward strand.
TTTCATTTGCAACAACCAATCCAAGTACAGCATTGCTCAGCTTTAATTTAGCTCTTTAACAAAATCTAAATTGGTGCTTTGAGATGTGAAAGCTGAGGTTCTCTGGACCTCAGCAAATGTGTTCCACAGTTTCATGATGAGAGTATGGGCTCAGACCTCTAGGTCATGGTGGTGTGTTGAGCACACGAAAAAAATTAATATTCTCCAAACACACAGGAATTATGGGTGAAATATTAAATATGTATTTAAAATAAAACATGTAGAGCCATAGCTAAAACAAAAAAGGAAAATCTTTGTGAATTAGAAATAGAAAGGAAAATCCAGTGTTTATAAGGACGAAAGCTACACAGCCCACAAGGATCCAAGAGTAGATAAGGCCACCAGGGTTAGAGTCTTTTTTTTTAAAGTATATTTTATTGATTTTTTACAGAGAGGAAGGGATAGAGAGTTAGAAACATTGATGAGAGAGAAACATTGATCAGTTGCCTCCTGCATGTCTCCTACTGGGGATGTGCCCGAATCCAAGGTACATGCCCTTGACTGGAATTGAACCTGGGACCTTTCAGTTCACAGGCCGACGCTCTATCCACTGAGCCAAACCGGTTAGGGCAAGGGGTAGAGTCTTAATACCAGTTGGGAACTGGGACCCAACACCTGCTGCATGTGGGAGGAAGCTGAGACTGGGCTCCCCACAGGACACAGGAAGCCAAAACCTGTTTGTCTGCTTGTGACCAGGAACAAAATCACTTTGGTCATTATCTAAGGATGCAACAAAGTATATAGTATTTACTATGCCCAACCAAATTATTATTCAAGAGAAAGGATAGAATAATACTTTCAGATAGATAAGGACTCTGAAAATTTACAGCCCTCAGATTCTCACAAAACAAAATTGGTAGTACAATTATATAACTGTAATACTACTAATAATGTTTGTCCTTAAAACAAGGTGAAGCTAAAGTTCCAGTCAATTATGTGAGCATTTGTTGGGAATAGAAGGTGGGTTGTTTTGAGGAAAGTTGCCTTGTTCTAAGGTTTTTGTTTTATTTGGAAGGATAATAAGACCTAATTTAATTTAGACTGTTTATACATACTGTATAAATGTAATTAGCTAGTTATTAATAATAGGAAGGGAGCAAAAGGGAGCCCAGACATTATAAGCATGGTCATTTGGGAAGTTTCACCAGGAATCTGTAATTTTGCACTTCCCAGGGAACTACTGTTCTATTCCCTGCAGACCACTGGGGGAAAGGATGGGATAAAGGGGAGATGGATGATGCACAGTGAAGTTGGGGTGACATAGGGAAGGTACCTGTCATTCTAACCAGAAATAGAAATCATTGACCGGAAGGAGTGGGGCCACTGCAAGTGTACAAAAATTTGGGAATACATAATCTCTCAGAGAAAGGAGCTTCCACTCTGGTTCTTCTCGTGTTCCTCTAATTTTGCTCCTGTTTTCTTGCGTTTACCTGAGTTCCCTTCATAGCCATGTGGCCCTAGAAGACACATGAACCATGGCCGTGCAGACCCCACATGCAATGTATTGACGGACTGCATCTGGGAACACAAGCTAAGCTAGCCTGAAACTGGGTTTGACTGTGCTCCAAAATGGAATGGATACACTGGGCAGCAGCTTTAATTCTAGCCCTGCCAAAGATACAGCTGGACTTATTCCTCTGCAGGACAAAGGGAAATGGGACTTTGGAAACTCAGGGACGTAATTTCATGCAAATAAATGCCACTCACTCTCCATGTGAGTCTCAGAAAATTCCTTTTCTTGTGACATCCCAAGAACCCTTCTTCCCCTGGCAACTGGTGGGGACATGGAGAGCTTTCCACCAATAACATCAATGTGTATGTAGAATTTTAAAGGGTATGGCTGTGTTTCTGAATGAGGTCTTGAAACCCAAGATACCAACTCATTCAATGGAGACATAAAATTGAGGAAATATTGAGAAGAGTAATTTACCATCAGCAACAAAAAGTAAAAATAAGAGACAGAACAATGACTTCAGATCTACAGTGAAGCCAAATTACCAGCAACAGTGCATGTTTTGAGCCAACAGTATGAAAAGACATGGAGCAAGACATTATGGGTTACTGAGATAACATATTGTTGCTTAGATCAGTCACAAACATGCCTTTTCGTAGACTCTCTCCAAGGCAGTGGTTCCCTTCTGAAAGGGATTAGGGAATTAATATTCTAATAAAAGAATAATATGCAAATTGACTATACCTCTGATCAAGCCATACCCACGACCATGCCCACCAGCCAATCAGGAGCAAGTTATGCAAATAAACCCCAACCAAGATGGCTGCGACTACTGAGAGCAGGAATGAGGCTTGGGTTTTCCCGGCAATGGAGAAAGCCAAGCTTTCCTCCTGACCTTGCTGGCCTAGGCCTCCACTCAGTGCTACAAAGTTTCAATTATAGAGGATATATCCAAACAGAAATTGTGGCAGCCACAGAGCTGGAAAGAGCAGTGGCTAGGGTTGCCCAGGTGATGGAGGAAGTCAAGCTTTCCACAGCCCTGGCCTGTCTTGGTCTCTGCTTAAGGCTACAAAGTTTCAATTGTAGAACATAAATAAATTCCAGATACCAGGGCTGCTTGGGTTGCTGGGGGGCATGGCTGGCCTCCAAACCACCATAGGCCCCTCGCCCAGGCCGCCTCATGCCCCAAGGGAATGCCCACCCTGATCCAGGACACTCTTCAGGGCAAATCAGCTGGCCCCCACCCATGCACCAGGCCTCTATCCTATCTAATAAAAGATTAATATGCAGATTGACCATCACTCCAACACACAAGAGAGCTGCCCCCATGTGGACACAAGATGGTCATCACAAGATGGCCAGCAGGGGAGGGTAGTTGTGAGGTTCCAGGCCTGCAAGGGAGGGCAGTTGTGAGCAATCAGGCCAGCAGGGGAGGGCAGTTGGGAGGGAACAGGCCTGCAAGGTAGGGCAGTTGGAGGCGATCAAGCCTGCAGGGGAGAGCAGTTAGGGGTAACCAGGCCGGCAGAGGAGGGAAGTTGGTGGCAAACAGGCTGGCAGGGAAGCAGTTAGGCATCAATTAGGCTGGCCAGGTAGTGGTTACGGGGTGATCAGGCTGGCAGGCAGAAGCAGTTAGGGGCAATCAGGGAGAGAGGCAGGTGAGCAGTTTGGAGCCAGCAGTCCTGGATTGTCAGAAGGATAGGGTCTAAATGAGCAGTCAGACATCCCTCGAGGGGTCCCAGATTGGAGAGGGTGCAGGCTGGGCTGAGAGACACCCCCTGCCCTCCATATACAAATTTTATGCACTGGCCTCTAGTGAAGTCAATAAGAAGTAATAGTGATTATAATTGTGCTGAGTTTATAAATTAGTTGCAACTACAATAGCTACTCTTATAATGATTTAGAAAATCATTTTATCACAGATCAATAAGGCAAAAAGGAGCAAACTGAATCTGGTTCTTCTCTCTTCCTGTTGGTCAATAACATTTTAGTGCAACCAGTTTCCAAGGCCAGAAACATGGAGTCATTCTCAGTTTCTAACTTCTCATTTTCCATCCAAGCAGTCTGCAAATCTTGTCAATTCTACTTTGGAACTGTTTCCTGAGGTGGTCCCATCATTCCTACTGTCACTACCTCAGTCAGGTCTCCATCACTTTTTACCTAGAGTATAGGATCAGCCTCCTTATTGGGCTCTCTGAGTCTCACCCCTCATCTCTAGTCTTCAAAAGGGAAAGAAGGTGGGCTCCCCAGTCTGATGTGGAAGCCTCAGATTTCGTTTAAGAACGTGCAGCCTCCGTTTGGTGAACACAGTGAGAATGAATGCTTGTCACAGGTCATACATAGAGCAGTGGTTCTCTATGAACTTTAATACAGTTCCTTATGTTGTGGTGACCCCCAACCATAAAATTATTTTCGTTGGTACTTCATAACTATAATTTTGCTACTGTTGATGAATCATAATGTAAATATCTGTGTTTTCCAATGGTCTTAGGCAACCCTGCTAGCGGTTCTCAACCTGTGGGTAGAGCCTAAGACCATGGGGGGTTCTTAGGTTGGAGGTCATTTGAATCTCTCTACAGAATCAAAATACATTGCAGGGCTCAGAGTACAGATTAAATAAAACTGAACTAATTAAATAGAACTGCTGTACTTCTTTGAAGGGGTTTCCAGGACCCTGACAGAGATCAACAGGAAAGAAAGATTCTGTAACTCAGCAAGCAGATAGGGCTGGATTATAAATGCTGAAGGAAGCCCAATAAAAATAATTGCATCAAAGGGAAGAGTGTGCCTGCTTGGAAAGCTCTGAAGCATCAACTTATTCCCCTATTGAAAATACCTCCAGGGAGAGAAAACACAGCCTTCTTAGTCACGATGGACTTGGAAACCAACGCACTGAGCAGAGTTGGAGAGCCACACTTGGTAAACAGAGGAGCTTCTCTATTTGAAAGTATGTAAAGCAGAACACATTATGTTAGGGGCTTAAAGAACTGAACCAAGACCAAGGAGTGGCAATTATAGGGAGTTGGAATTTGGGTTCATCATTAGAAAATATTTTATAATAGTCACCCCGACGTAAAAGGAAATGGCTTCCCTGAGTGGGTTTTGAGCAACAGTTGGGGCAAACCGTTCAACAGGGATCCGCATGTGCCGGAAACTCCTCTGAATTTGTGGTTTCTTTGGCCCTCAGAGTCTTGTGTTTTGTTGACTCCAGTTTATATGGAATCACTCCTTCCCATCCTCAGCTATTTTGCCCTCCACCATCTTGCACTAATGGTCATTGGCCACGTCTTCTACAGTTTTGAGGGCCTGTGAAACTACAAAATAAAATGTTATTCATTTGTAAATAATTAAGAGCTAAAACGAAAAGAATGCCAGTGGAGGGTAGAAAGAAGAGGTGTCTCTCTATCAGCTCCTGGTAAAGTCTTTATGGCAGTGTGGTTTAAGAGCATGAATTTGGTATCGGAGCTGCTTACCTTTGTGGAACTTCAGTTTTCCTCTCTATAAAATGGGGATGATAATAGCTCCATAGGCTGTGTCTGTAAGTTGCTTAGCTTACTGGTAAACTCCTGCTGAGCCTCATGTAGACTATTACTAGGTTTCATGCAGATTCTGCCCAGGTTCTTAATTAACACCTAGTACACAGCTAATGCTCAATAAGTGGTAGCTCTTAGTAGAGCAAGTAACAGCAAGGGTAGTAGAAGTAGAAATAGTAGCAGTGGTAGTAGTAGTAAAACCAGGACTTAAAACATACATCCTGATTCCTAGTCCAGTGTTCTTTCCGAAACGTGTCAATGTGCTTTTTCTGCGTGTCCTCACTTCGCTTTGTGGTGATCAATGTGTGGCTCCAGGCTTACTATGCTCCTCCCTTCTAAGAATGAGGTCAGACTAATACCCTGATGTTTTATAAATACGATTTGACCTCCACAGCTTTTGCATGCTTTTCTCTGGGAAGCATATTGTGAGGATGATGGGAAACAATAAGGAGGCTTAGAAGTCCCAATTTATCTCAAACAGTGCCTGTTTATGCCAGTTTGAGGGTTAATTATTAATAGCCCCCCCCCCCTTTCACTCTCAAAATGGTCATAGTTTGGGTGACAAAACATATGGTCACTCTAAAGCAAGCACCACTCTTAATTGTAGTCATTGAAACTCAGACCAAATGGCACAGGCTCCAAACTATATTCAATTAGTATTTTTAAAGAGCGACTGTCCCTTTTAAGTAATTGTGTGTCACTCCCCCGGGCAGGGATGAATCGCACATCAAAATTGTCCAAACGGGACCATTTGCAAAGAATTTTCCTATTTCCCTGAGTAGCTGAAATGTGAAATTGACACCATTCTTTCCTGCAGGAATCCGTCTTATAAATAGCATTTATTGTCTATTCCTCTGAGAGACAAGTGAAAAATGAGTGGGGGCTGAAGGAGCCCAGGTGACTCTCTCTTTCCACACAGAAAATTTAGCAAGGAGCGCTCCCTTAGGCTCCCCCCTGCTCCCCCCGCCCCGTGTGGATGCGAAGGTGAAGGAACACGCAGTTCCACAGCTGGCCTGCCATGCCGGCCAGTGAGTTTGGAGAGTTTTTCTTTAGCATCAGCTGCTCCGCACACCCCAGATCAAATGTCAGCTGCCAGGACCAACTGGTGCCTCCTGGAGGTCTTTAAAAAATGATTTTCCAGCTGTGAAAGGCTGAGCCATTGTTCTGCTGGTTGGCCACCTTCTCTCTGGCTGGCCCGCTGGCAGCAGCCAGAAGGAGGCAAATCAAAGGGGGGGGACCTCAACCGCCGCCCAGCCACTGTCCCTCCTCTCTGGGCTGTCTGATGTCAGGCCATCAAAGGCTCTGCATATGGCCCTGTGCGTCCTCATCATTCACCTCCCAGGCCTCCAGAATCTTCACAAGTCAGAGGAGGCGCCAGGAGAAAATTTGCGACCCCTGAGGGTGCCCTGGGGGTGGTTAATAGCCAGGGAGGGTGACAAGAAAGGGGGGAGTTTAGTGTGTGTGTGCTTCTCAATTGTTTGGCTAACAGCCAGAGGTTGACCTTGAGCCTTCGTCTGCCACATGGCAGACGCAGCAGCCGGGCAGCCTGTTCTGCTCTGAAGGCCTAGGAATAATGGAACTTGAAAATGCAAATGATTTTTAATGACTGCTTCTCCCCTCCCCTCCTTACCCGCTACCCTACTGTCCAGTGTGCGAGAAGGAACGTTTCTCAGCTCAGAGGGAAAGCACCATTTGCGCTGAGCCTAAAAGTGTAATAGAGAGGCATCCTGTCAAAGCCTCTGTCTGCTGTCTGAGCCTCACCGGCTTGACTTCCCCTGGATCCTGGAGAAGTGCCATGTGCCTAGTTCTATGACGTGATCCCAGCTCAGGCAGTAGCAAAGGAGACTAGAGATAAAGAGGTTTTTTAGGAGAATATCTATCTGGTACTTGCAGGTGCAGGTCGGACTGTGAACTGCTTACCTGCCATTGGGATTGGGCCTCTGTGTGAGACGGCCAGCTGCGTGTGCTTCTGGGGGTGGTTTGGGGCCTTGCTCTCCCAGGTCATCGAGAACAGCCTAAAAGCCCGGTGCGTGTTGGGGGAAGGGAAGTCCAGGAGGGCGGGCTGCTCTGCCTCACACAGGTGCCCGCTTCCTCCCACAGGCAGCTGGTGAGCGACTCCTGGTGCCTTTTTCTGCTCCAGGATACCTTGAATCAACCCCCATCTCCGTCAGGCAGCTGCCCTTGTGGGATTCGTTCTTGGCTTTAAAATCTGAACCCCAATATCTCTGGGTGGCATAATTGACGCTTAAGAAAAGAATCTTTCTCCCCCGTATTTCCCATGTCTACATTCTTGCACCTAGGCTGGGAAGCTCTGTGTATGTCATCAACTATGTAAGGCAGAGTGGGCCTATGAAAATGGACGCAGACAGGCATACTTTTGATTTTAGTATCACCCAAAAGTGTTTTTGTAAACTGTAAAGTAATATACAGATGTCAGCAGCTGTTGCTATAGTTGTTTTATTTTATACAATGCCTTTTTAGAAATGCGGGAGTAAATTGGTTGTACGAGAAAAATTAGATGAGCACAATTGTTAGCTTTGCCACGTGGCAGTTGTTCAAAATCTGTTTCCAAGGATCACACCTGTGCGGTGTTGTTTGCCCCAAAATCCACTCCACAGGCAAATTAGAGGTGTCTGTCTTCTTAAAAAAATAGGTTTTGGAAACTAAACCAATTTGGAGCAAATTATAAGGAATGTGAGACTAACGTTTTAAATTGTAAGATGCACAGCCTGAATTAATTAGTGGAAACCTACCTATTATTAGATGCAGGGTATTTCACCAGACATGAGCTACTGAGTCCCCCTAAGCAAGCCCCATCTCCGATGGCTTACTTACAGGCTGTTCCAGCTTGCATCAAGAAACGAAAAAGAATAAACTGGATGCTCTTTGAATGTAGCACAGTGCTGAACTTCTTATTTGTCCCTTAAAAAAAAATCTACATGTCTTTTTAAAATACTTTAATTATTTTTCCCGAACTGTATAGGCAACGAGCCTGGATTTATGTAGTTGTTCTTGGAAAAGGTTTTGAAAGCATTCCGATTTTTTCCAAAACGGAAGACCTTGGTTATGGAACTACAGACCATTGTCCTGAAGGAGGAGGAATCAGTTTGTGTTTCTGTAAAGGTGGTTAACCCGCAGGCAGAAACAACTGCTCAGGATATTTTGCAAATTTACATTTATATTTGTTCATTCCATATTAAACTGAATAACCAGGAACAGAGAAAGGAGAGCCCTCTTTTAATTAACCCTCTTGGTGTAAGCCCATGTGATTAAATATGACGGAGCTGCTCCTGGGGTTTCTGCTACTGAAAATACTAACAATAATCATTTGTTTTGTTTTCATATTTAAACACATTATTGCATAGCTTGGTGCAGAGATAATTACCAATTTTATCTCCTGTGTTTTTCTAATGTTCATTAATAACAATAAAGGGTTGTAGGTTAAAAACGCATTTAATTGCCTTTATGTTAATGACATTATGAATAGCCTTAGCTACAAGATTCTAATTCTGTCCAGTACCCTCTCTCTCAGTGGAGCCCCAGGAGGCCTGCTCATTTTAGCAGCATTACTGATTCAGAGTTTTTCCTTGCAGGTGGGTTTTTGTACATAATCAGAATTAATGCACAACACATTTTGCAAGGAATGAAGTAGAAGCACTTGGAATAAGTAATTAACTAGAGTGCCCAAGGAAATATGCTTGAGCATTTTTTTTAGCTTATTCATAAAACATTAAGAACAGTCCTAAACACAGCAGAAACAATTTCCTGGTAATGTGCTTTTAGACTGTTTTCTGGCTCCATTTTAAATTTAATTTTTTTTTCACATAGGGGAAGATTTTTAAAAACTAAAACCCCAGAGATGCAGATAAAATGCCCAAGGTGTGGTGCTTTGGGATTATGTGTGCTTTTGTGCTGTTGCCCCCAAGCTGGCAGAGTCTGGGTACCATTTCCCATTTCTTCCCTGCCTCCATCTCTATCACATCATTTACAGGCAGGAAAAGGAGTGAATGCAGCTTGCAGCATCCTAGGAGATGTGGTTACCCCATGATTCCCAGTCTCTGACATTAACCTCCTGGCGTGGGAGAGGACGCCCAGGAGGAGGAAGGAGGCAAGAAGCAAAGGAGTACTGTAGCGGCTGCTGTTGTGTACCACCCAGCCCTCCTAGCCGGACATCCTCCTCCCTGCTCAGCTGAGTCACTCTCTTTGAGTCATCAAGGCCATGCCCCATCTCCACCCCCAAGCATCCTGCACCTGGTGACTGGGGAATTTTAAAGTCTGGCGCCCTTTGCCTCAAGGTGGGATAATTCTGAAGACCACCCTGATAACAGAGCATCCTGCACCCCTCAACCCTCCTCACAAATGTGTTCCAGAGAGCACTGCCGGATAAACCTCCTATGTAGCAATCTCAGACAGGTAAGCCACAGTGAGCAACTGGCCCATCTCCACACAGTCTGGTGGGCACTGAAGCAGCAGATACTCCCGGTCCTCATTGACCTGATTATCCACGTAGGGTGTTTCAGGCACAGAGCTTGATCCCCTGAATGGTTCCAGGACAGACTGCAGATATATTGCCCTCACCTTGAGCAAGCACCACATGAACTGAAGCATATCAGAGTGTTTTAAAATCACAGACATTGGAGTGAAATGGGTGACTTCACATACTGGCTATAGTTTTTGGACAAATTATTTTAACCTCATTGAATCTCAGTTTTCTCATCTGGAGAGTGGAACTAATAATGTTTGTTCAGTGTTTCACTCAATGCCCAATACGTAATAATACTCAATAGACTCAATAGCTCATTTCTTCCTTGTTCATCTTTATATCATTATTCACATACAGGGGGTTAGCTTAAACACTGAAAATGATCTTCACTATCAGCCAGACCACTTTTTTCAAGACTGGGGTTTAGAATATTCCTGGTTCTCATGGAGTTCAGATGCAATTTCAATGGGAGCCCACAGAGGAAGGTGGCACAGACCCAGCACAAAGCTCCTGATCAAAGGAAGAACCAAAATATGCATAAGATCCCAGGTGACATTTAGTTCTTCCAAACACAGATAAGAGAAGTACGCAATGATGTTATTTGCTAGGTACCTGGAACCTTTAATGCGTTAGCTTATTTAATTCTCACATGTCCTCAATAAAGTGTAGTTATTGTGCCTATTTTACAATTGGAGGTTTAGGTTCAGAGAGGTTAAATAATTTGCCTTAGGTTAATCAGCTAATAAGTTACAAACCAAAACCCTTGCCTTTAACCACACTTAATAACAGAGAACTCAAAGCTTAAAAATTTATTTTAAATTGCCCCCAATATATCAGTATGTTCAAGCCAATTTGCTGTCTTATTCCTTTAAATTAAAAGTACCCAGAAATTCAAGCCCTATCTCAAATCCATTTTATGATGGTGCCTGGTGCTAATATATTTCTCAGTGAAGTCAAAATCTCCTGATGCTTTCATGAATAGAGGCCTTGCTTTGCCTATAACATCAAAACTTGGAGGCACAACTTCCTTGGTCTTAAAATTAAAAATATGTGTTTAGAAAACTCAGATTAAGAGCGGGCCGGGATGTGGCGGCCCAGGGCCCCGCGTCTACTTCCAGAGCCCGCCTGGTGCCGCGGGCGAGGGCCCCGGGAGCGTGGACGACGACGACGGCCCGGTGAGGCGCCAAGGGAAGGTCACGGTCAAGTACGACCGCAAGGAGTTACGGAAGCGCCTCAACCTGGAGGAATGGATCCTGGAGCAGCTCACTCGCCTCTACGACTGCCAGGAAGAGGAGATCCCCGAGCTGGAGATCGATGTGGACGAACTCCTGGACATGGAGAGTGATGATACCCGGGCTGCCAGGGTCAAGGAGCTGCTGGTTGACTGTTACAAACCCACTGAGGCCTTCATCTCTGGCCTGCAGGACAAGATCCGGGGCATGCAGAAGCTGAGCACACCCCAGAAGAAGTAAGGGTCCTCAACCCAGGTGAACGGTGGCTCCCACAGGACAATCGCTGCCCCCTGACCTCGTAGCAACACCAATACCAAAGGGCCCTGCGGCCAGGCCTGGAGCCATGCGCAGGGCTCCCTGTGCCCCTCCCTTGGGGGCCTCTTCCCTGCCCCTTGTTTTCCACTTTGGGTTTTTTTTATTATTATTAAACTGATGGGACTTTTCGTGTTTTCATATTGACTCTGCGACGCGGGCCCTTTAATAAAGGTAGGATCTGCCTTTGGTGCAGCATCAGAATTTGGTTAATTTCACTACATATTCAAAGATGCATTGAGCGCAGGTATATTATTTTCTTACACTTTGATGAGTTTGTATAGCAAATAAAATTTTATCAAATAGTTTTACACTTGTTTGACTTCACAACAACTTGATGGAGTGAATATTGATGCCCCATTTGCCTACTGGTAAGAGTCCACTTCTTTTTAAAATATATATATATTTTATTGATTTTTTTTACAGAGGGGAAGGGAGAGGGATAGTCAGAAACATTAATGAGAGAGAAACATTGATCAGCTGCCTCCTGCACACTCCCCACTGAGTAGGTGCGCACAACCAAGGTACATACATGCTCCTGACTGGACTCGAACCTGGGACCCTTAGGGCCACAGGCTGATGCTCTTCCACTGAGCCAAATTGGTCAGGGCAAGACTCCACTTCTTTAAAGAAACTGCCCAAATGACAAACGGTCACTTGGCAGGTAGGCGGTAGAGACAAGTCTAGATGCCCATTCTCTAGACCGTTTGCTACCCCAAGTGTGGTCCTTGGGCCAGCAGTGCCAGTGTCACCTGAGAGCTTGCTAGAAATGCACACTCATAGGCCCAGCCCAGATCTACTGAGTCCGAATCTGTCTCTTAACCAAGTCCCCAGAAATTCGTATGCACATAAATATTTGAGAAGCACTGTCTGAGAGTGTCCCCCTAGTTCTCTCTCTTCTAGAGTCCAGATGTAAACCCCATGAAGGGAAGGCCTGCATCTGGACTGTCTACCTCTCTACCCTCAGCATTTGCATGGTGCTCAGGCCAGAGTAAGATTTCCATTGGATGCATCAACAAATGTTATCGTTGGGTAATTTAGCCTACCAGCCAGTTAGTATCTGTGTCCCTTCCTGGAGGAAACCATAATTTCCCACATTCCTGAAGGTCCACCAGCACAAAGGTATTTGCCTTGCTCATTTGAAGGAGGTGGAATGTGTCTGAAAAAATACGGAAGCCTGTGGTTTTCAACCCTGTTTCTCAGCCTCCAGGACAAGTGCCTCCAGGGAGTGGAACATTGTATTGTGTACTTATTTAAATGAAAACAGCATAAATGAACAGAAAGGGCTATTTATATCAGTACTACTAATTAAATGAGGAATAATGGGCCCTGCTGAGAAAGGATACAGTCAGAGGGAGCAAGACAAACTTGCTGCCGGTGAAGACTCGAAGACGACGGGACAGTTTTCCTCCTGGGATAATTACGACTCCTGGAGACGACTGTCGGAGGCAAGATGAGATAAATACCAGGAAATTGTAATGTGCTCCCAACCTTATTATCCATGATGCTTTCAGGCACCAGCTCCGGGTCATGGATTTTGAACACTAAATGCTTCTTCAGTGCTGCCCTTTCACCGGAAAGATCTCAGGGTAGCAGAAAAATGTGTGCACCAGTCCAGGGCTCCCTGGTTTAACTCATCACTAAAATACTCTAGGAATAACTGATGGGGGAGAAAATTCTAACTCCACTTGGCTCTCCCACCCAGCAACTGATTTCAATTTCAAACAGCTAATAGAACAACAGCGTGGACATCAAAAAAGCTTAACAAGACGATCCCCCAACCCCTACCTTATTTTTCTTCAAAAATCACTCTGAAAACAATATCTTAGAATCAGGAGATGTGAAGTGTGGAGGTGAAAGTCTCCTCTTTGGAAAATCAATGCAGATTGAAGTTGCACAGGGAGATGTTGATTTACTAGTATAAGGTGCTGCGTAGAAAATGATTTGCTTTCCTATTAGTCAGACCTAGGTCGTGGCTTTGATAAAAATCAGTCAATCTAAAGCATATACTGCAGGGTGTGTTTGACTTTCAATGTGTCCTTGGCAGACTCGGGGCCCAAGGAAAGAAGGATTCACAGAGCAGTCAAAAGGCTGCAAGTCACTGAGGCCCCAGAACAATGCCCTTACTGAGGTCAGGCTCTGGGACAGAAAGACCTGGGTTTGAATTCAGGTGCACTCAGTCTTTCTGGCACCTTGCCCAATGATTACATTCCTCCGGGTCTTGTCCTCATTTGTAAAAGGTGTAGCTTCACAATAGAGACTACTTATATACTGGCTGGAAGGAATAATGACACAGTTTCATTCCATAAATGGAATTTACATTGCCTGGCTGTGTTAGGCTCTAGGTAAATGTTAGCTACTTGTATTTTTGTTGCTGCTAATGCTCACCAGAGGATATTTTCTCCCCGTTGATTTTAAAAAGAGTGGAAGGCAGGGTGGGGGGAGGGAGAGTGTTGGGGGACATAGAGAGACATTGATGTGAGAGAGACACATGGATTAGCAGCTTCTCTCCTGTGCCCCAGCCACGGGGCCCAATCAGGGCTGGGGATCGAACCTGCAACCCAGGGACATGCCTTTGACTGGGAATTGAGGCCACGACCCTTTGGTGTGCAGGCCTATGCTCTAACCACTGAGCACACCCGCCGGGGCAATGTTAGCTGCTTTTACTATGCAAATGAATAGTTTCTATTTGAAAATATTTCCCACTTTTACATATGCTTATCATTTTCCTTTTATGATATTAAAACGATGAGGATTGAGAAAGTTATCTGGAGTTTATTTCTTGACTTCAATGAGTTTACAAACTAACTGGGAAAATGATATAGGGACATGAAACTATTAAGGAGAATGAAGAAAAAATATTAAAATCAGACAAGGGATGTCAGCTGAAAGAGGAGAGAAGACAGGCTTGGGGACGGCCCCGAGAGATGAAAGGGAGGAGCAGTGGGAAGGTCTTCAAGGAAAAATAAATGGGACCACCGCAGGACCCTGGGGGGACCTGTGAGTTTTGAGAAGGGTGATGAGTTGCCCAGCAATGAAATCAGACTAGAGCCTCTCTTGAGCTAACCTGGTTATTTGACAGGCACATTTTCCTTGGGCGTGCCTCTGGTGAGTATGTGGTGGCTTGTCTTTATTGCAGCCTGTGGGTTACATTTTTAGTGGCCCTTGGACAGATTACTCATTCACTCATGTTGAGTATATCATATATGCCAGGCACTGGGGCTATAGATATGAGCAAGACAAACCATACCCCAGTCTCTATAAAGCTTATATTCTACTGGTGGAAATAAAAATAAGCACATAAATATATAACACTAGAGGCCCGGTGCACAAAACTCATGCAGGGGGTGGGGGGATGTCCCTTAGCCCAGCCTGCACCCTCTCCAATCTGGGACCCCTCGAGGGATATCCGATTGCCTGTTTAGGCCCGATCCGATCGGGCCTAAATGGGCAGTCAAACATCCTTCTCACAATCCAGGACTGCTGGCTCCAAACTGCTCACCTGCCTGCCTCCCTGATTGCCCCTAACTGCTTCTGCCTGCCAGCCTGATCACCCGCTAACCACTACCCTGCCAGCCTAATTGATGTCTAACTGCTCCCCTGCCAGCCTGTTTGCCAGCAATTTCCCTCCTTTGTCAGCCTGGTCACCCTTAACTGCCCTTCCCTGCAGGCTTGATTGCCCCCAACTGCCCTCCCTTACAGGCCTGGTCCCTTCCAACTGCCCTCCCCTGCTGGCCATCTTGTGGTGGCATCTTGTGTCCACATGGGGGTAGGATCTTTGACCGCATGGGGGTAGCCCTCTTGTGTGTTGGAGTGATGGTCAATCTACAAATTACTCTTTTATTAGATAGTATAGAGGCCTGGTGCATGGGTGGGGGCCAGCTGGTTTGCCCTGAAGAGTGTTCCAGATCAGGGTTAGGGTTCCCTTAAGATGAGGGGCAGCCTGGGCGAGGGGCCTGGGGAGGTTTGCATGCTGGCCACGCTCCCCAGTGATCCAAGCGGAGCCCCTGGTATCTGGGATTAATTTATGTCTACAATTGAAACTTTGTAGCCTAGAGCAGAGCCACGCCTTCTGCTCGCTCCGGGCAGCAGCCATTTCTGTTTGAAACTCTGTAGCCTAGAGTGGAGGCCTAGGCCGGCAATGGCAGGCAGAAAGCTTGGCTTCCTCTGTTGCCTGGGAGACCCAAGCCTCTGTTCTCTCCAGCTCGGTGGCTGCTGCCATTTCTGTATCTTTTATAACTGAAACTTTGTAACATTGAGTGGAGGCCTAGGCAGGCAATGGCAGGCGGAGAGCTTGGCTTCTTCTGTTGCCAGGGAAACCCAAGCCTTCCTCCTGCTCTCATGGCAGCAGCCATCTTGGTTGGGGTTTATTTGCATAATCTGCTCCTGATTGGCTGGTGGGGATGGCTGTGGGTGTGGTGAAGGTATAGTCAAATTTGCATATTACTCTTTTATTAGATAGGATAATCAGTAGAGATTAAGCAGGGCAAGAAATGGGGTTAGGATGGCAGGTGGCTATTTTACGTGGAGTGACAGAAACGGTCTCTTTGAGGGTGTGACCTATGGGCACAGGCCCGAAGACTGGAGGAGGAGTATTCCAGGCAGAGGGAACAGCGGTGCTGGTGCAAAGGCTCCAACGTGGGAATACATTTCCCACTTGGAAGGCAGGTCTGTACAGTTAGAATGAAGTGAACATGACTGAGTGCCATGCAGATTTCTTCCATAGCACGCTAGTTACATCTGCTCAGATGACATGCTAATGAGCAATGTAGAGCTCAGAATTATTGATCATTCTTCTAAAAGTAAGTTAACAAATAGAGCTAAAGGGATATCAGTGATTCCGTTGCCATTTGCAAGCTGATGAACTCATTCATCTGGGGCAGACTTAAGATGTATCTGTCTCTGGCTGGGTAGCTCATTTGGTCCGGATATGGGTTTGATCCCTGGTCAGGGCACATACAAAAATTAACCAATGAATGCAGAATGCATCAATAGATGGAACACTAATTCGATGTTTCTTTCTCTCTCTCTCTCTCTCTCTCTCTCTCTCTCTCTCTCTCTATATATATATATATATATATATATATATATATATATATATATATATATTGGAAAAAGGATGTGGCTGATTGCTTAAGCTACAATTCAAACTGTGGCCTTGGATTGAATTATTTTCCATCTTTCTAGTTTCTAAGAACCCAGTGATAATGGTTATTTAGTAAAATTAATATGCTTAGTAAAAACCCACAAAACAACTATATTTCTGGATAAGGGTAAATGAGTGCATTGTGTGCTGGAGTCGTCATCCTGGGACTTCCCCCTGAATAATACCTTATTATTGTCTAACACCAATAATTCAAGTGACAATGTGTTGTTGCAGGTCTGTTAACCTGAAATCTTGAACTAAATCTGTCAAAAGTTTTCTTTCTTTTTAAAAAATTTTTTTGCAAACTGGCTAAAACGTTTAGTGGCAGGGGGAAAAATGTCATGGAAGCAACATATTAAGAAACCTTTGTTTCAACAAAGGTTGAACAAAGAGTGGTTTTATTTAATAATTTCTGCCAACAGTTTAGTATTCCAATTTTTATTTGCCCATTTTCTTCAAGTGTGCTGATAAAATGTAGACATCTAACATGCAAACAATGATACTTCAATCTCCTCACTAGAGGAAGAGATAATTATTGACACATAGGTATAAATGGTATGTTCTTCAGCTCCTTGATTCCTTAACCTTTCTGTGGGAAAGACTCTTGGGACATTATGAGGAAAAAGTGGTTTTTCCTTCCAGATGGATCTGTTGGCTGGGGCAATATTTTTAGTTATGCCAATAAAATGAAAGGGAGACAGAAAAGCAGGCGACGGCAGGAGTGGTTAGTGTGGGACTATTACCAAGGCAGAAATGAGGCCAAGGAGATGATAAATGTGTGCCTCTCGCCCACTCCATCAGCTGAAGCCTGACCTGGATCCTCTTTTCCATCTGAGCTCCAAGTAAGCCACCATTTTTCACAGCAGCACTTAATAGTGGACATTAGCTTACCCTCCCCACAAGGGCTGACCCGCCGTCTACACTCAGTGCTTCCCCAAACTGTAATCACTTGCTCACTCGGTAATTTTATCAAATAGCATGCACCTTTTCCAGCCACTTATTGGCCAATTAAGTCAAGTTCTCACTGAGGGGGTCCAGCTGGCTTCAAGTTATCTTAGATGAATTGATTGAAGACATTCTGCAATCTATGAACCCAGTTTAATGATCTTGATAATACTTGTAATTCTTCTCAGTCAGGGGAATTTGCCGCAGCTGCTGTCGGCAAATCCATGTTCTGATACACTGTAGTACCAGAAAAGCATTAATCCGCCCTTGGACTTCCACAGCGATGGCTGCATTGTGGAAAGGGAAATTTAAAATTCACTCAGCATTGGCTGGGGTAGACGATCTGATGTGTTTTTATTTTATCCCATTGTAAATGTTGTGGGGTTGTGTGTTTTTTTTAAGGTGGAATAAGGAAAGAATACATTGCTGATAGTAGTACTTCATCAGGACTAGTGAAATGTAAATAAATGCTCATTCAATATAACTGAAAACAGCGCATCAAATTTCGAGATGTCAAAAAAAAAAAAAAAGTACTGCTTTAAGGTAGAAACACAATATTTCCTAAAATATTGGGCGGGGCTTCAAGGACAAAGGCATTATTTTTAGATGAAGTGTTTCAAGGAAGACACAAATAGCAAGAGTTTGTGCTCCCACCCCCCGGATTCGTGGCTATTGAAGTGATAATGAGGAAGTGTCATACAGTGACAGGGGCCTTCAGTGTATCTCCAAACACTTTTTTGCACAGTGACATATTTTTACAAAGTAATCATTAAATAATTTGCTGGCTTTCTTTCCTATCTGCGCATTTGTTCCCGGAACCACTGAAACGTTAATTCTCCTCCCTGTGAGGCAAATGCTGTAAATAACACTCAGGGGGTTTTTCTGGGTGTTGCAAATTCGGGATACTTAGGAACATCTATCCTACCGTGGGCCTGTGAAGTTTATGTTTACAAACTGGAAAGCTGGTTTTGATTTTCGTATGAAAGTGGCACCTGTGATACTAATTTACGCTGTGCCGAGGAGCCGCCGTCACTGTCTTCCTGGAGACTGGGTTCCTTTCACTGAGAGGTGTGATTGAACTTGGCTTTAGGGATGTGGGACTTGCTGAGAAAGGCTGGTGCTTTTGATGAGATTTTAAATTCTTTCCCATGATGCAGGGGAAACTACAAACTAGGAAGAAAGTATTGGCAAGTGGAGTGCAGCCTTCAGTGGGAAAACTCAATTGGACCATGGGCCATATACTTTAAATTTAGGGGTCCAAATTTGACCAAAACAGAGAGCAGAAAACAAGGAGTGATGGTTTTCTTTTCATTGTTCTAACTAGGAAAAGTCAGGTGGAGCCTTTGGGATCTGGTGTAAAACAAACTTAGTTTTCTCTGAGAACAAAACCTCTGATGACTCAAAGAACTCTTTTCTGCACTCTCCCCTCCCCCCGACGTGCCCCGCTTTGTTAATGAGTTCACCTAACTTAACATTTTCTAACTGCTGTAAAGGAAAAAAATATTACTCAAGTGGAATTAAAAATAGCTAACAACAAACACTTGTTATATGCCAGACCCTAGTACTAAGAACACTACATAGATTAAAACTCAGTTAATCTTTACAACAACCTATAAGGTCAATGCTATTATTACACTCATTTTACAGATAAGAAAATAGAAGAACAGAGAAGTTACACAGCTAGAAAGTCACACAGCTAGAAAGTTGGAGAGCCCTTTCTGTATCCAAGTAGCCTGGATATAGTGTCTACGTACTTTTAAATATATACATATATATATTTTTTAATTGATTTTTTTCAGAGAGGAAGGGAGAGGGTAGAGAGCTAGAAACATCGATGAGAGAGAAACATCGATCAGCTGTCTCCTGCACACCCCCCATTGGGGATGTGCCCGCAACCAAGGTACATGCCCGTGACTGGAATCGAACCTGGGACCCCTCAGTCCACAGGCCGACGCTGTAGCCACTGAGCCAAACCAGTCAGGGCTCTATGTGTTTATTGACTACGTGCAGCCTGACTTCTCACAGGTACAAAGCTTCAAGTTACCTTTTCCCAGCCTGTTTCCCATGTTATCTCCATGGGGAAAGAACTACAGAAGAGCAAAAGGACAACTGATGTCACAGCAAAAAGAAAGCCCAACTGTTCCAAGTGATTGTCCTCAGGAGGCCTTCCCCAGACCTATGATTTGGGGTCTGTCTGTCCTCCAAAGAGCTGAAAGCACTTCACAAATTTACTCAAGTTATCAGTATATTAGCAAAGTGTCATAATGGTAAATATTCTTCTACTTTTTTCACACATCAACACACAAAAAAGTGAAATGTCAGCTTAACCTTAAACTTATTCTCCTTCAAGCTTATTTTATGTCATTAAAACATGGCTACGGGTCCTTTTCCATACATATTCAGATTATTATTGGGGATAAAGAGTCTCTCTTATTTAAATCCAGTGCTATTGGGGAAAAATGCTGTTGGAAAAAATTAGGTCATACTATGTGCATGAAAATTTGGTGTAGAGACAGCTAGCTGTAGGAGGAGAAAAGTTAAATACCATATAAATGTTAACTGTATCCTTGTCTAAACTTTACAGATGAGGAAACAGAAGCTAAGGTTGCATACCAACTTTTATTTTTTACTGCCTAGGCCATAAGTAAAATATATTACAATATGAATTATTTTTATTGAATATTTATCGATTTTCTTTTTAAAATGTACATGATCTTTGTCAGAGCTTCACAGGTTATGGGCTCTAGTTATACACTCACATAGCACTCTGTGCTTTTCTTCTTACCGTTTATCACAATTTTAATTAATTAATGCATGCATAATTGCTTAATTAGCTTTGATTTCCCTAAATAAAATGTTACATGAGAATAATAAATGTGACTAGTTTTTCACAACAATATCCCCAGTGTATCTGGCACATAGTAGGTGCTCATATGTTTATTGAATGATATAAACAAATGATTGGATGAGATGTTTTTTGTTGTTGTTTACTAAGTGTAAAACAAAGTTTTGTTTCAAAGCAATAAAGTTTACTTTTTAGAGCAATTTTAGGTTCAAGTAAAATTGAATGGAAAGTACTGAGTCCCACATGGTCCCAGTTCCCATATATACATAGCTTCTCCCGCTATAGACAAAAAACAGTGTTTTAAACTAAAATTAAAACAGTTCTGCTTGGTTTCCAACTCTAATTTATGTGGAATGTAATAGCTGGAGAATAACAAAGCTGATAAAAACAATGAGGTCCCTAAAATAGTGACATAAATAAGAGAGTTTGTTTCTCTCTCAAGGAACTGTCTGGTTGATTCAGGCTGGAAGGGTAGCTCTGCTCCATGAAGCCAGGGTGGATCTGTCATCCCCAACATATGGCTTCCAAGCTGCTCAAGTTGTCACCATTTCCAGCTGGTAGGGAAGGTGATGAGCCAAAATCCAACACATGGAGCCCTTCATAAGTTGTTGATGACACAGAAGTTATACACATCTCTTCCTCTCATACCCCGTTATTCTAAACTTTAGGCCCATGGTCACTGCCAGCTGCCAAGGAGGCTGGGAAATGTAATTGCTAGGTAGGTGGCTATGTGATCAGAAATATGAAAAAGATGGACTTTGAAGGACAATTAGTAGTATGACACACCCCTGTGTGAGAAATATTGATTAAAATAGACAATCTGATAAACTTGAATTAAGAGGAACCAAAACCATAAAGCTCTAATCTTAAAATATCTCAAAAGGCTCTTCTCACCAACATGAAACCACTTCATTCATTGGTAGCAGTTTTAGACATGGAAGGAAGAAATTGTGTTATATAACAAAAGGAAGCTGGGCAAAAGAACAGAATAATGTGAGGAACTGGCTTTTTGCTTATCATTCATTTTTGGAGTCATACCTTTCCTTTTTCAAGAAAGAAAATGCTATAGCAGGCAGCCCCTAAGGTGAAAATCAATGAACTCAGCTTCTTTGTACTTTTACCCTTAGAGTCCCCTCCCGCTGAATGTAGGCTGAACTTACTGAACTGCTTCTAACAGATAGAACATGGCTGAATAGATAGGATGTCACATGCCAGATTAAGTGACAAAAAGATTGTGGCTTCCACCTTGCTCTCTCACTCATTTGCTCTAAGGAAAGCCAGCCACCACACTGCAAGCTGTCCTGTGGAGAGGCTCTGCAGCAAGGACCTCCAGGCAACAGCCAGTGAGATACTGAGACTCCCAACCAATAGTCTGTGAGGAACTGAATCCTACTATCAAAGAAATGTGCAAACTTGGGAGCAGATTCCCTGCAACTAGAGTCTTCAGATGAGACCACAGCCCCGGTAAAAAGTGTAATGCAACATCCTGAGATGCCTTGAGCCACAGGCTCTCAGCTAAGCTGCATCTGGGTTCCTTTCCTACAGAGACTGAGAGATAATAAATGTTTGGGTTTAGGGGTAACTAGATGAATAATACAAATAGATGGAAAGCTAGTCCAGTAATACATAACTAATACAAATGCCAATCACTATAAAATAGTTTCCAATTTTCCTATAATTCTCTGGTAGTAATCCTATATAATAAAGAGGTAATATGCAAATTGACCCTCACACTCTCACAAGATGGCTGCCTACGACCAGGCCAGCAGGAGGGTTAGTGAGGGATGACTAAACAACCAAACAGCAGGCTATATGGGGTGACCAGGCCGGCGGGGGAGAGGGGAAGAGCAGTTGGGGTCAATCAGGCTGGCAGGGAGGAGGCCAGTTGGGGGTGACCAGGCCAGCAGGGGGGCAGTAAGAGGTGATCAGGCTGGCTGCGGGTATTTAGGGGTGACCAGGCCTGGGGGGGTGCAGTTGATGGCAATCGGACCAGCAGGGTGGCAGTTGAGGATGATTAGGCTGGCAGGGGGGGCAGTGAGGGGTAACTAGGCTAGTGGGGGAAGTTGGGGAAACCAGGCCGGCAGGGGCGGGCAGTTAGGGGCGATCAAGCAGGCGGGGGAAGGCAGTTAGTGGCAACCAGGCAGGAAGGCAAGTGAGCAATTAGGAGCCAGTGGTCCAGGATTGTGAGAGGGATTTCCAGCAGTTGGACATCCCCTAAGGGGTCCCAGATTGGAGAGGGTGCAGGCTGGGATGAGAGGACCTCCCCTTCCCCAGACACTGGGTCTCTAGTTTTGTATAATGAGCATTTTTAAGTTGTATAATTAATCAAGACTATCTATAATCCATATGGTTTATAATCTGCTGGTTTCCAAAGTCTACTCTTAGAACCCCTAAGGGTCCCCAAGACTCTTTCAGGGGACTCATAAAGTCAAACTATTTTTATAATACTACTGAAATGTTATTTGCCTACTTCACTATTATTCTCTCATGAGTGTACAATAAAGTTTTCCAGAGACTACATAACATGGGATAATGTTATTGCTCTGACAGTTTATGGATTGCATGCTTCTGTAATCTTGTGTTTTCTAGAATTTTCTAAGGTAGATTTAGGGATAAAAATATGCGTTTTTTGAGATTAACTCACTTGTTCAAAGTATTTCTGTGCTCTAAACTACCTTCAATTATACCTGGTATAATCTGTGAACCTCAATATTACCATTGAATTGTTACTTTTAAATCTGAAAGTCTACTTAGCATCCATTCTGAAACACAACAAAAGTACACTTCTGTTGTTTTGTTTTGCAGAGATATTTTAGAATTTTCTCAGTTTAAATTTTTAATATGGTGTTAGGTAGACATAAGCCCCCTAAACAAAACATTCCCAAACATTTTTTTCACAAACAAGTTCTTAGTTTATTAAGCCTCTCGTGAAAAAAATCTCACAATTACCACATAAAGTCACCGAAGAACATTTACTCCTGTTGTCCAATCTCCAGCTCACTTTTGCCAGTACCAACATTGGCCTTTTCAGTCACCCTGACTTCCTTCATTCTATTCTTGCATTCCTTTCTCTGTTTTCTTGAGTTCTTCTCATACAGGCCATGTCTGTGCAAGTCTGTATATGGATTCATTTTTCTTTGTATAATCCAAGGAATCATAAATCATGCCAAAGCAACTTGTATTGCCACCACCAAAATGGGTTCTGAATCCAAACACAAAGATGACATCTGGTGTGGTCTATACATTTTGTCTAGTTTTTCCCAATTTTCTGTCTTAGGTACTTTGCCTTCCCAGGGTGAAGGACACCAATGACCATTTTTCCACTGTAATAGTCTGTTGGTCATGAACTTCCTGGTCCAGTTAGTTACTATGTCATTCATGATAGTGGCCATTCTTCAAGCATCAATCAGTTTTGAATAGTATAAAGGCGTTATGACATCAACAAGTTTGAGAATTGTTGGTTTAATCCATCAATGGAAGAACATGATTGAACCCCTACACTTGTTCAGCATTGTGCTATGTACTATGAGTGACACAATAGTATGAATATTTCCTTTTCCTTTAAGTTGCTTAAAATCCAAATGTGGAGATAAGACTACTTTGTTGTCTGAGGTATAGATTGTAAAGCTAAATGTTGCAGTAGATAGCATCAGTGCAATAGAAGTGCATGGAAGGGGGAGGTTAGAGTGAGGAGAGTAATTAGGGGTGGATTAATGCTAAAAGAAAGGCATTTCAATGCTTCTAATGAGAACCTCCATGGCTACAAGAAAGCAGTGGAGAAATGTTTCAGGGAGAGTGCAGGGAAAGTAAAGTCAAGTCTCTAGCAGCTTTCAGCCAATGTTATGCTTTAATTTGGGAAACTTCAGAGGGAGCACTGTCTGCCAAGTGCTTTCGACTTGGATGGGTGACCTGTTGGGCATCACCCTCAATGGCAGACACAGCTCTAACCCACACTTCCCATAAGTAGAAAAATTGAGACTCTTGTATCTTATAAAACTCAACTTCATCATATTGAAATCCATACCCTGAATTCTGAAGATGCTCCAATGGTGTGTGTGTGCGGGGGGAAGAGGGAGAGAGTGATGCATTAGGCACAACATGCTTTCCTATGTTGAGGTATTTTGGTGAAAATAAAAAGTTATTTTACTGCTTCTGTTGGACCAGAAGGAATTAGAAAACGTGGGCTCTAGTCTGCCATGTACAGGTGTGGGATCTTTTAGTAACTTTAGCTATCAGATCGTCAACTTCACTGTCTGTACAAGGGAGCTGTGTTCAGAATGTGATTAGAATGACCGTACAATAGAATTTATATGAAAGTGAACTGGAAATTGTAGAGCTATATTTAAATTCACAATCATATAATCTTAGTAAAAGAGAAGCTAATATATATTGAACACTTACTTTATGCTAAACATTGGAATAAAACACTTTCCTCACATCTCGATTACTCTTAAGTGTGTCTGATCTTATTAAACTGTGACAGTATTAAGATCTTCATCAAAAGCACTGGACTCATGGTACATGGAACAGAATGTGATAAACACAAATTTATTTTTTAAAAAGGCAAAAACATAACAAAGAAGCAAGAGTCCCTCTTGTTTACTGAAAACTTCCTTAATTCTTGGACTCTGGGAAGCAGAAAGAAGAATTTGTCCTAAAGGAGGTTTATCTGTGACCTTTTTATTTTTTTATTTTTTTTATTTTTTTAAATATATTTTACTGATTTTTTACAGAGCGGAAGGGAGAGGAATAGAAAGTCAGAAACATCGATGAGAGAGAGACATCGATCAGCTGCCTCTTGCACGCTCCCTATTGGGGATGTGCCCGCAGCCAAGGTACATGCCCTTGCTGGAATCGAACCCGGGACCCCGCAGTCCGCAGTCCGACGCTCTATCCACTGAGCCAAACCGGTCTCGGCTATCTGTGACCTTTTTAAATAAGGATAGGGTCTCTAGAGTTGAGTTTATTTGTAAATTCCAGCATAACCTCCCTTAATGGAGAGGTAAATTTTTTATCAGCAACTTTATAACCAAAGGAGTCCATTCTAGTATATAGAAAAGGAAATGTAATGCCACTAAAAAACAATAAATCTTAACTAATAGCTTCAAAGACCCTCCCAACAACAACAAATATTATATATAACAATATATAACAATATATAAATATATATGACTTGGTGCAGAAATGGTGGGGGGAGGGATGAAGAGACCAAACCTGGACCCTTCAGGCAAAGAAGGTCCAGGGGCATGTGACCTGGGTTAAGGTACAGGTAGGTTCCATGTACTAGACTTAGATTAAAACAGGCCTCCACAGAGAGAAGGGAACTTTCTGGATTGGTTTTTGGGCTCCACAGATGCCAAGCACACATACAAATATGTATTAAAGAACCCACAGGCACTTCTTCCACCAGGGATGAGGGACTAACACAGTTTGAGACCCAGGAAAATGCCTCTCTTCCTCTATTGCTTTTTGTCCCTTAAACACTCTAAGCAAGGAGGGTCTGTGGGTTGTTCTACCTTCTGTGCAGGAGACAGACGGCACCCTGGAGTGTGGGAGGACTTGACTGGCAGAAGCACTTAGGTAAAAGAAAAGATAAATTAACTTGTCAAATCCTTCCTCTCCAGTAGCGGGAATGCTATAGATTTTTGCATAATGAAGTATCATTTTCCAATAGCACCAAGCATCCATCTTCCTACATCTGTTTGTGTTCCATCTTGGTTCCTCAGGTACTCAGGAACTGGTACAGTATTCACTACAGCTGCATAGAATAGAAAAGGAACATTTGGTAAGTATTCATCACATTCCCAAAATTGTATATGGTTAGTCTAAATGTAACTTCTAGGAAGTATAATACCTATTCTTTCCATTGATAACTGGATGGCCACAGAATGCTAAAATTGCAAATAATTTTACTGTTATCAAAGTGTTTAATACTATTAATTATAATTTTCAAAAATTAACATTAACATTTAGCTTCAGATGGTTTAAAATTCACTGAAGGCAATGTCTAAAATATAATGGTGGCAACATGGGTGATAAACTGAAAGTTTTACCATACAGAATATTGGCCTCAAATCCCTAAACCTTTGAGTGTTTATCTTATATAGCACTCATCTGAATTTGTTATTAGGAGATACAATATCCACTTTTTCGACAGCAATTCAAAGATTCTATACTATATTTTCTGAATCTTCCCAAAGCTGAAATACTCTGATGAAACAAAGCAATGACCTTAAAATCACTCTCAGACATGTGTGATGGGGATGCTGTCTGAATCTGTTAAAGCAATTAGATTGAATTTAGGTGAGACACAAGATGCACCACAGGAGTCAACTGAAACAACACAGACTCTCAAATAAAACATGAATCATGGTTTTGGGTAGAAAATTAATTTTTTAATTCATGCTACCCAAAGTTATTTGATTTTAACTGTTGTTTATTATTCATGTTACTTAAAATTGACAAAAAATTCTTGAAATTTCTAAGTTTGGCTATTACACTTTTTAAAAGATTAAAAATACTTTAAATGGAAAGATATTTTTAAAAATATGCAACAAAAGCAATACTCTATTAAAATATAAGAACATTAGAGCAAGGAAATGAAACTGTTTACCTATCAAACAGATCATTCGTGTACAAATAATTCCCAATAGTTCTAATTTTAATGGAAGCCATATTTCTGGCCAACATAGATCAGAGTGAAGCTATAATTAAAAATAAATTTGAATAGGTTAGTAATACCCTGATGATATTTGTCTCCTGTATAAAAAGCAAATACTGGCAAATTTGAAATAAAAATGTAAGAAATGCTGTATGTATCTAGATATTTCTTTAAAAGATTTTATTTTAATATATTCCTGTTAAAAATGATAATGTATTTGATATTAAAATAGTTTAAAATATTTTTGGCAATAGTGCTATTTTGTTACATGTGACCGCACAACAGTTTTTGAATATATGTAAATTTGTATGTAAAGTTCATTTCCAAGTTTAATTGTCAGTTTAATAATTTTTTATAATTCCTGTTGCTCCTGCCTTATAAGAGGGATATTTTGCAAATTGAAATGAATTTAAATCACTACAGTGTCTTAAGAAATATTGGCTAACACCTTGGATGGTCTGGCTTAGTTGGTGTGAGAATCATTCCATGAGCTAAAAGGTCGCCTGTTTGATTACACATATCCAGATTGTGGGTTCAATCCCAGGTCAGGGCGTGTACAAGAGGCCACTGATAGGTGTTTCTCACATCAATGTTTCTTTTTCCCTCTCCCTTCCTCTCTCTCTAAAATCAATAAAATATAATTTTTAAAAAGAAATATTGGCTAATTTATTACTGTTAATAAAGCACATGTGAAAATCTTGCTTATATCAATACTAGTGATCCAGTGCATGAAATCCATGCACATTAAAAGGGGATTAATTAGAGAAAATATTTTAATATTGCTATTTGCCCTTTCTCTATAATAGAAGTGTCAGAAATGAAAGAAAATTAGTAAAATGTATCTGAAAATCTTTCTCCTGTCAGAGTCTGGGGCATGCCGTGGGACCCAGAGTCAAGTCCCTGCCTACCCGTGGTGCCTCAAAATCATTCGAGACTCAGACCCAGCTGGCCCCACCCCCACTGGACGAGATCCAGACCCAGCCGACGCCACCCCCATCAAGTCGCGCTGGGCAGGGAGTGCAGCCTCAGGTCTCCTGGTCCAGGGCTAAGAGGGATTTGCAGCCTGAGGTCCCCCATCAAGACCCGCTGGGTAGGAGGCATAGACTCAGAGCCCCTATCAAGCCCTGCTGGGTGGGGGGTGTGACTTGAGGTACCCAGGCCTGGCATTGGGGCTAGGGGGGCATGGCCTGAGGTCCCCTGTCAAGCTCCACCAGGCAAGGGGGGCAGGCTCAGGTCCCTTGCCCCGGGCCAGCACCGTGCAGCCTCAGGTCCCTGCTGATTGCTCCTTAAGGCTCATTATGGCAACTTGGCCTCTGCTGTGGGCACCGCCATCTTGTGTTATGGCATTCCTACCTCCGCTGTGGGTGCAGCCATCTTTGTGATAGAGTGACAGTCGATTTGCATATTCCCTCTTTATTAGATAGGATAAGAATTGATTTTGCTAAAATGAAGGTAAAGCAAATTAATTTTATGTAATAACTATATAAGAGTTAATGAATTATGTATCATTCATCCAAGTATCACCAGTTCATCAATAGAACACCCAAACATGCACGATAATGATCAATTCAGTTATCTTTGTTATTTTTCTTTCAGTCGTTTAAAAAACATAGTTTTACACACATTTTCTCAAGTTTGTCATTATGAATATTTATTTCTCAAGGCAAGAAACTAGAACATAATTTATTTAAAAGTTATAGCTTTATCACTTCTGAATATCTAGAAATATGACATATTTGTCTCTCACCTTGGGCCACACAAATGTTAAGAGTGGGTTGCTGCCTGGAGGGGTAGTGAATATCAATCTTGGGCCCCACCATGCCCTAGTAAGTCATGCCAAAGGATGAAACCTTTGTGTAGTTGTGCAGGCCAAGTTATGATTTGGCTAGCCTTCTCCTTTCTCATACTCAGCAGGAGACACACACACCCACTCCCCACATTCTCACTCAAGTCCAGCAATCTTTAACAAGAGGATTAACCTCTGCAGTGACATTTCAAAATGCAAATGTGGCCGGGACTGGAGTGGCTCAACTGGTTGAGCGTTGTTCTGTGCACTGAGATTGCTGGTTCTACGGAAGGCAACAAATCTCCCCCCACCCCCTTTTCCCCTACTGTTTCTTAGCATGTCCTAGGGTGAGGATTAAAAAAAAAGTAAAAATGCAAATGGGTGATTAAGGTGACACCTTAATGTGAATGAATTTTAGGTGGTGTGATTGGTCATTGGTCATCCTCTGGCTGAGTTCTTCATTAATGGAGAGTGCACTGTTAGTTCACTATGAGGCAGTCCTCATCCAATTGCTAATGTTCAGCTTAGTGAGGAGAGGAAAGGTGAGTTGAGGATTTGAGAGAAGTCTTAAAATTCTTGAGTATTTTCATGAGATTATATTTAATCTGCATGCAGTGACCTGGTGGATAGTTTTTTAGGCTAAGCTCAAGGGTGCCCAGTTGAGGGCAAGGGGGGCTGAAATCCAGCTCTTGTTTTACTCACTAAACCACATGCCCTGACGTCAGGCTGATTAGCAAAGGGGTTGCCTTTCTCTCATTCTCACAAAGGTGTGTTGTGGGCTAGCTGGGGCCTTCCCTGCGTGAGTGCAGAGAACAGAATTAGAACCAAAGGGTGAAAATGACATAGATGCTGATTTGTGGTTAGTGTGAGGAAAAAATGTTCTATAAACTTGATGTCATTTAATTCGTACAACAATCTTGAAAAAGTAGGTACAACTATTGCCCTCACTTTATAGGAAAAACAAACAAAAAAACAACAACCTGAGGCATAAGTTAAGCAACTTGCCCAATGTTTATAAGATGTAAAGCCAGGCTTTTCTGATTAAAAAACAGCTATCCTCATTTTACTCTACACTATCGTATGCTTTCTGCCAATTTGGGCAATTCTGTGATAAAATGGGTTGTCTCTGAATCTAGAAATTTTCATATTTCCTTAAGTGTTTGAGAACAAGCTGGCTTGACTGGCATGGCTCAGTGGTTGAGCATCAGCCTATGAACCAGGAGGTCACAGTTCAATCCCCAGTCAGAGCACATGCCAGGGTTGTAGGCTCAATCCCCAGTATAGAACATGCAAGAGGCAGCTGATCAACAATTCTCTCTCATCATTGATGTTTTTTATCTCTCTTTTACTCTAAAATAAATAAAAATAAACATTTTAAAAAATAACAAGTTGAATATCAATTCATCAGGTATGTTATAAAAGGGATTCACATACCCAGAATAGTTGAAACAGGTGATGCCTACATAAGTCCGGGTTCAGTCAGGAAAAGAGGAGCCACTCTATGTACTTCAAGTATGAAAGGTTTTGATGCAGGGAATTAGAGGCATGACCAACCACTGAAAGAGTTAGGGAATCAAGATAAGGGAAACCACCAAATAGGATCTCAGGCTGCCATACTAAACCAGGAAACTCAATAGAGTACAAGTTTGAAGAATTTCTGGTAAACTCCGGCCCTCTATCTCAGTCTGTAGCATAGACTGGGGATATTCCTTTGAACCTCACATCTACTCATGCTTTTGACTATAACTGCATCCTGAAAATTATGGCCCCACCTCTTCGGACCTTCAGTTCTCACAGGAGTTTCTTCTATTGGAAGAGATGCTAAGTCTGACCAGGGCCAGAAGGGAAGGGGATTGTGAGAAATATGGTTTCCGGCTGGAAGAGAGTGGTGATGACGCTGAGTTGACAACAACCACGCCAATAAGTGATGTAAATTTTATGATGTACACCTACTAATTACTTAGTAATAGGATTTCCTCTTATTTTATTGTGAGTTGGGAATTAAAAGAGCAAAAAGTTATCAGGCCCCTTCAAGAGTTTTGCCACTGTAGGAAGGGAAGGTTATAGGTAAATTTTCACATGTCATCATTTTGTCTAAGATTTGAGCACCTTCAATTGGACTGGAGCTAAGAAAAATCAGGTAGCTGTAAAAACAATCTGCTCTCCAGACATTGGAAAATTTAGTGTTCACCCAAAAGATTATGTTCAAAGGAAATATATTATGAGCAGCAAATTTTAGGAGGCTATTTTTATGTGTGTTAAATCATTGAATTTAGTTGGATGGAACCTAGACATTGTTTTGTCCCAGATACCCCAAATCACCTCTCATTTCTGGAAACATGGGCACTTCTGAGGGTATGGTTGGGGGTATAGTAGTATCAGCCTGTCTCCCACTGAGAATCCTGGTAAACCACTGACAGGGAGGAATGGTGGCACATAGAATAGTGATAATGGGTTTGTGGAGCTCCCTCTTAAGGGTTCAACATGCTACTTGGCAAAGTAGCCCAACATGCTACTTGGCAAACCCTTATTTTACTGCAATAACCAAGGGAGGGAGGTTAAGGGACTATGTGAAATCACAAGCAAGTTAATGGCAGAGTCAGGACTGCAATTCAAGTGTCCTGATTGTCAGCCTGAGGTGTTTGCTGTGCTACTGTCCTCCACCTCTCATTCTATCATATCTACCTTTCTACCTACCTGTCTATGCTGCCATTCTCCCCTTTATCTGTCCCTCTATCATCCTGTATCTTTTAAACCATCTAGCTATGTAATCTTCTCTCATAAATCCATCCATAAATGTACATGAGGCTCTTTGAAGGTATAAGAACACATCTATTTTCCTCTCTAGCATTAATAGAAGAAAGGGAGTAGAAAAGAGGAGAGCTATTGGTTTTTGTTGTTTTGTTTTGGCTCCTACGTGAGTTAAAAAAAAAAAAAAAGGTTTTCATCCGTAACACAACATCTTAACAATAGCAGAACCTATGAATTTTTCCAATAGGTAATTTCAGGCTGAAGACAACATATTTGAAAAAACAGCCTAGCGTGCTGCAATATTAAAACAGTAGGCCACCATGGCTATAATATAGCAGCTATTGATAATGAGATTAAAAAGTCCTGTCTGGCAGTATTCTCTCTTCTGTGTCCCAGCACTCAATTTTGCTGCTGGGGAACACCCACTGCTAAAGTAAGGGAAGGGCCTTCATTGGTGTCTTTTGCTAACATTTGCTGTAAGAATTCTTGCAGTTTTGTAAGTATCAGTCCTGCCACATAGTCTTATACCACCTTACGAAACAAATCCTTAAAATAACTTGTTCAGCATTAGAAAATCATCTCCCTATATACATATCTGAATCTAATCATGGTATTTATGCATATGGTTTATTTATTGTATTGAAAGAAATATCTTCTGCCAAGCCTTAGGGGAACCTTCATCAAATTCATTAATTACTAAATATATGGATTACATCTGAAATATCCTGCCTGAATTTGGGGGCTGACTTTTGACAGGCACATTGACAAACTATAGTATATTCATAGAATGACCAGATTAATAATGGTAATAAAATATAATTTAATAAAATAATTTACTGAGTACCATGCTAAGTATGTCATGTGGGTTGTTACTTTTAATTCTCACAATCATTTACTAAAGCCACATAATGAGTGACTAAAGTCACATAACAAGCCCTGAGGCCAGAACTTGAGTTTTAGCTGCTCACTGTACAGTGAGGACCCTGGAAACCATCTTGTATGAGAAGCTGTAGAAGAACCAAGAGCGTCTGTGCTGATGAAGGAAAAAACTGGAACCAATGAGGACAACTTACTGGATGGAGATTTTATCTCAATTTAAAAAATGCTCCCATTCTTAGAAATGAGCATTCAAACAAGAAGTAAGCCCAGCCTGTGTAGTTCAGTGGTTGAATGTCAACCTAGAAACTAAAAGGACACCGTTGATTCCCCATCAGAGCACATGCCCAGGTTGTAGGCTCAATCCCCAGTAGGGGGACAGCAGGAGGAAGCCCATGGATGATGCGATGTTTCTATCTCTATATACCTCTCCCTTCCTCTCTCTCTAAAAATCATTATAAACATATTTTTTAAAAAGAGTTGAAAGACCCTTTTTTAATGAGTAGGTAAAAAATTCAGCTCTAAGTAAGATATGTGGAATCTGTGAGGTGAGTAAAATAGAATAAATAAATTGATTTCATTTCTATTTATTGTAAGAAAAACAAGGTAAAAAATCTAAAAAAATACATAAAAGATTTTAAGTTTCTATAATTTTTCTTAAAAGTTTATTGCAGAGTGAATGTCAGGTGTAGGGCCATCTTCTTAAAATGTGTTTACTATCTTTTTTTTTATGTTACTTGATCTTTGAAACTATGTAATCTTAAGGTCTAAGATTTAGATTCCTACCTATCAATATTGTTGTAAGGATTGAATGAATTAATGTATGTTGAAAGGATGTGTAATTGTTGCATACCATACAGATATGAGGGATCAATGAACAGAAATAAAATGTATTGTAAGCCCCCTTGATTTTTCTGTATAATGAGACAGGTCAGACTTTAAAGCTACTGAACCAACCAGAAATCTGTCTGGTAAATATAGTCATATAAATATATGTCAGGCTTATATATTTCCATTGGTTCAACCAATATTTACACTGCAACTGGCACTTACATGTGTCTGTTAGGCATGTGGTTTATAGAAATTAATATATGATTCTAATCTTTAGGACTTGTATAAAAATAATTGCAAAATTATGCTGATAGAGGTATGGTATTAACAAAAGTGAAATGAAATCAAATGTATAATGTGTTTTATTTTTTTAATGTTTTATTAATTTCAGAGAGAGGAAAGGAGAAGGAGAGAGAGATAGAATCATCAATCGGCTGTCTCCTGCACACCACCCTGGGGACTGAGCTCACAACATGAGCATGTGCCATGACCAGGAATTGGGTTGGCCTCCTAGTTCCATGACGGCGAATCTATGTCAAGCGTGTCAGCACACATAGCTATTTTCAATGACACCCGGCCACATGTGGTTGCATACAGAGAAGTATGGGACCGCATGCCGAGAAGGACATTTCATCCTCGGCTACTGCACGGCCAGGTGCAGTAGCCGAGGATGAAACATTTGATGTAGTTTAGACACTCTGTGCTGGAGGTCTGTAGGCCAAAAAAACAGAACTCTGGCACAGAGAAATCTAGTTCTGGGACTTCCGGTTAGGCCTTTAGGGGATCTTTGACCTCAATTCCGGCCAGCAGAGCAGGGAGCAGCAGAATGCTGCGGGGGACTCATCTCTGGGGGCCCTGTGATCGCCATTACCAGCAACCACATAATCACAGCAACCATCATCCAATCTACTGTTCTGGGGTGTCGTGGATTTCCAAATGTCCATCATTACTGAGATAAGTGAGGGGGAGGCTGCGAGAGGCGATGGCCTGTGCTATGGGTGCCGTTTGCAACCATTAGAAATAGCAGCAGTCTCTTAATTTATATAAGGAACATCATTTTGCAGCATAGTGCACACTCTATTTCACAACTATTACTGTTGTGCATCCTTATTAACCCCTATTTCTGCTTATTAACCCTGCCCTTTCCTAAAAGATAGTTACATGTGCCATCTTGTGGTCAGTTAGGCTAGTTAACCAGTTAACCCCTAATTGCCTGCAGGGCTAACAGGCTATTTTTTTTCATAGAAGAGTCTATTTATATTTTTTATTATTTTAATCTTTATTGGTCAGTTTATTAATTACATTGTTCTTTTTTCCCCTCCTATAGCTTCCCTCCACCTGGTACCCATCCCACCCTCTGCCCTCAACTCCCCTCCACTGTCCTCCTAGGTGCATGATTTTTGTCCAGTCTCTTGCTGCATCTCCCACACCCTGTTTCTCCCCAAGAATTGTCAGTCCATTCTCTCTCTATGCCCATGATTCTATTATATTCACCAGTTTATCCTGTTCATCAGATTTTTAATTCACTTGTTTTTATATTTATTTGTTGATAGACGTGTATTTGTTGTTCATAATTTTTATTTTTACCTTTTTCTTCTTCCGCTTCTTAAAGAATATCTTTCAGCATTTCATATAATATTGGTTTGGTGGTGATGAATTCCTTTAGCTTTTTCTTAGCTGCGAAGCACTTTATCTGACCTTCAATTGCTGGGTAGAGTAATCTTGGTTGTAGATTCTTGCTATTCATTACTTTGAATATTTCGTGCCACTCCCGTCTGGCCTACATTGTTTCTGTTGATAAATCCACTGGGTGCTCCCTTATAGGTAACTAACTGTTTTTCTCTTGCTGCTTTTAATATTCTCTCTTTGTCTTTTGCTCTTGGCATTTTAATTATGATATGTCTTGGTGTGGTCCTCTTTGGATTCCTATAGTTTGGGGTTCTGTGTGATTCTTGGACTTTTAAGTCAATTTCTTTCACCAGGTGTGGGAAATTTTCCGTCACTATTTTTTCAAATAGGATTTCATTATCTTGCTCTCTCTCTTTTTCTGGCACCCCTATAATTTGGATGTTGGTATGCTTGAGGTTATCCCAGAGGCCCCTTACACTGTCTTCAATTTTTTGGATTCTTTTGGCTTCTTGCTTTTCTGGCTGAGTGGATTTTGCTTCTTTGAATTTCAAATCTTTGACTTGATTCTTGCAGTCCTCTAGATTGCTTTTAGGTCTTTGTATAATATTTTTTATTTCAGTCAGTGTATACTTAATTTCTAGTTGGTCCATTTTCAGATCCTTGAAGGTCTCATTCATATCCTCAAGGGTCCCTTTCATATCCTCGTAGATCTCGTTCATTTCCTCATAGGTCTCATTCATTTCCTTGTAGGTCTCATTAAGTTCATCAGCCTTTTCTAGGAGCCTCTTGAAAAACATTACAACCGTGGTTTTGAACTCTATGTCCAGTCGTATTTTCCCCTCCATTTCTTTCATATCTGATTTCTTTCCATGTCTCTACATTGTGGCTGCTTTCCTGAGTTGATTAGCTTTGTGTGGTAGATGTCCTATAAGGGACAGTGGCTCAGCCTCCCCAGTTACCTGACGTGGATACTCTTGGTGCAGCCCTTTATGGGTTGCACAGTCTTGTTGCAGTTAAGCCTAGATTATTGTTGATAGCACTAGGAGGGTTTGACCTCCAGGCTAATTGACTGTGAGGATCAGCTGTGCTCAGATTAGATGGGCGGAGTCTCTGGGCTGAGCAGGCAGCCCTAATTTCTGTCAGCTCCGCCCTAACTGGCACCTGGGTCTCTGTGCCAGGTGGTAATATGGCTGCAAGCCCCTCTGAGAGAAAGCTGCCACTGAGCTCTACCTGCTACCTTACAATTCAGCCTCTCCCCAAATGAGTCTGCACACCCAAAGTCTCACCCAGGGTTTTAAAACAATGCAATCCAATGGTTTCCCGAATGAGAGAGCAAGTCACGAGTCCTCTCTGCGTGCTCACACACTTCCGCTGTTCCCAAGTTTGCATGCCTTCTCCACAAGCTCGCAGACCTCTGCAGTGCCTGAGTTTCAGCGTGTTCCCTTACTGTCCATTTTTACCCCATATGAGTGTGGGTTCCCCAGATCTCACCTGGAACTGGGGAATCAGTGCAGTGGGATGCCTTTGTCTCCCTCCCTGTTCAAGAAAACTGGCCGGGTTTGCAGTTGCCCGCCCTCTCAGTTCGCATACATCCCCAAACCTCTGACTCCACACGTATCTTCAACACTGCCCTCCACCGCTCCTCTGAGTCACAGTGTCCTATCTTTACTTTTATTTGTGGAATTTTCACTCAGCCATCTTTCTGGTGATTCTATATGATGTTTGTTCTGTCGTTAAGTTGTAGTTTTGAAATTACTGTATGGGGCAGCAAGATAGGTGTTTACCTATGCCGCCATCTTGGTTCCTCTGACAGACTATCTATTATTCTATCTTCTGTCACTGCTCCCCTGATGGAGAACCCCAAAAACAAAAAACCAAGGTTAAGTAAAGGAAGTGGTAGTAGCAGTAGCCGACCCTTTCAAGAGACTTGGACTGAGATGTATGTCACTATAGAAAAAATGGAAGATCATTTTGCGTTCTATGTACTGAAATGGTAGTAAGCAGAATGTGGAATATAAATAGACATTTTCCTCAAACTAATCATTCCCAGCTCTTGGGAAAAAAAGTGAGGATGAAAGAAAGGAATACATTTCCAGGCAGCTGCACCTTTATAAGAGCCAATCTAATTCCATCCTTAAATGTATAAAAGGCTCTACAAATTTAACATCTGCAAGTTTGAGCATTGCTCAGTATATAGCTGAGCATGGAAAAGCACTCAGTGAGGGAGAATTTATTAAAGAAATTCTCCTAAGATGTGCACCAGTTCTGTTTCACAATATGCAGAATAAAGATGCAATTATTAAGAAAATATCTCAGTTACCACTCAGTAGAAATATCATAAAAGACCGAATAATGAGACTGAACATACACACACAAAAAAATGAGACAGAACACAAATGTACAACATCAATTAAAGAGAGACATAAGTAATTGTAAATATTTTTTTATCTCTCTTAAGGAAACTAATGATGTCACATCACATGCTCAGTTGGCCATTATTGATCAATATTCAGATGGTCTCACAATGAGAGAAGAGTTGATAAAGTTAGTATCATTGCCAACATGTGCATCAGGGAGCGAAATATGTAAGTTGTTATACAAACATTCTATGACCTAAGAATTGATATCTCTAAAGTTGTGTCAGTGATGACAGATGGGGGATCAAACATGGTGGGGAAAAAGTCGAAATTTGTCAAATTATTTACGGAAGCTATTGGACATCCAATTGTGCCTTTTCATTGTATTATCCATCAGGAGGTTTTATGTGCCAAGGCAGGATTCACCGACATAAATGACTTAATGTCAGTTGTTACAAAAATAGTTAAATTAATAGCTACTCACCCCCTTCACAATCGAGAGTTTTTTGCACTTTTACTGGAGGTTGATTCCACCTACAGTGGACTGCTGATGTACAATAACGTAAGATGGCTGAGCTGAGGCAAAGTTCTTGAGTGCTTTGTGGAGTGCTTTGAAGAAATTAAGGTATTTCTTGAGGATAAGGATCTGGGAAACTTTTTCTACTCAATGATGATAAGTGTGTCACCTCCCTGATTTTTTTACAGCTCTCTCTGTTCATATTAATGAACTGAACTTAAAGTTACAAGGTTTTGGCAAAAGTATTGATGTTATGTTTGGAAAGTAAACTTAAAATTTTGAAAGTAAACTTAAAATTTTCAAGTGAGATGGAGAAACTAAAACTTATAAGTATTTTTTCTTGAGTAACAAAGTATTTTGAGAAGGCCAGTCCAGCTGTACAAAATGAAATGGAACCCTTGCATATAAAGTACCAGCATGTTTTAGACCAGTTCGTTACTTGACCAGTTCAGTGATAGATTTAATCAATTTAGAAGCCTGGAACAGACCATAAAAATAATTAAGTACCCTAATGTAGTAGTCTACAGTAGTTTGGAATTAAATGTTTTCCAATGGATGCAAATTGATGATTTGGAGATGCAACTTGCAGAATTTCAAGACAGCATCTGGGCTCAAGGTGTTTGTCGAGTTGAGGTCAAAGCTTAAGAATCTGGAAAGGTGCTGCTTGGAGAATCAAGAGGAGTGCCACTACGAACAGTAAATTTAGAGTGTCTGGAACCGATTACCAGACACTTTTAGCACCCTGAAAAATATAGCAATGGCTTTACTCACAATTTTCCCCCTACATACTTTTGTGAGACCTTATTCTCACTGTAATATCAAAACCAACAAAAGAAACAGATTGACAGATGAAGTTAGTAGCATTTGTTTGTGCTTGAAATGTACAAAATACCAACCTTCAATTGAACGTTTAGCCAATGAAATTCAGCAACAAAAAAGTCACTAATAGGCAGGTCAGTTAAAGAATTCTCCCTCCTGCTCTTATCTTAGTTCAGGGCACCCCACACAAGTTAAATAAGATCAAGACCAACAAAAGAAACTGACTGGCAGATGAACAAAGAAGTCACTAAGCAGGTACGTTAAATAATTAGATTTTTGTTTATTAAATATAGTTATATATTACAATTACACATGTTTGTTATTTAAACTATAAATATCATGAAATTATGTGGTATTTTTTTCTGAAAGTGACATACCATCCGAGTTATGGTCGATTTTTTGATGAATTTTGACACACCAGCCTCATAAGGTTGCCCATCACTGTCCTAGTTCATGGGTCAACATTCAACCACAGAGCCACATCAACTGGATTGAATAACTTGTTTTAAAGGTATGAGGCTGATTTACTGACGTCTTTATGTTTCACATGGACACCAGTAGTTACTCTTGACCTTGTGCTGGAGAGGTCAATATGGAATTCATGTGCTCTACAAAATTTGCATTTAGCTCTACTAAATCATTGGCACATCATGAAGCAATTAGCATACCGTGGAAATCCTGAAACCGAGATCCTGTGCATTCTCGTTTTTGTATTGCCTTATTTCCACCCAGCGCTACACTTGTGAGCAGGAC
The DNA here is from genome assembly GCA_027563665.1 of Antrozous pallidus. Taxonomy (NCBI): domain Eukaryota; kingdom Metazoa; phylum Chordata; class Mammalia; order Chiroptera; family Vespertilionidae; genus Antrozous; species Antrozous pallidus. The sequence continues at coordinate 141,302,655 of CM050508.1, forward strand.
AAATTCTTTGCAGGTAAAGTTTTGTAGCACAGAAATCCCACATTATACAACACCCCCAGACAAGCCTTTGCCTGAGATAGGCTATGATGTCAATGAAGGAAAAGAATGTCATGGTCCTTAGATGTTGAAACATTTGATCCCAATTTAGTCAGTAAGATGAGCTTGGAGGATAACTGTACTCTAATATTATCAAGTTATTTTTCTCTCACATGTGCACGCCTCCCTCAAACTCTTTGGCCCTAGTAAAACGAATGTCTTTCATCCTTCGACTTTATCATGACTTTTCTTATCTCTGAGTTTGATCCTGCCGTTTCTGCTGCTGGGACACTCTTCCCTCTCCCCCTTTCTCCATCTCTTTTTCTCTAGCCAATTTCTACTCATTTTATGCCTTAGACATACCTTTCTCCAAGAAGCCTTCTCCAATCCTTCACATCATTTCCAGGTTGAGTTATATATTTCTCCCTGTATGTCCATGGTCTTCTGCACTATGACAACTATTATATCAACAATTTCCTTGCAATTTTATTTACTTTCTTCACTCTTTTCTCCAGATTATATTTACAACCTTTCTTTTATTGTTCATAATTTATCCTTGGGGATACAACAGGGTCTGGCACAGTTGTAACATGAATATGTAACCTTCAATCATTTTTTCCTAATGTGTGAACAGGATTCGTTTTAATTAATGACTTGCCCAAGACCTCAGGAGGTTAGTGTAGCCCTCTTCAAGTCAGGCTGTATGGATCATTTCAGCACCAACTTTCCCCTATTTACTCTAGAACCGTGGTTGGCAAACTGTGGCTCGCAAGACACATGCAGCTCTTTGGCCCCTTGGGTGTGGCTCTTCCACAAAATACTATGGCCTGGGTGAGTCTATTTTGAAGAAATTACGTTAGAAGAAGTTTAAGTTTAAAAAATTTGGCTCTCAAAAGAAATTTCAATCATTGTACTATTGATATTTGGTTCTGTTGACTGATGAATTTGCTGACTGCTCTAGAAGAACCATATACACCATGCCAGAATTGTTGCCATTTCTGAGTGGAGAGAGAAAAATCATTGAAGTTTAACTGTATGACTAAATTAAGTAAATGTGTAATGATGATTGATGAGTTGTGCTTTATATAATCGAAGGGATTTACTGACATTTATATTTGGGTTGACCAGTAGGATAGAATTTTTTAAAAACCAAGCTAGAAAATATGCCATGAGTAAGTAGGTCAGTGAGAAAAATAAGGCCAAGTATGAAAGAGATGGTCATGTCTTTAAGTACTAGTGTTGGTAGCTAATAAATGCAGGTCTCAAGTCTTAAAATTTAGGACATGGAAAGGCCAGGTCATCAGTCTTTTGTGCAGCTGGAAAAACAATTGTTCAATAACTCAAAATTATATATGGAATGTATCCAAAAAATGTACTCTTTGATTTATATATTAAAGTGTTTTCTTTGTGGTTTTCTTTTTAGACATGGACTTAACCTTTCCTATTATATTTAACCACCATAAAAATAATATCCATAAAAATATAAACCAAGTTCAGAGGTAAAATCCAATTCTGTACCCTCTTGCCTAGAAAACTACTGCAACGGTACTGCAGTAAAATTGTCACTTCTTTCCTATCAAAATCACAAAATTTTCATATGTGGGAGAAGAGCTATTGCAATTTTCGCAAATATAACTTGGATTGACACCAATACCAATGTGTGTGTGTGTGTGTGTGTGTGTGTGTGTGTATGTGTGTGTGTGTGTGTTCCAATAGTTACTAATTTCATCTGTGAAATAGCTAAAGTCTCTCCTACAAATCCCTTCTTGGGACAATTTGTAATGAAATAAATAGAGAAAAACATCAACATCTATATTTTCAATTTCTCATTATAATTTGCACCAGGTATATGGAGCTTCATTCTATCTGCACACTATAATAAAAAACAAAAGTCTCAAACTACAAGCAAACACAACAGGCCTAAATTAAAGTGTCTATTCATTTATCATTCCACATGCTGAAGAATAACTAATACCTGGTCATTCATCTGCCATTTTCCTCATGAGTAAAGTAAGAAGAGAAAACTCACCTCTCAAATCAAGATATATATTCTGAGAAATCATCACATGTTATATTGGTATATATGTATATGAATAAATGTCTTAGAATATATATATATTTTTTATTTTGATTGTATATAAATTTTTTAATATCTCACCACCCCCATCCCCACCACCACCCTCCCCCATTCTTCCTTATGTAAAAAGATTTGGGATAATAGTTCTTAAATCTTAGCAGGTATAAATTTGTGAGGATCTACAAACTTGATTGCTGTCAAATAATTGATAATAATTTGTGAATTGAGCTACCAGTCCTCAAACAAAAATACTTACATTTCAAGAAAGGTGGAGGAAGCCAAAGCAGAAATAAATGGAGAAAGAAATACCTCCTTGCACAATGAAAATGCAAACACATGCATAACTATACATGTGCAAATTTATAAGTCAGAAGCTTCAAAATAATGAAGTAAATGCAAATGTACTATAAATTAATTCTCCAGGAAAAATATTTGCATTACTGTATTAAAGGGATGCTTCAATCCCTTTCCCCCCACTTAGAATGTGGGCTATTCATATCAAGGGATGTCAACAAATTTACAGGGCATTTATTGACTTGGATTTTAATTTTTAAAAAGCATTAAAAATTGAAAGTTGACAAATTTGATTTAACTGGATAGTGAACTCCAGGCAAATGTGTTGTTTGAACTCTGCCTCCTGGACTGGTGCTGCCAGGAAGCATTGACATAATAGTGAATGGTCAGTATGTGCTTACATATCACACGCCAGGCTTAGCGAGAGTGTTCGTCTCTTAGAAAATTATAATGTCAAATAGAAATGATAAAGCTTGAGCAGCCCTTTCAAATTCATAGAGATATTTGGAAGCACCCTTATAATAAAACCAGAGTTTCTAAAATAGAGAGAGGCAAGAGCACACTTCTTGCCAAGTAATCACCTAAAAATTTCCAACAATAAATTCCTTCTGCACTTGCTGAGTGAGCACTTAGGGAAGAAGGAAGGCCATCTTTAGAACCATACTTTTCTGTGGAGACTTCATAAGTATTTGTTTCTTTTTCCTCACCTTTAATAATCTTTCTGAACAGATCTTGAGAAGACCTTGAAATGGAGAACTTAAACTTAATTCCAGACTTAGCTGGGATCCATTTTTTGAGAATGAAAAAAAAAAATCATCACCCCAAGCTTCCTTGTCACTATCCAAGTAAATATCCTATCTATCATAAGAATTGTGGTTCCTGGGTAACAGATTAGGCACATCAATAAAACACTGTTACCACAGTTTGAGACAAATGCCCTGATATGTATAAGTCAGAAGTTGACCAAGGTCACATGGAATCCTAAGCATATTTATCACTGGCCAACCTTCAAACTGAGTTTTAAATTTTGTCAGACATGAAAAACTGCTTCCAGATGGTGTCAAGATAATTCTTCTCTGTGTTAAAAACACACAGTGAGGTACAGTCAAGAGTAAAAATAAAATAATTAGCCCAAACACCAATACACACCTGGCACCATTCCTACTGCAAGTTAGGAAGAACATTATGATCATTTCTGTCTCTGTCCAATTAAGAAAGCCCACACAACTAATACACAGCAGTTTACTAAAACAGCAAATGGTTTTCTAGAGCTATGGCTAATCCCAGGCCAACAGGAAGAGACAGTGCATTATTCCAAACTGTAATCCCATTTCCAACAGCAAGAGAGAATTAGAGGTTCACTCCCTGCCACCCTACCTCCACCCTGTACCCCCTTCAATTAAATATAAATGACTTTATACTGTGAGATGATCAGTCCTTGCTGTATAAAAGAGCCCCCTCCCCAAATTGTTATAAATTCCCATACCGCATGGCTAAACTCCATTCTTTAGTTAGTCTAAAAATTAAGTACAAACATTTGGAAGCTCCTCAAATATGCTATTGGTTCACAAAGTAAAAAGAAGAAGGCATATAGTGACTTTGAGGAGGGTATAAAAATGCTCGGGTTAGTAAAATAAACTAGAAAAAAATGTTACACATTAGAAAGCACAAGGCAGTATGTTATTACTAATTTGTAATACATTGGCTTTTTAATTATTTTTAAAATATAAATTATTAAATGTAATGATACAAGTACATGTTTAACTCTAGTCTATTGTGGCATTTCACTGAGTAACATGGGGGTCTGGGGATCAAGAGTCACAATCTTCTAGCTGTTAAGATGAAAACCCCATTTTATTTGGAAATGTGGATGTGAGGGGAAAGATGAATCCTGACAATGATCTTTTGGAGATGTAGAATATTACAAAATGCTGGGGGGGATTCTGTTTGAATCATTCTGGATACCCAGCATCTCTAACTAGGGTTCCCTTTCTCCCATGACTCCTGCTTACCGCACTGTCAGAGTGAGAACATCATGTAATTTTTTAAATTATCAGCCTTACTGCCCAGCAAAGTTTCCATGCTAGAAAATAGCCACTATGGGGCTCTGGCATTTGGTTCCATTTCCTAGACATCATCACTTTGGATAGGGTTACATTCCCCCCCGCCCCCGCACCTTAATGGAGCACAATAAAGATTTTATTCTATGCTCCAATAATTATTGGCAAGGGCATGATGCCTCCCTCTGTCACCACCCAGGAAAGGGCACCTGGAGAAGATCCCAGGAAAGGAGACGATGGGGTAAAGTGAGGTCACCACTGGCAACAAGAAAACCAGCCAGTCTTTGAAAACAAAGATTGTAAATGTCTACTGGTTTTTAAACTTATTATTTTTGGCAGTGTTGCATATGTTCTCTGTGCTCATTCCACAATTCTGGCTGATTATTATTCCAATCACCAGAGGAAGAGAGAGTCACATTAATTTGTAGTAATTAATAGCACTGATGCATTTGACAGCGCATGTTAACAAGCCTCTTTGATTGTTTGGATCTCTAACTGCGGCCCTTCTTGTTTGCATCACCTCCAAGGAATTCATAATATCAAAGCTTAACGGTATCTGATACTTGTCAAAATGCAATTTATAAAAGTTTAATTCTTTTATTGATTTAGTTTGGTTTTGATGCCTGCAGAGTCAGCTCCCTTGACAGAACTTAGCGGATTCAAATGCTTGTCACCAGCTCGGCCTCCTTTTTGCAGGAAACAATTGCCATAGGCCAAGCCAACAGGCATGGTTTAATTGCCATTAATTAAAAGCATAAATCTCTTTTTTCTTCAGTTGCTTTGCTCTTAAAGGGGGCTGCACATATCTCTCTTTTCCTGTGTTTATCAGAACACCTCCTGGCAAGCAAAGTTAACCCATTCCATCTTTCTAAGCACTTTTTGGGATAATCTTTTGAAGCACTGCTCTTATGATCTGATGTGAAATGCATGCGGTTCGGTGATATTTAACAAACTGGATTTCTTCTTTATTGCAGTATAATGAGGTCAAATGAATCCCTCCATGGGTTGTATACATGCTTAAATGATTTTTGCATCAAATTCTTTTTGACAGCAAATAAAACAGCAGCCAAACAAAACATCAGCTACTTAATATTAGAAGGGAGGGGGGTGAGGCGGATGAGAATGAGCTTTTTAAAACAAAAACACATACGTGCTTTTTAATATTAGGTGCAAGTAACCTTCCAACAGAATAAATCTGCCTGGTCATTTTCAGACTGGAAGCAATTAGTGAAATTCTTGGATAAAGGAAGTGCTGAGCTTAACAGAGCCCAAATGATTATACAGTAAATATTATTCCAACTCCGTTTACTTTATAGTATTATCATTAAGTCTATTTCATTTAGAAGCAACCCAGTGATGTTGTGAGCAAAGTAAAAATAATGAGGCGAACTCATCGCTCACTTTGATGGGGGAAGGTAAAGAGGGTGGGTGAAGTGGGTAGGCTCTTTTTATTTTTTTACTTGCCCACAATTATCCTATGAAATGATTTTCCACCAGGCTTTGCTAGTCAATGGCGGTGTCAAAACAATTCGGTTTCCCCTGGCTGCCAAGCGCCTTCTCTTCCCTCCTCCGTCCTGCCGCCGTTCGGGGAAGTGTCGCTGTAAGCAGATTATTGCTTTAAAGCATTTACACATATTAGTTTTGCTGCATCTGCCAGCTTTAGCAGGATTGCGGAGCCACGGAAGTCCTCCTCGCTTTATTCAAAAGAAAAGAAAAAAAAAGTTAGTTCCGCGCTGGGCTGCTCCGAGAACTCAGCGCATGAATATGTTATGCATCTGTTTTCACCGGGTCAGGCTGGGGAGAGTGATTGATTTTTGGCCCCAGCGCACTTCTTGCGAAAATCTCTAAGCGGATGCGGTGTTGTTTAATTGGGAGCGTTCGAGCTAGACGAGCTGCTGCCGCCGGAATCTCTGCGAATTCGAGGCTGCGGTCTCTGTGGCTCCGGGTGGCGGCGGCGGCTGCAGCGGGAGTCCCGCCGCC